>CM070676.1:20350721-20819254 GCA_036346265.1 Melocanna baccifera | reverse complement strand
TTGGTGGAAAGTTTAACACCAGCTCGAAACTTCACGAAACGCATGCCGCGTGTGTTAGGGCGCATATGAGGTCCATTGGTGGTGTTTACGACGCGTTTCGCTCCGGTGCCGCGTTTTCGGTCGCACGGTGTTCAGAGCACCCAACGTGCCCGTTTTGGTGGAAAGTGTAACACTGGCTCGGAACTTCACGAAACACATGACGGGGCGCGTTCGGGCGCATATGAGGTCCATTGGGGGTGTTTGGGACGCGCTTTCGCCCGTGCCGCTGGTCGCACGGTGTTCGTGAGCACCGACGCGTCGCTGTGGTGGAAAGTTTAACACCGGCTCGAAACTTCACGAAATGCATGCCGCCGTGGGTTAGGGCGCATATGAGGTCCATTCGGGGTGTTTGAGACGCGTTTCGCTCCGGTGCCGCGTTTTCAGTCGAACGTTGTTCAGAGCACCCGACGTGACCGTTTTGGTGGAAAGTTTAACACCGGCTCGGAACATCACGAAACGGATGCCGGGGTGCGTTAGGGCGCATATGAGGTCCATTAGGGGTGTTTGGGACGTGTTTCGCTCCGGTGCCGCGTTTTCGGTCGCACGGTGTTCAGAGCACTCGACGCGTTTTCTGTCGTGGAAAGTTTAACACCGGCTCGGAAGTTCACGAAATGCATGCCGACGTATCTTAGGGTGCATATGAGGTCCATTGGGGGTGTTTGGGACGCGTTTCGCTTCGGTGCCGCGTTTTTGTTCGCACGGTGTTCAGAGCACCCAACGTGCCCGTTTTGGTGGAAAGTTTAACACCGGCTCGGAAGTTCACGAAATGCATGCCGGGTGCGTTAGGGCGCATATGAGGTCCATTGGGGGTGTTTCGGACGCGTTTCACTCCGGTGCCGTGTTTTCGTTCGCATAGTGTTCAGAGCACCCGACGTGCCCGTTTTGGTGGAAAGTTTAACACCGGCTCGGAAGTTCACGAAACGCATGCCGGGGTGCGTTAGGGCGCATATGAGGTCCATTGGGGGTGTTTGGGACGCGCCACCCGTGCCGCTGCTTTCAAGCACGGTGTTCGTGAGCACCCGACGCGCCCGCTTTGGTGGAAAGTTTAACACCGCTCGAAGTTCACGAAACGCATGCCGCGTGCGTTAGGCGCATATGAGGTCCATTGGGGTGTTTGGGACGCGCTTCGCCCGCCGCCGCTTTCGCTTCGACGGTGTTCGTGAGCACCCGACGTGCCCGCTTTGGTGGAAAGTTTAACACCGCTCAGAAGTTCACGAAACGCATGCCGGGTGCGTTAGGGCGCATATGAGGTCCATTGGGGTGTTTGGGACGCGTTTCGCGCCGGTGCCGCGTTTTCGTCAAGACGGTGTTCGTGAGCACCCGACGCGCCTGCTTTGGTGGAAAGTTTAACACCGCTCGAAGTTCACGAAACGCATGCCGGGTGCGTTAGGCGCATATGAGGTCCATTGGGGTGTTTGGGACGCGCTTCGCCCGGTGCGCCGCTGCTGTTAGCACGGTGTTCGTGAGCACCCGACGCGCCCGCTTTGGTGGAAAGTTTAACACCGCTCGAAGTTCACGAACGCATGCCGGGCGCGTTAGGCGCATATGAGGTCCATTGGGGTGTTTGGGACGCGCTTCGCCCGGTGCCGCTGCTTCGCTAGCACGGTGTTCGTGAGCACCCGACGCGCCTGCTTTGGTGGAAAGTTTAACACCGCTCGAACTTCACGAAACGCATGCCGCGCGTGTTAGGCGCATATGAGGTCCATTGGGGTGTTTGGGACGCGCTTTCGCCCGTGCCGCGCTTTCGTCAGACGGTGTTCGTGAGCACCGACGCGCCTGCTTTGGTGGAAAGTTTAACACCGCTCGAACTTCACGAAACGCATGCCGGCGTGAGTTAGGCGCATATGAGGTCCATTGGGGTGTTTGGGACGCGCTTCGCCCCGTGCCGCATTTTCGTCGCGACGGTGTTGAGCACCCGACGCGCCGCTGTTGTGGAAAGTTTAACACCGCTCGAACTTCACGAAACGCATGCCGCGCGTGTGTTAGGCGCATATGAGGTCCATTGGGGTGTTTGGGATGCGCTTTCACGCCCGTGCCGCGTTTTGTCAGACGGTGTTCAGAGCACCCGACGCGTCTGCTTTGGTGGAAAGTTTAACACCGCTCGAACTTCACGAAACGCATGCCGGGTGCGTTAGGCGCATATGAGGTCCATTGGGGTGTTTGGGACGCGCTTTCGCCCGTGCCGCGTTTTTCGTCGCGACGGTGTTCGTGAGCACCCGACGCGTCCGCGCTTTGGTGGAAAGTTTAACACCGCTCGAAGTTCACGAAACGCATGCCGCGCGTGTTTAGGCGCATATGAGGTCCATTGGGGTGTTTGGACGCGCTTCGCCCGGTGCCGCGCTTTCGTCGCGACGGTGTTCGTGAGCACCCGACGCGCCCGCTTTGGTGGAAAGTTTAACACCGCTCGAAGTTCACGAAACGCATGCCGGGGTGTATTAGGCGCGCATATGAGGTCCATTGGGGTGTTTGGGACGCGCTTCGCCCGGTGCCGCTGCTGTCGCGATGGTGTTCGAGCACCCGACGTGCCCGCTTTGGTGGAAAGTTTAACACCGCTCGAAGTTCACGAAACGCATGCCGGGCGCGTTAGGGCGCATATGAGGTCCATTGGGGTGTTTGGGACGCGCTTCGCCCGTGCCGCGTTTTCGTCGCGACGGTGTTCGAGCACCCGACGCGCCTGCTTTGGTGGAAAGTTTAACACCGCTCGAAGTTCACGAAACGCATGCCGGCGCGTTAGGGCGCATATGAGGTCCATTGGGGTGTTTGGGACGCGCTTCGCCCGTGCCGCGTTGTCGTCGACGGTGTTCGTGAGCACCCGACGCGCCCGCTTTGGTGGAAAGTTTAACACCGCTCGAACTTCACGAAACACATGCCGCGTGTGTTAGGCGCATATGAGGTCCATTGGGGTGTTTGGGACGCGCTTCGCCCGGGGCGCTGCATTTTCGTCGCGACGGTGTTCAGAGCACCCGACGTGCCCGCTTTTGTGGGTGAAAGTTTAACACCGCTCGAAAGTTCACAAAACGCATGCCGCAGTGCGTTAGGGCATATGAGGTCCATTGGGGTGTTTGGGACGCGCTTTCCGAGGTGCCGCGCTTTCGTCGCGACGGTGTTCAGAGCACCCGACGTGCCCATTTTGGTGGAAAGATTAACACCGCTCGAAGTTCACGAAACGCATGCCGGGTGCGTTAGGCGCATATGAGGTCCATTGGGGTGTTTGGGACGCGCTTCGCCGTGCCGCTGCTTTCGTCAGCATACGTGTTCGTGAGCACCCGACGTGCCTGCTTTGGTGGAAAGTTTAACACCGCTCGAAGTTCACGAAACGCATGCCGGTGTGCGTTAGGGCGCATATGAGGTCCATTGGGGTGTTTGGGACGCTGCTTCGCCCGGTGCCGCTGCTTTTCGTCAGACGGTGTTCGAGCACCCGACGTGCCCGCTTTTGGTGGAAAGTTTAACACCGCTCGAAGTTCACGAAACGCATGCCGGGTGCGTTAGGGCGCATATGAGGTCCATTGGGGTGTTTGGGACGCGCTTCGCCCGTGCCGCGCTGCTGCGCAGACGGTGTTCGAGCACCCGACGCGCCCGCTTTGGTGGAAAGTTTAACACCGCTCGAAGTTCACGAAACGCATGCCGGGGTGCGTTAGGGCGCATATGAGGTCCATTGGGGTGTTTGGGACGCGCTTCGCCCGGTGCCGCTGCTTCGTCAAGACGGTGTTCGAGAGCACCCGACGCGCCCGCTTTGGTGGAAAGTTTAACACCGCTCGAAGTTCACGAAACGCATGCCGGGTGCGTTAGGCGCATATGAGGTCCATTGGGGTGTTTGGGACGCGCTTTCGCCCGGTGCCGCTTTCGTTCGCACGGTGTTCAGAGCACCCGACGTGCCCGTTTTGGTGGAAAGTTTAACACCGCTCGAAGTTCACGAAAACGCATGCCGCGGCGCGTTAGGGCGCATATGAGGTCCATTGGGGTGTTTGGGACGCGCTTCGCCCGTGCCGCGCTTTTCGTCAGACGGTGTTCGTGAGCACCCGACGCGCCCGCTTTGGTGGAAAGTTTAACACCGCTCGAACTTCACGAAACGCATGCCGGCGTGTGTTAGGCGCATATGAGGTCCATTGGGGTGTTTGGGACGCGCTTTCGCCCGGTGCCGCTTTTGTCGCGACGGTGTTCAGAGCACCCGACGTGCCCGTTTTGGTGGAAAGTTTAACACCGCTCGAACTTCACGAAACGCATGCCGGTGCGCGTTAGGCGCATATGAGGTCCATTGGGGTGTTTGGGACGCGCTTTCGCCCGTGCCGTGCCGCTTTTCGTCGCACGGTGTTCGTGAGCACCCGACGTGCCTGCTGGTGGAAAGTTTAACACCGCTCGAAGTTCACGAACCGCATGCCGGCGCGTGCGTTAGGGCGCATATGAGGTCCATTGGGGTGTTTGGGACGCGCTTACCCGTGCCGCGCTTTCGTCGCACGGTGTTCGTGAGCACCCGACGTGCCTGCTTTGGTGGAAAGTTTAACACCGCTCGAAGTTCACGAAACGCATGCCGGTGCGTTAGGCGCATATGAGGTCCATTGGGGTGTTTGGGACGCGCTTTCGCCCGTGCCGCGCGCTCGTTCGCACGGTGTTCGTGAGCACCCGACGCGCCCGTTTTGGTGGAAAGTATAACACCGGCTCGGAAGTTCACGAAACGCATGCCGGGGTGCGTTAGGGCGCATATGAGGTCCATTGGGGGTGTTTGGGACGCGTTTCGCGCCGGTGCCGCGTTTTCGTTAGCACGGTGTTCAGAGCACCCGACGTGCCCGTTTTGGTGGAAAGTATAACACCGGCTCGGAAGTTCACGAAACGCATGCCGGGGTGCGTTAGGGCGCATATGAGGTCCATTGGGGGTGTTTGGGACGCGTTTCGCCCCGTGCCGCTGCTGTCGCGACGGTGTTCAGAGCACCCGACGCGCCCGCTGGTGGAAAGTTTAACACCGCTCGAACTTCACGAAACGCATGCCGTGTGTTTAGGGCGCATATGAGGTCCATTGGGGTGTTTGGGACGCGCTTCACCCGTGCCGCTTTTCGTCGCGACGGTGTTCGAGCACCCGACGTGCCTGCTTTGGTGGAAAGTTTAACACCGCTCGAACTTCACGAAACGCATGCCGGCGTGCGTTAGGCGCATATGAGGTCCATTGGGGTGTTTGGGACGCGCTTCGCCGTGCGTGCCGCGCTGTCGTTCGACGGTGTTCGTGAGCACCCGACGCGCCCGCTTTCGTGGAAAGTTTAACACCGCTCGAACTTCACGAAACGCATGCCGGCGGTGTTAGGGCGCATATGAGGTCCATTGGGGTGTTTGGGACGCGCGCCCCGGCGTCGCCGCTGAGGTCCATTGTTCGGAGCACCCGACGCGCGCTTTGGTGGAAAGTTTAACACCGCTCGAACATCACGAAACGCATGCCGGGCGCGTTAGGCGCATATGAGGTCCATTGGGGTGTTTGGGACGCTTTCGCCCGTGCCGCGCTTTCGTCGCACGGTGTTGAGCACCCGACGCGCCCGCTGGTGGAAAGTTTAACACCGCTCGAAGTTCACGAAACGCATGCCGCGTGTGTTAGGGCGCATATGAGGTCCATTGGGGTGTTTGGGACGCGCTTCGCCCGTGCCGCGCTGCTCGTCGCGACGGTGTTCGAGCACCCGACGCGCCCGCTTTGGTGGAAAGTTTAACACCGCTCGAAGTTCACGAAACGCATGCCGGGTGCGTTAGGCGCATATGAGGTCCATTGGGGTGTTTGGGACGCGCTTTCGCCCCGTGCCGCTTTTTCGTCGCGACGGTGTTCGAGCACCCGACGTGCCCGCTTTGGTGGAAAGTTTAACACCAGCTCAGAACTTCACGAAACGCATGCCGCCGTGTGTTAGGGCGCATATGAGGTCCATTGGGGTGTTTGGGACGCTGCTTCGCCCGTGCCGCTGCTTGTCGCGACGGTGTTCGAGCACCCGACGTGCCCGCTTTGGTGGAAAGTTTAACACCGCTCGAACTTCACGAAACGCATGCCGCCATGTGTTAGGCGCATATGAGGTCCATTGGGGTGTTTGGGACGCGCTTCGCCCGTGCCGCTGCTGCGTCGCAAGACGGTGTTCGTGAGCACCCGACGTGCCCGCTTTGTGGAAAGTTTAACACCGCTCGAACTTCACGAAACGCATGCCGGCGCGTGTGTTAGGCGCATATGAGGTCCATTGGGGTGTTTGGGACGCGCTTTCGCCGTGCCGCGCTGCTGCTCGCGACGGTGTTCAGAGCACCCGACGCGCCCGCTTTGGTGGAAAGTTTAACACCGCTCGAAATTCACGAAACGCATGCCGGGTGCGTTAGGCGCATATGAGGTCCATTGGGGTGTTTGGGACGCGTTTCGCCCGTGCCGCGTTTTCGTTCGCACGGTGTTCAGAGCACCCGACGTGCCCGTTTTGGTGGAAAGTTTAACACCGCTCGAACTTCACGAAACGCATGCCGAGGCGCGTAGGCGCATATGAGGTCCATTGGGGTGTTTGGGACGCTTTCGCCCGTGCCGCGCTGCGTCGCGACGGTGTTCGTGAGCACCCGACGCGCCTGCTTTGGTGGAAAGTTTAACACCGCTCGAACTTCACGAAACGCATGCCGCGTGTGTTAGGCGCATATGAGGTCCATTGGGGTGTTTGGGACGCGCTTCGCCCGTGCCGCGCTTTCGTCAGCGACGGTGTTCGTGAGCACACGACGCGCCCGCTTTGGTGGAAAGTTTAACACCGCTCGAAACTTCACGAAACGCATGCCGCGTGTGTTAGGGCGCATATGAGGTCCATTGGGGTGTTTGGGACGCGCTTCGCCCGTGCCGCTGCTGCTCGCGACGGTGTTCGTGAGCACCCGACGTGCCTGCTTTGGTGGAAAGTTTAACACCGCTCGAAGTTCACGAAACGCATGCCGGGTGCGTTAGGGGCGCATATGAGGTCCATTGGGGTTGTTTGGGACGCGCTTCGCCCGTGCCGCTTTTCGTCGCGACGGTGTTCGAGCACCCGACGCGCCGCTTTGTGGAAAGTTTAACACCGCTTGAAGTTCACGAAACGCATGCCGGGTGCGTTAGGGGCGCATATGAGGTCCATTAGGGGTGTTTGGGACGCGCGCTTCGCCCCGTGCCGCGCTGCTCGTCAGACGGTGTTCAGAGCACCCGACGTGCCCGTTATCGTGGAAAGTTTAACACCGCTCGAAGTTCACGAAACGCATGCCGCGTGCGTTAGGGCGCATATGAGGTCCATTGGGGTGTTTGGGACGCGCTTCGCCCGGTGCCGCTTTTCGTCAAGACGGTGTTCGTGAGCACCCAACGCGCCCGCTTTCGTGGAAAGTTTAACACCGCTCGAAGTTCACGAAACGCATGCCGGTGCGTTAGGGCGCATATGAGGTCCATTGGGGTGTTTGGGACGCGCTTCGCCCGTGCCGCTGCTTTCGTCAGACGGTGTTCGAGCACCCGACGTGCCTGCTTTGGTGGAAAGTTTAACACCGCTCGAAGTTCACGAAACGCATGCCGGTGCGTTAGGGCGCATATGAGGTCCATTGGGGTGTTTGGGACGCGCTTCGCCCGGTGCCGCGCTGCTGTCGACGGTGTTCGTGAGCACCCGACGCGCCCGCTTTGGTGGAAAGTTTAACACCGCTCGAATTTCACGAAACACATGCCGGTGCGTTAGGCGCATATGAGGTCCATTGGGGTGTTTGGACGCGCTTTCGCCCGTGCCGCGCTTTCGCTTGCACGGTGTTGAGCACCCGACGTGTCCGCTTTGGTGGAAAGTTTAACACCGCTCGAACTTCACGAAACGCATGCCGCGCGTGTTAGGCGCATATGAGGTCCATTGGGGTGTTTGGGACGCGCTTCGCCCGTGCCGCGTTTGCGTCAGACGGTGTTCAGAGCACCCGACGCGTCTGCTTTGGTGGAAAGTTTAACACCGGCTCGAAAGTTCACGAAACGCATGCCGGGGTGCGTTAGGGCGCATATGAGGTCCATTGGGGTGTTTGGGACGCGCTTCGCCCGGTGCCGCGCTGCTCGCGACGGTGTTCGTGAGCACCCGACGCGCTCGCTTTGTGGAAAGTTTAACACCGCTCGAACTTCACGAAACGCATGCCGCGCGTTAGGCGCATATGAGGTCCATTGGGGTGTTTGGGACGCGCTTCGCCCGTGCCGCGCTGTCGTCGACGGTGTTCGTGAGCACCCGACGCGCCCGCTTGCGCTGGTGGAAAGTTTAACACCAGCTCGAAACTTCACGAAACGCATGCCGCGTGTGTTAGGGCGCATATGAGGTCCATTGGGGTGTTTGGGACGCGTTTCGCCCGTGCCGTGCCGCTGCTCGTTCGACGGTGTTCGTGAGCACCCGACGTGCCTGCTGTGGAAAGTTTAACACCGCTCGAAGTTCACGAAACGCATGCCGGGTGCGTTAGGTCCATATGAGGTCCATTGGGGTGTTTGGGACGCGCTTCGCCCGTGCCGCGTTTTGTTGTCAGACGGTGTTCGTGAGCACCCAACGTGAACGCTTTGGTGGAAAGTTTAACACCGCTCGAATTTCACGAAACGCATGCCGGGGTGCGTTAGGGGCATATGAGGTCCATTGGGGTGTTTGGGACGCGCTTCGCCCGGTGCCGCGCTGCGTCAGACGGTGTTCGTGAGCACCCGACGTGCCTATTTTGGTGGAAAGTTTAACACCGCTCGAAGTTCACGAAACGCATGCGCGCGTGTTAGGCGCATATGAGGTCCATTGGGGTGTTTGGGACGCGCTTCGCCCGGTGCCGCTGCTGCTCGCGACGGTGTTCGTGAGCACCCGACGTGCCCGTTTTGGTGGAAAGTTTAACACCGGCTCGGAAGTTCACGAAACGCATGCCGGGGTGCGTTAGGGCGCATATGAGGTCCATTGGGTGTGTTTGGGACGCGTTTCACTCCGGTGCCGCGTTTTCGGTCGCACGGTGTTCGAGCACCCGACGCGTCTGCTGGTGGAAAGTTTAACACCGCTCGAACTTCACGAAACGCATGCCGCATGTGTTAGGGCGCATATGAGGTCCATTGGGGTGTTTGGGACGCGCTTTCGCCCGGTGCCGCTTTTCGTCAAGACGGTGTTCGTGAGCACCCGACGCGTCCGCTTTGGTGGTAAGTTTAACACCGCTCGAAGTTCACGAAACGCATGCCGGGTACGCGTTAGGGCGCATATGAGGTCCATTGGGGTGTTTGGGATGCGCTTTGCTCCGTGCCGCTGCTCGTCAGACGGTGTTCGTGAGCACACGACGCGCCCGCTTTGGGAAAGTTTAACACCGCTCGAACTTCACGAAACGCATGCCGCGCGTGTTAGGGGCGCATATGAGGTCCATTGGGGTGTTTGGGACGCGTTTCGCGCCCGTGCCGCGCTTTGCTCGTGACGGTGTTCGTGAGCACCCGACGCGTCTGCTTTGGTGGAAAGTTTAACACCGCTCGAAGTTCACGAAACACATGCCGGGTGCGCGTTAGGCGCATATGAGGTCCATTTGGGGTGTTTGGGACGCGCTTTCGCCCGTGCCGCGCTTTCGTCGCGACGGTGTTCGAGCACGCGACGCGCCCGCTGCGGTGGAAAGTTTAACACCGCTTGAACTTCACGAAAACGCATGCCGGCGTGTGTTAGGCGCATATGAGGTCCATTGGGGTTGTTTGGGACGCGCTTTCACCCGTGCCGCTGCTTTTCGTTCGACGATGTTCGTGAGCACCCGACGGGCCTGCTTTGGTGGAAAGTTTAACACCGCTCGAAGTTCACGAAACGCATGCCGGGCGCGTTAGGGCACATATGAGGTCCATTGGGGGTGTTTGGGACGCCTTTCGCTCCGGTGCCGCATTTTCGTTCGCACGGTGTTCAATGCACCCGACGTGCCCCGTTTGGTTGAAAGTTTAACACTGGCTCGGAACTTCACGAAACGCATGCCGGGGTGCGTTAGGGCGCATATGAGGTCTATTATGGGTGTTTCGGACGCGTTTCGCTCCGGTGCCACATTTTCGTTCGCACGGTGTTCAGAGCACCCAACGTGCCCGTTTTGGTGGAAAGTATAACACCGGCTCGGAACTTCACGAAACGCATGCCGGCGTGTGTGAGGGCGTATGTGTGGTCCATTGGGGGTGTTTGGGACGCGTTTCGCTCCGGTGCCACGTTTTCGTTCGCACGGTGTTCAGAGCACACGACGTGCCTGTTTTGGTGGAAAGTTTAACACCGGCTCGGAACTTCACGAAATGCATGCCGCCCTGTGTTAGGGTCCATATGAGGTTCATTGGGGGTGTTTGGGACGCGTTTTGCTCCGGTGCCGCGTTTTCGTTCGCACGGTGTTCAGAGCACCCGACGTGCCCGTTTTGGTGAAAAGTTTAACACCGGCTCGGAACTTCACGAAATGCATGCCGCCGTGTGTTAGGGTGCATATTAGGTTCATTGGGGGTGTTTGGGACGCGTTTCGCTCCGGTGCCGCGTTTTCGTTCACACGATGTTCAGAGCACCCGACGTGCCTGTTTTGGTGGAAAGTTTAACACCGGCTCGGAACTTCACGAAATGCATGCCGCCGTGTGTTAGGGTGCATATGAGGTTCATTGGGGGTGTTTGCGACGCGTTTCGCTCCGGTGCCGCGTTTTCGTTCGCACAGTGTTCACAGCACACGATGTGCCCGTTTTGGTGGAAAGTTTAACACCGGCTCGGAACTTCACGAAATGCATGCCGCCGTGTGTTAGGGTGCATATGAGGTTCATTGGGGGTGTTTGCGACGCTTTTCACTCCGGTGCCGCGTTTTCGTTCGCACGGTGTTCAGAGCACCCGACGTGCCCGTTTTCGTGGAAAGTTTAACACCGGCTCGGAAGTTCACGAAACGCATGCCGGGTTGCGTTAGGTCGCATATGAGGTCCATTAGGGGTGTTTGGGACGTGTTTCGCTCCGGTGTCGCGTTTTCGTTCGCACGGTGTTCAGAGCACCCAACGTGCCCGTTTTGGTGGAAAGTTTAACACCGGCTCGGAATTTCACGAAACGCATGCCGGGGTGCGTTAGGGCGCATATGAGGTCCATTGGGGGTGTTTCGGACGCGTTTCGCTCCGGTGCCACGTTTTCGTTCGCACGGTGTTCAGAGCACCCGACGTGCCTATTTTGGTGGAAAGTTTAACACCGGCTCGAAAGTTCATGAAACGCATGCCGACGTGTGTTAGGGCGCATATGAGGTCAATTGGGGGTGTTTGGTACGCGTTTTGCTCGGTGCGCGCTTACGTTCGTCAAGACGGTGTTCGAGAGCACCCGACGACGCGTCTGCTGTGGAAAGTTTAACACCGGCTTGAAACTTCACGAAACGCATGCCGACGTGTGTTAGGGCGCATATGAGGTCCATTGGGGGTGTTTGGGACGCGTTTCGCTCCAGTGCCGCGTTTTCGTTCACACGGTGTTCATAGCACCCGACGTGCCCGTTTTCATGGAAAGTTTAACACCGGCTCGGAAGTTCACAAAACACATGCCGGCGTGTGTTAGGCACTTATGGTCATGTTTCCCTGCTTCAAATTACGAAACTCATTCTTTTTCAGCCTCATGATGCCAGTGGGCACGAAATTCTGCCGGAATACGGCTTTGAATTCTCCCCAAGAAATAATGCTTTGGGTCGTCTTGATACACTGTCACTTACCTCTATTTCCTCTTCTTCTACTTCAGCCTTAGCTTGGTCTTGCTGGCCAATTGCTGGGTCTCAGCCGTAGGGGTCTCGGCTACTTCCTCTTCTTCTACTTCCTCTTCTTCTTCTTCTTCAGAAGACTCCACCTGGTTGCGGGTTTCAAGGTAGTTTTCCCACCAGGCGGTGGCAGCGCCTTTGAGTTGATGGGATGCAAAGTCTACCTTGTCCTCATCCGAATATCTTGCGAAGCTTCCTTTCAGTGTCCCTCAGCCAATCATCTGCCTCTAAGGGTTCATTGGCATAAGCAAAGGTTTGGGGTCGGGTTCGGAGGAAGTCTGCCAACTTTGAACTCCTATTGTCTGAGACCGAGTGCTGGTTGGCTAACATAGCATGAAGGATCTGGGTTTGCTGAGCTAGGATCTGAGTTGTTGTTTGAGGTGCGGGTGGAGGTGGTGGTAAACCTTGGCCACGGCCTCGGCCTTTGCTACGACCTCTGCCGCGACCTCGCGCTTGGTTGGCTACTCTTGGAGGGATCTACATTCACAGGAAAATGTTATCTAAACGAAGAACAGGGAGGAAGAGGATATATGAGGGTTTACTAGCCATCTAGTAGCACTACAGAACTCCAAATAAAATTTTAGAAAAGCAATGCAATAAAAAGCATTAAAACTAACAAGTTCATATTACAAAAGAGGACTTACACCAAGTCCACAGGGCTTTGCCCTGGCATCGCATCTACTGCCATGAATGGCTACAAAGGGGGAATACAAAAGACAGACTGACTAACCAATGCCTAACATCTACTCTATCTAGGGGTGGTCGCCTCCACACTCGGACCATCCCTACGAGAGACAGCGGCTGGCCTACGGGGAAGGACTAGCTATGCGGGAGCGGGAGTTGGTCGGCAAACAAGAGCGGCGTAACCCTCTAATGGGTCCTCCTGGGCCAGAAAGAGTGAAGCCTGGTGGTGGTCGAACGCTCTTGCGAGCGGTCCGACACAAACGAGGTCCCCTAGAAGTGGAGGGGGCTGAGCCTCTCGCAACGGGAGCAGGAAGCCATAAGCCTGCCATAGAATGACTGAATAGGGGCAGGTGCTGGTACTACTACCGTGCTTCTGGTGCCGTGACAAGATCGGCGTCGACGCCGTGTCTTGGATGGATCTCTGCATCGTGACGAGGCGGCGTGTAAGAGGGAGAGCACGGGGTGTAGTCCGCCAAGGAGCATAGCCTCTCCAGCTCCATCTCTGCAGCCATCCGCTCTCTCTCAGCGAAGATGAGAGCGGTGTCGGCACTAGCCAACTGAGCCTACAGGGTGTCAATCCTCCGGTAGCTGGCCGTCAGAAGAGTGAGAAGCTCTCGGATCTCTCTCAGGGCGCTTCTATGTGAATCTACCTGTGCCTCTGTCAAATTGACCTAGTGTGAAAGGCGAGGGTCGTCAATTGGCTCTCCCAGCGGCTCTGGCTCAACAGCACCCATGCGTAGTATCGGGAAGAAGCTGAACGGCGATGAAACCAAGGCGTCTCCGTGTGCATGCATTAGACATGCCAGCCCGAAGAAAGCGGCATCCTGCACTGCATTGCGTAGGTGGCTCTAGGGAAAAGTAGCTAGAGTGACGATGGGGATCATATCGTTGCCCCCATCCCGGGCGTAGATGAAGACGTGCACCATCCAGGTCTCCCAGTCCTGGAGTCTAGTGCACAAGCTGTGGAAAATCGGGGGTCGACGGTAGCGAAGGTACTGCATCAGCTGACGCAGTAACTCGATGAATCCTCCCTCGGTCTCCAGGTGCAAGAGAAGATCCCAAGAAGGTGCAGCTGGACTCGCCATCTACAATTTTTCAACAAAGAGTTAGAGAGAGGTAAAGAAAAATTTATAAATCAAATAGAAGGAGTAAAGCATCTTGTTGCACATAATTTGTATAATCTTGAATTTTTGCTTAAAATAGGTTTTTATCCTAGTTACAACCAATCTAGCTAAGGTTTCCTACAGTCGTATGCTCTGATACCAGCCCTATTGGACCTGGGTTTTACAAACTTGAATCTCTTGTGATTTACCTGCATTATTTCCTGGATCAGTAGATAATGCTTCACAGTTACACTGCTGGATCATCTATACACGAGTCATTTATTATTACAGTAATTGGAGTAGAGTAGCTCCAGACAGTAGGCCGTCAGGCCGAATAGTTCATTACATCCAAAAGAGTTCATTACAACCCAAAAGACAGCGGAAGAACAACAAAAGCGGAAGGCGCATTTCCCGACAAGCAGCGACTGGGGATCACCCTAGTTGAATGCAACTCTTAGCCAAGGCTACTAAGTGAGATTCACCTGGTATCTAGAATGGTCGACTGACCCATGGGAAAAAGGACTACTCAACTACGAAAACTACTCGTCGCCATGGTCTTCTTCACCTCCTTGGTCTTGGTCCTCATAATACTCATAGTGTCCCTGCTGCTCCAATTATGGAAGGGGGTGAGAGTGAGAGTGAGCACTTGCAACTGTGCCCTGCAAGCCAACACACAGAATGCAGTGATATAGCATGCATGGCTTGTCAACAAATGGCTGGGGTTTATTTTAGTCGCGCAAGGCAAATTTCTCAAATACATAGATAAAATCCTATGACCTAGCAGATTTGTGATAATGCAAAAACTGTTGAAATTGTGCAATAAATATATTGTAGAAGGTTTCATCCACCAATTACATGGTTCCATCTACCAATGCTAAGTTTTGACTACTGGGCTACATCCACCCTAATTATTCACTGGAGTACATCTCCCCAGGAAAAATTCAACAAAGTAGGGTACATCTCTCTACTAAGTTTTTGTTTCCCACCCACGAAAGTTTTTGTAAATAGAACTAACTCGAGGAAGTTCCCATGTCCGCTCTTGACTGTGAGTGCGGCTATTCGAATAGTTTAGACTCTGCAGAGTTGCACAACTTTACCCACAAGAGATAAATCAATTGTTATATTCTGCATATTGCCTTAGATACGCAGATCAATCGAGTTATCACATGATCTTTACAATGTATCTAGTAAAAGAATGCACTCGCTAAGGTTTCCGTCTACAGAAAGGCCATTTAGGCGCCAGCTAGACCCCCTCTTGCGCCCACCTCTATCCGGTGACACGACCATCTGCAGGACGCTTTGCATCCAGCGAGAAAAATCGTGCTTTCCCCCGAAATGCATTCAGTTACTGGCGAGTACAAATTATTTAGTCATGCCTACACTTTGCTAGCTTGTGGTTGTACTGTTTTACATGAAGAGATCATCATAGGATTAAGTCCTTAATTTGTCCAGACGGGTGTCCACAACCCAATGTTACATCCACCCACCACTCCTACCATCCGCCCAGATAGGTAAGAAATTTTGTAGGGTTTTAAGAAGCATAATATAGCCTCTATTCAATCTATCAATCATGTACCTCTCATGATTGCCCAAAAATGACTTAATTGTTGAGAATGTATGTCAGGACATGCTAATGTCCTGAGATTGTACTGAACAAGCTTGGCAATTAATAATATAGCTTATCTTGAAATTGTTTTACTTATTATTACTTAGGGCGACAATGGTAAGGACAACAAAGGTTGCAAGGAATGGTTTTAGCTATGTAGTGCCAATAAGCAAGGTAGGTGAATAGCTAATGAAAGCAGTAAACTATTTTACATAAAATATCGCATGCAATTTGAATAATTTTAAACAACATAATTAATTTAAAACCTGGGAATTCAACATGATCAAAGTGTTGACTCGCCTGGGCCTTGTGCTGGTAACTCTAGTTGATCTTGCGAGGCGTCGAACGCTTGATCGGGATTTTCCTCATAATCTATTCGCGTGACAAAACCGAAAAAAGCAAATAAGCAAAAGACAATAAATACCAAACATAATACAAATGAACTTCAAATTGAACCAAACTTAGATAAATAACAAGATTATGAATTTAGAAAATTTTAGAAACAAGTTTCATCCAAATCGGAGTTACGGTTAAAAAGCTATAGCCTTTCAAAGATAAATTTCAGAGAAATTCCGAAAATTGAAAGGAGAGAGAGATTTACTCTCACTGACATGTGGGTCCCGTGGATTTATTATTTTGATAATTAGATTTTCTGATTTTAATTGGGTGAGTGTATGACATGTGAGGCCCATGGATTAATAAATTTTGGAAAAAGCAATAAATCCACAATGATTGACAAGTGGGTCCCGCGGCTCAGGCACTGTTCAATGGGGCCCACCTGTCAGTGACTCAAGATTTTAAAACCGGTTAACTTTTAATTAAAATGGGTGGGGTCCATATGTCATTCTCTCATTTCATTTAATTGGTCGAGGGGCCCACGGGTCAGTGGTTCATTAATCATTTTTAAACATCATTAAGAAAAATCATTAGCAGTTAATGAAAACTTATTTAGTTAACCCGGTCGGAACAGGGGCGGCGGCTTCGGCCGAGAGAGCAACGACGAGGCCATTTCACCAGCGGCGAGGAGAGACCGGGGTGGCAGTTGCTGAAGCAAAAGGAGTCCGCAGCGGCTCGGCAAGACACTGGCCGGGGTGGCGAGGACTCGAACGACGTCGAATCGTGCCGGTGACGAGCAGGGCGGCGGCGGAGCAGGGAGAAATGGACGGCGGCCGAAACGTCGACAAGAATGCAATTGAAGGCGGTGGGAGCATCTAGGGATCACTAGGAGCTCACCGAGATGCTCAGATGAGCTCAGGGTGGTGCGGTGAGGGCTAGCGACGGTGAGTTGCGCGCGGGAAGGGGGTGAACGGCGCGGGAGAAGACAAGCGGGGGAGTCCTCAAATTGGCACCGGGGATGAGCTCAGCAGGTCCTGGTGAAGCTTGGGCGAGGTGGAATCGAGCTCAAATGGCTGGTGGCGACGGTGGCTTCGTGCGGCCGGAGTTGAAGAAGACGGGTCCACCGGCGAGCTGCGAAGCATAGGAGTTCGATTAAACGCTGTGGAAGCACCGGAAGAAATCAAGGAACAAGAGTAGAGGGTCGCAGGAGCTTGCGGAAGCTCGGAGGCTGCCGGTGAGGAAAACGCTTGGGAGAAGGGGAAAACGCGAGGGAGTGAAGTGCTAGCTGGAATGAAGCGGGGAACTACAATTTATAGTGCGCAAGAGAAGAGAGAGCGTTGAGCAGCATTCACTCGCGATTGAAGTCGGGTGCTCGAGTGCGGTACGGCACGAGGCGAGAAGAGACGGGCAAAGCGACGCAGCGCGTCTCCTCGGCCTTCACTGCGCTGCAGCCGTGCGGTGAGGAGTAAAAGGGCGGTGCTGGTGAGTGCACTCGTACGAAGGAGCTCAGGCGCTGCCACGGAGGAGGAGCTATGGCGAGAGAGAGGAGGAGTGGCTCAGCGCAGGTGCTTCAATGCCGGGGAGCTCGAGGCAGGACGGCGACGCCGACGCGACAGAGGAGACTGGCTGCAAGGATGGGCGATGGCGACCGGGGTACGGCGAGGCGCTCCAACCAGCGAAGCTAGGCGGGGAGGGGCGAGTAGCTCAGCGCGAGGGCGCACGGAGCCGCGGAGAGCATGCCACAGGGAGGGCTAGAGCTTGAGGTAGAGGAGGGGAGGCGTGGGATGACGACGGCGTCGCTGGCGCTCGCGCGGGAGAGGGTAAAACCAGGGGCGTCGAGTCGTCGGTTTTGCCGACAGAGAGAGAGAGAGGGGAGCGGCCAGGCGGGGGAGGAAGAAGGCAGGGGCTCAGGTGGGCCGGCTGGGCCAGGTCGGCCTGCCCGAGAATGGGATTTTTAATTAATTTTTTTAATTTGGGTAATTTCTTTGGAGATTTTTATAAAGACAAGGAAATAAGATTTTTGTAAGCTTCCAAAACCATAAATCTTCAAATAGAACCAGGAAAGAACTCAAAATTTTTTAGGGCCAAAATCCAAATAAAGATAAGGCAATTAAATAATCAGAAGAATAAAATTGGGATGCTACACTCTAGAACTGACAATATCTATGTATGTAATTCTATTTTTACAGTACCACTAGCAGCTACAGGGCAACGTATGTGGATTTTACGTTTGTCGCCATATGGAGGAAATCATAGACACTAAGATGAATGATCCAGAGATTTATCAGCATGTTAATAATTATTTTGTGATTATAAATAAATATATATATATATATATATATGCGCTAATGACTTAATACTACTAGCGATAGTGTGTGGAATTCGATGAAACTGCAATCAATCTTGACAAACTCGCCAAAATTGAGGAAAACTCTCCCAATTCTTAATAGCGGAGGTCATAAATAATACTGGAGAGTTCCACCCCAGCGATGATAATTAAATGTTGAAACATTTGATATAATAGTAATCACTCAATTGTGTTTAATCAAATAATTCATTCAAATGTTTGTCATGTACTATATATGTGATCTGCTTACGTTGTTTACTTCATTTGTAAGATCTATGTGATGATTATCCTGTGCTATATGTTTGTGAGATCTTCTTGAAGGATCGGAAACGGCAACAGAAGGGGGGCTGAATGGTGCCTTAAAAAATCTCCCCGAGTATTCCCTCTAAAATTCTTCTCCAAAACCAACGAAAGCTATGAAGTGAGGAACTAAAACTGATTGCTAACAGCTGTCCTAAAACAAAAGACAACAAATACTGCAAGCACACAAGAAACAGCGAGAAGAATAACTGAAAATAGCAAGAGACCAAAACAAATTTAAACCCAGGGACTGCTGCCCAAAAGAAGGCTGAAAACACACTAAAATTAGTGCTTAAAAGTGCTGCTCCAAAGCTGAAATTCTGGAGCTAAGAACATGCTGAAAACTGCAATTAATTGCACTAAAAAGGGAACTAGAGACTGCAGAAAAGGAGGACATAGCTGCTGCCCACAAACCGTAAAGAAAAGTGGACTGGAGACTGCAAAACAGAGATTGCAGACTGCTGTCTACAGCTGACAAAACACAAGGAAAACAGCCACTTAAAGAGAGCAGGATGCTGACCAAAAACACCCTGGAAAGCACACTACAAAGCTTCAAAAGAAACCAAAAATCTGCAGCATTTGCAGTCTGAAAATGCGCTCAGTTTGCTGCCCAAAAACTGCACCAAGCCCTGCTAGAACGTGAGCACTTGCTGCAGAAAAATTAGCCACTAATACAGGCTGCCGAAACTGAATAGTAGATCAGCTACAACCGAGAGAACAGGATAAAAACTACTGTTGCTGCTACTAGAAAAACGAAAACTGCTATACTAACAAGACTTCCAACAAACAGAGAAATAACAGCAAATAGCAGCTTGTCTCTTAGGAAACCGAACACATCACCTGGTTGCTGTCCAGGGAACCGAAGTGCAGATTGAAGAAGCTTCCTGCTAATAACCGACCACAACAAACAAAAGAAAAGGAGAACTGGCCGAACAGGATTGCAGGGAAAAGCAGCCGACAGCAAGACATGTTGCTGCACCTACTTCTTCTGCAACCGAACGGCACCGCATGACCAACTGGCAGCAAAGGATCGGCAGCTACCCTTGCCAAAAATCACAAAACAGAGGGGATCTGTATGCTGACCGAGACAAAAAAACTGATATCTGCTAGGATGACCAACCTAGCACAAAGAAGGCTGAGCAAAGATCATTTGAGAAGAAAAGGAGATAAACTTTTCTCTCGGGACAACTGACCAAGATGGTCTTGAGAATCTATCCCAGTTCAAAGAGAAACAATTGATCTTGCTGCTTCTTTAACAAGGAACTTGGCTTAGAGCAAAAAGAACTAAAAACAAATTAGCATTTGCACTCGTTGCTCTTGGAAATAAACCGGTCAACTGACCTTGAGATAATCTTCCATCATAGAGCAACAAACAACAATTTTGATCTTGTGCTTTCGGGAATGAGATAGCCAAGGTGGCCTTGAGACGATTCCCCGTTCAAAGCAAATACATAGCGCAGCAACTTAGAACAAGAACATCAAACCAAAACAATACTAACGGAGAGAAAACAAATAGCTAGCACAAAATGTAAAACAGGAATTCTCATAATGAGACGAAGAGAGATGAACGATTATAACATATGAATGTTTACATCAACTCTTCCATGTCTCATCTAAGAACACACACAAGGAGAAAAACACATAGAACCCTAAGACTTGCAAAAAAAAAGTTCTCTCCCAAGAGCACAAGCATTAAGAAACCCTAATACTCATACCCATTTCCCTTTCTTTCTCCCTCAAGTGCACTTCTCCACCTAGAGAGCACCTCTATTTATAGCCTCCACTAATGGGTTTACAAGCACTTTACCCATTAGGTCACACCAACTCTCCACTAATGGGTTTACACACATTTTACCCATTAGGTCACACCCACTCTCCACTAATGGATCATTTTCTAATAAAATCCATTTTGCTCATTCTTTCTCAATCCAATCCGCTTCCTTTTGTGCAGCCTTGTGCATTTACCAAAATGCCTCTGCTGCACCTTCCTGGAAGCTTCCTCGTTTCTTGCCGCGCACGCCTCGCAGCCACTTCGAGTCCTCGCCGTCTTCGACACATCCCGACCGCTCTGACCTCAGCACCGCCTGTGCCTAGTCCGGTCACCCGTGTCTCGCCACGACTCCGTCTCAAAGTCCTGCAGTCATCTCAGACAAGAAAACGCATTACATAGCACCGCACAAAATGATTAAATATCCGCATCAGTAATTAGCATAAAAGTGCCCGGAACAAACTCAGACTTTATAGGACACGTGTCAATTACTCATCACACAACCGGGGTTACCTCCACATGGTCTCTCAATCTCCCCCTTGATGAGTATATTAACAAACATAGAAAAAGCATAAAATTGAGTTTGAGAGTCAAATATAGTCTGAAAGAAAATCAAGGTAACTAAGACCATATCGACAAAAGAGAAAACTGGAGCAGAAACTGAAAGAGCAAATTTTTCTGCAAAGCTCCAGAAGGCTTTTTCTCCTAACTTCTCCCCCCTTTTGGCAATAAATTCATCAAAATGCACGAGAGAATGAAATGACTGTGTGTTCTTTATTTGAAGCATTCGGAGCCATGAAGATTATCCTTAATGATTTTTCGAATATTACACCAAACCATAATTCATAAGAATGCTATCAAGATCATGACGATTCATGTATAGACTAGCTAAACCAAATAAATCATAATTTAAAAATTGATCCAATTTCTTAGCATGTCGAGTCAAACATGATTTTAGTCTAGCTAAAGGTATCCAAGGATGATGCAAGCCATGTCAAATAATCTAAGTGAAATCAAGAAGCTAATATTGAGCCAGTTTAGAGGGCTACAAGTTCCTTTTTTTTAAGTACTTGGTCTTTTTGTGAATAAGCAAATTTAGCACAAATGACTTTTGCTGAAAATCATTTTTGGTTTTATCTTAGTAAAGCAAGTCCTGAACTAGGAGCCATCCACAACTGCCTCCTAAGCTTCAACCAATTTCATAGATTTATTTTCTTAGCTATGTGCTAGATCTCAAGCCTTATGCGACAACTCCAAGCAATAAGCTTAAGGAAGTGATCTTGGTCATCCAAAACTCTCTCTAAGTTCATGCCTAGTGCAATGGCAAGCAGTCTCAGGAGAAAGAATTGGTGAGATCAGTTTTTTCGCACAAAAGAGATCTTTTTGCTTTTGCTTAAATTGAGTTTTAGACCAAGGAGTTAAAATAATTCATGCTTCATAAAGGAACTAGCATAGCTCAATCTAAAACTCAATATAGATTCAAGACTCAACTCAGCCTATTTGACATGGCATGAATCATAAAAGGATAACTCAAGAAAGACTAGACTCAAATGTTAGCATGACAAGTTTTGATGTAAATTGAGCAATTTTTAATTAACTTATCATGGCAAAAGCTAGTCTACACATATGAAGTCATGATAAATCTAGCAAATGAGCACGAGTCATGGCAAGGTGTATAGCATTGTAAACATGTCATAACAGGATAATAATCAAGGCTCAATGTAGTTATATTACAATGTAGAATGCTAAAATGCAAGAAAATCCAGCTCCCCCTCAACATGAGATGCAACTTTTAGTTCAAGTTGAGTTATGTTAATATTAATCTCCAGAACCTCCCAAATGAACTCCCCCGGAACCACAGCAATAAATCGAGAAGCTGGGAAAGAAAACAGCAAACATGCAGTCCTTAAAGCACAGATAAAATATAGAAACAACTATGGCTCAGACTGACTCTTATCTACCCCATATGATTCTAGGACTATCAACTGGTCATCAAATAGACTAAGGAGCAAACACGTACCCTGTCTACCTGAAGGTGGCCCGACCCTCGCTAGAACCTAAAAGCAGTGAGTAAGCTCAACCTAGTAAGAAGAGAACAGCTAATAAGAAGCATCCTAGAAACACAAGATAAGAGCAGGAAGTCTAAACAGCAAGACAAGAAGACCACTCTAACCTATGCTAGAAGGACTAACCCCAATGCACCCAAAATGCAATGCAACAGCAAGGAGTAAAAGCATAATCAAAATAGTAAAGCAGTAAAGCACAAAGCTCCCCCTCACAATAGCCCATAAGGATAAACCACCCCAAGCTCTCCCTGTAGAGCTGAAAACCTCGAACTATCCAAGGGCTTGGTGAAGATATTATTGGAATACGCGTAGGCTACGGAAGCAGAAAACAAAACTTTTCTACCGCGCACCCAAGAACATCATGCTAAGGAAGGATCATGGATCGTTACCACTTAGGCGCCGCAGCGCAATGAAGAAGAATTGGAAACCGATCCAATCTCGCGCGTCGAGGTAGTAGTGGAAGTAGCCGATCGTCCCAACAGATCGTCTCCTCCACGCCGATCAAGATCGCAACGCGAGCGGCGCCTCCACCGGTATCCACACGTCCGGGGCGGGCGCCGATCGCGAGTGTACTAGCACTCGTGAGCGGCTAGGGTTTGGCTCGGGAGGTGGCGGCTAGGGTTTTGCTAGATGTTAATCGGGACGAATCCCCTCCGCCCCTCGCCTCCATATATATAGACCTTCCTCACGTGGGCCTCGTGGACCGAGGCCCAATAGGAGTCTATTCGGATCTCTATCCGAATTGAGCCCATATCCGAATCATATTCGAATTAGTGTTCCAACCCGTTAAGCGTGCGACCACAGCAGGTTCACGTATACTTGGTCGTGACCGGAAACGCCTTTCCGCTACCATGTTAATAGCGGCCTCTAGTAAGACA
Organism: Melocanna baccifera; assembly: GCA_036346265.1. NCBI lineage: Eukaryota > Viridiplantae > Streptophyta > Magnoliopsida > Poales > Poaceae > Melocanna > Melocanna baccifera. Next base: position 20,796,454 of record CM070676.1, on the reverse strand, counting down.
TATTAACCCCAAAGTATATGTAAAGATCATATCAGGTGAACTCGTAATGTTCTCTCATGTACGAATCCCTTTGCCTCACGATATAGATTGAGCTCAAGGCGAGACTGTGTCATCCTCTTAATAGCTCAATCACTCTCTCGATTCCGTGATGGATTATAAACTCGTGATTGACTCCTCAATCACCTTGGCATGGCCATGCACTTTCATAATCCATTACATCGAGGGCCGAGATATCTCTCCCATAAGGAGGGGCAAATTCTATCTTGATCATTCACATCCCACTACATGTTTCATGGCAAACCCGAAGACTACTTTTATGACTACCCGATTCACGGAGTAGTGTTTAGTAGTCCCAAAATAAGCTACTACTCATGTTGGGAACCATGATGATCTCAAGTCTAAGGACTCTACATAAACACTACTTGAGACCAGCGATGACACATGGAATCTCTGCGATGTCTCATGGCAGTCTATCCAACATATGTTCACTAACATATGTCCATATTATTGATTTGGTATCACCATACCATGATCCATGAGACATGATCATCAATCAATACATATGCGATCTTTGTCTTTGAATCATATTTGTTCCTCATATGATATACGATCGAGGATCATTTAGAAATAGTAACATCTTAGTATTTAAGAGTCTCATTAATAAGTCACATACTCATTGATCAATAATGATGATGTCTATTCCAAGGAACAAAGTAATGTATCATAAACATAGTATGTGATATATACAACATCTCCATGTTGCCTCTAGGGCATATCACTATGATCTCCCACTTGCACTAGAGTCAACCATGTAGGTATCTAATACCCATTGCCCTAGTGTGAGCCTCATGCTTTGGTTGGGGAAGCGGTTTTGTCAACGGATCTGCAATGTTCAAATCCGTTTGTACTTTGCATATCTTCACATCGCCTCTCTCCACTATCTCGCGGATAAGATGAAATCGCCGTAAAATGTGCTTGGACTTCAGTGCGATCTAGGCTCTTTGGCTTGCGCAATGGCCCCACTATTGTCACAAAGATGAGGTCCATTGGGCTGAGGCACTATCCATCACACCAAGCTCGAAAATAAATTTCTTGATCCAAACGACCTCTTTGGCGGCTTCGAAGCTGCTATGTACTCGGCTTCGTTGTAGAATCGACAACCGTCTGCTGCTTGGAACTCTTCCACTACCGCACCGCCATTCAGCGAACACAAATCCAGTTGCGATCTAAAATCATCTTTGTCGGTTTGGAAGCTAGCATCGGTGTAACCATTTACAACGAGCTCTTCCTCACCTCCATAGACAAGGAACATATCTTTAGTTCTTCTCAAGTACTTCAAGATGTTCTTTACGGCAATCCAGCTGACTTTCACCGATCTGATCGTATCTACTCGTAGCACTTAAAGCATCTGAAACATCCGGGCGTGTACAAAGCATGGCATACATAATGGACCCAATAGCCAAGCATATGGAATCGCATTCATTTTATCCCGCTCATCGGTGTACTAGGACACCGATTCTTGCTAAGATTTATACCATGTGACATAGGTAGAAAACCTTTCTTGGAATCATGCATATTGAACCTTTTCAACACCTTGTCAATGTACGTATCTTGGCTTAATCCAATTAGCCTTTTGATCTATCTCTATAGATCTTGATGCCCAGAATATATGCTGCCTCTCTAAGTCTTTCATAGAGAAACTATTTTTAATGAAGACTTAATGATTCGAGCAAAGGAATGTCATTTCCGATCGAATATGTCATCCACATATAAGACCGAAATACGAGTGCGCTCCCACTAGCCTTTTGTAAACACAAGGCTCTTCTTCGTTCTTGATGAAACCAAACCCTTTGATTACTTCATCAAAGCGAATGTTCCAACTCCGAGATGCTCGCTTTAATCCATAAATGGATCTTTGGAGCTTGCATATCTTTCCAATCGATTGCGGATCGACAAAACCTATGGGCTGTGTCATGTACACATCCTCACTCGATTTCCATTAAGGAAAGCTGTTTTGACATCCATTTGCCATATTTCATAGTCGAAATATGCAGCAATCGCTAGAATGATCCGAATAGACTTTAGCATTGCGACCAGGCGAAAAGTTTCATCATAATCAATACCTTGAATTTGTTTGAAACCTTTGGCTACTAATCGCGCTTTATAGATGTGAACATTTCCATCTATGTCTATCTTTTCTTGAAAACCCATTTGCATTCAATGGTTTTAACACCATCAGTGGATCAACCAAGTTCCAAACTTGATTCTGTGCATGGATTCAATTTGGATCTCATGGCTTCAAGCCATTTCTCGTAGTCCGGTCCCACCATTGCTTCTTCATAGGTCTTAGGCTCATCGTTGTCTAACAACAATATGTCCCGTTGTTGAGTAGTCAAGAACATGTACCTCTCGTGTGCAGCGTGACCTTCGACCTCGTGGTGCCGGGTGTGTCCACAACGAGTTCTTCAACAGTTTGTTCATCTGTTGTGGTTACAGAGGAGCTGAAACGTTATCAGTGTTTCTTGAATTTCTTCAAGTTGCACTTGTGTTCCCACTATCCCTTCTTGAGAGAAACTCTTTCTCTAAGAAGACACCATGCCGCGACAAACACTTTGCCTTCTCCTCGATTATAAAAGTAATATCCTTTTGTTTCCTTAGGATACCCGATAAAGAAGCATTTATCAGATTTAGGAGTGAGCTTATCAGATTGTAAACGTTTTACATAAGCTTCACATCCCCAAATCTTAAGAAAAGACAAGCTAGGGCGTTGTCTGTCCACATCTCATATGGTGTCTTTTCTACGATTTTGATGGAACCTGTTTAGTGTGAATGCGGCCGTTTCAAGAGCGTACCCCAAAAAGACAACGGAAGATCACTTTGGCTCATCATGGAGCGCACCATATCTAATAAGGTGCGATTTCTCCGTTCGATACCCCATTCCATTGAGGTGTTCTGGCGGAGTCAATTGTGGAACAATTCCACAATCCTTTAGATGATTGCCAAACTCATGGCTCAAATACTCGCCTCCACGATCGGATCGTAGAAACTTGATTGTCTTGCCTAAATGATTTTGCACTTCATTTTGGAATTCTTTGAACTTTTCAAAGGATTCGGACTTATGCTTCATCGGTAGATATACCCATATCTACTAAAGTCATCGATAAAAGTTATGAAATCTGAAAACCACCTCTGTCGTTAAGCTCATTGGTCCACATACATCGGTATGTACAAGTGCCAATAAGTCATTTGCCCGTTCACCTTGACCGGTGAAAGGTGCCTTTGTCATCTTGCCAAGTAAACAAGATTCGCATGTCTCTAATGATTCAAAATCAAATGAGTGCGAATACCATCTCTATGGAGCTTACGCATGCGTTTCTCATTTATGTGACCTAGCGGCGATGCCAAATAAGCGTGGGATTCAAATCATTCTGACGTTGCCTCTTTGCATTAATGTTATAGACCGGTGACCCTTCAAGAGTAAGAACGTATAACCCATTCACCAATGGAGTATGACAATAGAACATATCTTTGAAATAAAGAGAACAACCATTGTCCATAGATTTAAAGTCATAACCTTCGCTTGCAAACATGAAGCGAAATAATGTTCTTTGAAAGAGATGGAACACAATAACAATTATTCAATTCCAAAACTAATCACGAAGGTAAAGACAATGGCATGGTGCCAACACTACCGCAGCAACTTTTGCTCCATTGCCAGCGCCAAGATCCACTTCGCTCCTCCTCAAACTTCTACTTCTTATTAGCCCCTGCAACGATTTGCAAATGTGAGCAACCGATCCGGTATCAAATACCCAAGAATCGATTGATGAAGTAGCAAGATTGATCTCTATAACATTTATACAGGTGGAAGTCGTACTTCCCTTCTTCTTCTCAAGATCCTCCAAGTACTTTGGGCAGTTCCTTTTCCAATGTCCTGATTGCTTACAGTAGTAACAATCTGCATCAGGATGAGCATCGCCCTTCTTGTCTTTCTTGGCCTTAGAACTGCTCGCGATCGCATCAGGAGCTTTCTTTCTTTTGACCGCGATTCTCTTGACATAGGGCTTGCCCTTGCCTTTCTGCATCATCATCACATGATTGCTGCTTTTCTTAATGCTTTCCTCGGCAGATTTTAGCATCCCATGCAACTCAGCCAGGGTCTTGTCCAGGTTGTTCATGTGAAAGTTCATTATGAATGGCTCAAAGCTCGGGGGAAGCGACTGGAGAATCACATCAGTAGCCAACTCTTGGCTAAGGGGAAAACCAAGCTTTTCCAGACTCTCAATGTAGCCAATCATCTTAATGACATGAGGGTGACGGATTCCTACGCAAGCTCCGCACGCAAATAAGGACTTTGAAGTATTGAACCTCTCAGCCCTTGCTTGGTTCTCAAACATACCACGTAGCCCCACAATGATATTGTAGGCATCTGTGTTCTCATATTGCTTCTGAAGCTCAGAGGACATTGTGGCAAGCATGAGACAGCTCACATCAAGGCAATCATTCGTTTGCTTCTCATAAGCTCTCCGTGCAGCCATAGTAGCATTATCGAGCAAATCTTCGGGTAAGGAGACTCAAGGACATACTCCTTGCGCTCTTGCTTGAGAACAATTCTCAAGTTGCGATACCAATCCAAAAAGTTTGTTCCATTGAGTTTTTCTTTCTCAAGAACAGATCGCAAATTAAAAGTATCTTGGATGCGGCGTTAGTGACATGATCTACAACACAAGAATATGCAAAGTTTAGCACTATGTTTATGTTCATCTTTTATTAAACTATTTAGCAAAAGACTCACTATGAGTTTTGCAACAAAAACTCTCTAAGTTACATAGTGGGTAAAGATCCTCATTTCACTAATTCCTAGTGAGCTTTGGCATCACGGCTAGAAAACTAGTGACATGGGTAAGCAACACTTTGCTAATCACATCCCTATGTGACTCTACTTTGGGTGACATTAGTATGCCTCGGCCCCAATCTATGCCCCAAGGTCCAAAACTATTTTGATAACCTTGTTAAGTAAACCAAATGCTTCCGCATGTAGATGTCCGACATCTACCCCAAATGATGATGATAACCGATGGCACTCTACTTTGGTAGACCTACCATGCGGTGATCATTATCTTTGGTGCAACATATGGAAGGGCATTAACACCTAATTTTAAGAGGATTCTATCCTACCAAAGCAACATATCACATATATCATTGCATAAGAATAAGATAGATAACATCATAGATAAACACATTTAACTGTGAAGTAGTATGGCCCAAAAATGGTGATATCCATCTCCAAGTAGGTGTAGACGATCTCCATCCTCCACATCACTCCTTTAGGCCACCATGCTTAAAAGCTTGTAACCTCAAAACTAGGCTACTACCTATAATAGCTAGAAATCAAGATTACAAAGATAGATTCAAGCATTAAGGTCGACACGCAGTCGTTAAATACAATATATACAGCTAACAATAGCTGAAATAATCATGACACGCAGCCATGAGCGAATGTTACATGCATCACATACATCTCATACATTCAAATAAGCTATAGGGCCATACTATTCACATCATTCTCTGCAAAAACAAGTTAGACGTAGAATCGCATTCTACCTAACGATGTGAACCCAAGACGCTATACAAGGGGGGATACCTCACAGAATTACATAGATCGCATCTATGAAATCGCAATGAAAATCTTATCGAGCCGATCAAATCAACCCAAATCCGAGCCATTCAAAATGTCTCAATTTTCATTAGATCAATCATATTGATCATCGCGATCGGTATACTTGAGGAGACCACAACACAAGACCTCGATCTGTTGACTCGATCTCATCGATTGTGCGCAGATTAGCCCGATGGTGATTCCAGCCGGTAGGGGCAAGTCGCGCGTACATCAAAGAAAGAGCACGAACTAATCTTTTTGGCCTTGTGATGCTATCAACTCATACCAATTTCAACCCCTTATGACCGATTGATCTCATCAACCCGCTACCTTATTTAGATCGTAATAGATCCAATCTACTACTATCGCATATCAACATATATGCGCTGATCCAGATGCAAACTAAGCAAGATGGCTCGATACCACTATTGGAATACGCGTAGGCTACGAGCGTAAAACAAAACTTTTCTACCGCGCACCCAAGAACATCATGCTAAGGAAGGATCATGGATCGTTACCACTTAGACGCTTGCAATGCGTGAAGAAGAATTGAAACCGATCCAATCTCGCGTCGAGGTAGTAGTGGAAGTAGCCGATCGTCCCGAACAGATCGTCTCCTCCACGCACGCCGATCAAGATCGCAACGAGCAGCGCCTCCACCGTATCCACACGCCCGGGCTGAACGCCGATCGCGAGTGTACTAGCACTCGTGAGCAGCTAGGGTTTGGCTCGGGAGGTGGCGGCTAGGGTTTTGCTAGATGTTAATCGGGACGAATCCCCTCCGCCCTCGCCTCCATATATATAGACCTCCTCACGTGGGCCTCGTGGACCGAGGCCCAATAGGAGTCTATTCGGATCTCTATCCGAATTGAGCCCATATCCGAATCATATTCGAATTAGTGTTCCAACCCGTTAAGCGTGCGACCACAGCAGGTTCACGTATACTTGGTCGTGACCGGAAACGCCTTTCCGCTACCATGTTAATAGCGGCCTCTAGTAAGACATATTAACCCCAAAGTATATGTAAAGATCATATCACGCTGAACTCGTAATGTTCTCTCATGTACGAATCCCTTTGCCTCACGATATAGATTGAGCTCAAGGCGAGACCTGTGTCATCCTCTTAATAGCTCAATCACTCTCTCGATTCCGTGATGGATTATAAACTCGTGATTGACTCCTCAATCACCTTGGCATGGCCATGCACTTTCATAATCCATTACATCGAGGGCCCGAGATATCTCTCCCATAAGGAGGGCAAATTCTATCTTGATCATTCACATCCCACTACATGTTTCATGGCAAACCCGAAGACTACTTTTATGACTACCTAGTTACGGAGTAGTGTTTAGTAGTCCCAAAATAAGCTACTACTCATGTTGGGAACCATGATGATCTCAAGTCTAAGGACTCTACATAAACACTACTTGAGACCAACGATGACACATGGAATCTCTGCGAGTGTCTCATGGCAGGTCTATCCAACATATGTTCACTAACATATGTCCATATTATTGATTTGGTATCACCATACCATGATCCATGAGACATGATCATCAATCAATACATATGCTGATCTTTGTCTTTGAATCATATTTGTTCCTCATATGATATACGATCAGGGATCATTTAGAAATAGCAACATCTTAGTATTTAAGAGTCTCATGAATAAGTCACATACTCATTGATCAATAATGATGATGTCTATTCCAAGGAACAAAGTAATGTATCATAAACATAGTATGTGATATATACAACATCTCCATGTTGCCTCTAGGGCATATCACTAACAGATATCAGCCAAGTGGTGGTCATTCTCCACAAACTAGAGCACTATGTCACCTTTCTCTACATGGTCTCTAAGGAAGTGATAGCGAATATCAATGTGCTTGGTCCGAGAGTGCTGCACTGGGTTTTTAGCAATGTTAATCGCAGAAGTGTTATCACAAAAGAGTGGAACACTATCTATAACTAACCCAAAGTCCCGCAGGGTCGAAGCCATCCAAAGTATCTGTCCGCAAAGAATCGGCGCAGCAGAACATACTCGGCCTCTGCGGTGGACTGTGCAACACCGGACTGCTTCCTAGAAGACCAAGAAACAAGAGAAGTGCCAATGAATTGGCAGGAGCCAGAAGTGCTCTTTCTGTCTATCCTACAGCCAGCAAAGTCTGCATCGGAGTAGGCTCGAAGGGAAAGACAAGAAGAGGAAGAGTACCAGATACCATAATCTATGGTAGCTCGAAGGTACTGAAAAATACGTTTCACCGCCTACCGGTGAGATACGTGAGGTGAAGCCTGAAATCGAGCACACAGACACATAGAGAAGTGTATGTCCGGTCTCGAGGCAGTGAGATACAAGAGGGAACCGATCATGCTTCTGAACTCCTTCTGATCAACTGGCTCGCCATCCTCATCTGGATCAAGTGAAGTCGTTGTCGCCATCGGAGTAGATACTAGTTTGCCATCACTCATGTCAAAGCGCTTCAGGAGGTCTCGAGTGTACTTGCCCTGATGCAAGAAAGTACCCTCCCGAGTCTGCTTGATCTGGAAGCCAAGAAAGAAACTCAACTCGCCCATCATGCTCATCTCAAACTCCGAGCTCATGACATCGGAAAACTGAGAAACGAGAGCATGTGATGAACCACCAAAGATGATGTCATCCACATAAATCTGGACGAGTAGAAGATCAGTGCCATGCCGGCGAATGAACAAGGTCTTGTCTACTTTACCCATCTCAAAACCATGACTCAACAGGTAGGACTTAAGCCTCTCATACCAAGCTCTAGGGGCTTGGTTAAGTCCATACAAAGCTTTGGAAAGCTTGAAGATATGGTTTGGGTATTTGGGGTTTTCGAAACCAGGAGGCTGTCGGACTAGACCTCTTCCTCAATAAAGCCATTGAGAAAGGCACTCTTGACGTCCATCTGGTAAAGCTTGAAACCCTTAGAAGCTGCAAAGGCAAGCAAGATTCTAATGGCTTCAAGTCTGGCTACAGGGGCAAAGATTTCCTCGAAATCTAGACCCTCAACCTGGGAGAACCCCTGAGCTACCAGTCTAGCCTTGTTCCGAATAACCACTCCATCCTCGCTCTGCTTGTTCTTGAACACCCACTTAGTTCCAATAACATTGTGACCTCGCGGGGGCTCGACAAGCGACCAAACCTTGTTTCTCTCAAAATTTTCCAACTCCTCATGCATGGCATTGACCCAAGATTCATCAGAAAGAGCATGACAAACATCCTTGGGCTCAAAAGAGGCAACAAAGGCAGAGTGGAGACAGAAATGAGACGTGCCAGACTTTGAGCGTGTAACACGCTCAAAGAGATCTCCAATTATCTGCTCTGAAGGATGAGCTTTCTGGATATGATGGGGAGGTCCTGGATGAGAAGAAGTAGTGGCCTCTACCTCATGAGCTGATGAGGTAGGAACAGAGCCACTAGCTCCTAAGGATGCGGAAGGAATGGGCTGATCTCCTTGAGGTGTGGTGGAAGAAGCAGGTACCTCAAGGGGAGGAGAAACTGGATCGGGTAGACAACCCTCATCTTCGTCCTCCTCCTCATCCACAAAGATGGGCTTGGACTGCTCTACTGAACCTGAGATATCGGGCCTAGCTACCGGACTGGCCTCATCAAAAGTCACCTCGCAGGTCTCTACTATTTTGCTAGACTCGCAGTTCTAGACCCTATACGCCCGCGAAAAAGTCGAGCAACCCAGAAAGATCCCATCACAAGAACGTGACTCGAACTTGTCTAGGTTCCCGGACTTCAGAATAAAACACTTGCAACCAAATACACGAAAATACGAGACGCTGGGCTTTCACCCATATCTCAACTCAAAAGAAGTGCGATGCAAGTGTGCCCTCAGAAAAACTCTATTTGAAACATGGCACGCGGTGGCTATCGCTTCAGCCCAAAACTTCCTAGGTGTAGAATACTCATTAAGCATCGTCCTGGCCATCTCGACCAAGGTACGGTTCTTCCTCTCCACTACGCCATTTTGCTGGGGGACGTATAGAGAAGAGAACTGGTGCTCTACACCTGACTCATCGCAAGATCTCTCAAAGTAGGAATTCTTGAACTCCGTGCCATTATCACTGCGGATCACTCGTAAGGCACCCGGAAGCTCAACAGAAAGCCTACTAAACAAACCTCGAAAATGTGTAAACGTCTCATCCTTCGAGGCTAAGAAAAACACCCAAGAGTACCTCGAGAAGTCATCGACTACGACAAGAACATACCACTTCCCTCCTGCTGACTGCACTCTAGCTGGTCGAACTGTGTCCATGTGGAGCAGCTGTCCCGGTGCATCGGTCATCGTGACTGTGACCGGAGGATGGGAAGCGGCGACCATCTTGTCGTGCTGGCAAGGAGCGCAAACAAGATCTTTGACCATCTTGAGCTTCGGCAGACCACGAATGAGATCGTGGTCGCTAACTCGGGTCAAATGGTCAAATCCAATATGACCAAGTCTCCTATGTCAGAAAGAAAGGTTGCGAGACTCAGAAGCAACTAAACACCTGAGAGGATCACCAGAAGACTCAGAAAAATCAGCACGAAAGATCCTCCCAAAATAAGAAATCCCGCAAACCAGACTACCCGAAGAATCAAGAATTTTGTAATTGTTTTTCTTAAAACTCACTTCAAAGTCGTCATCAGTAAGTTGAGAAATGGAAAGCAAATTATACTGCAGCTTAATAACCAAGGCCACATCTTTTAAAACAAAAGAATCATTAATGTGCATAGTACCTTTGGCGATAACACGTCCAGATGAAGCATCTCCGAAGGTGATCGTCTCATCACCTAGAGCACGGGCAAGGGAAGAAAACCAACGGGAGTCTCCGGTCATATGACAAGAACAACCGGAGTCTACAAGTCAAACCTTTCCCTTCCCTGCCCAGCGAACCTGAGTCAAACAAAGAGTAAAGTCTCAGTACTGGGTAAATCAACAGTGATTTTGGCACCCAATACTGAACAACACGTCGAGCAGATGAAGTAGTCAAACACGACTGACCTCTATCTACCCTACGCTCTCTGTCACTCAAAGAAGCCGATGGTCTTAGTGAAGACCTAAAGCTGTTATTGGGTCCGACTGCTACGGGAGAGCGAGTCGGAGTACCAACAACACGTTGATCTCGCCGCGGGTAGCTATCTCGATGGAAACGAGATCTATCCTCAGGATGACGGATATTATGACCCGGGGCAAATCGAGGACGAAAATTAGAAGAACCAGAAAAACCAAGTCCTCGATGCTGCCCAAAAGCATCAACAGTAGCAAACCTAGACCTTGTGTTGGTCTTAGGTACACTCAAGGTCTGGGGCTGACCCTGAATACGCCTAAGAGCTGCAACACAGTCTCTCTGCGCGATCCTGGCGCGCCTGAAGCATCGATCGATTGTATGTCCATCCTTCTGACAGAAGGTGCAGTGATACTTCGCCTTCTGAGAGGCCGAAGTTGCAGGTGGAATCACCTTGCTGTTAGAAATCTCTTGGACAAAGCCCGCAGACTTAAATTGGACTTTCTCAGTCCTGGGCTCAGTCTCGATCACACCTGGTGCTATGGGTCTGAGCATGGCAGGTGGATGCTTCCTCATGTTCTTATAGAAATCATATCCTAGACCCTGATTAAATCTGCAGATCTTAGATTGGTCTAGAATAAGATTTAGCTTCTTCTTGCCTCCTACAAATCTATCAAGAGTGTTCATAAGATACTGACACTCCCGAAAGAGAGAGGTGCAAGAAGAGCAGGGGGAAGGAGAGACAGCAGAAGGTAAGGAAGTAGAAGAAGAACCAACAGCAGAGGAACGAATGGCATGTGCATGCACAGTCGCCTCAGAAGGGACAGTCCTACTGCTAGCTATTTGGTTCACGTCGCTAGGTGTCTCTACCTTATTCTTGGGCTTCTCCCCCACACCGGCACACACATCACAACAAGATTGTGGCTTCTCTAGTAAATCCTTAGTTAGCTTCACACATTTTTCTTCCAAAGCAATCAAGTCAGATTTTAGTTTATCATAATTTTTACATGGTGAGCTAACAGGGTCCTTAGAAGCATATTTAGCCATTTTCTTGTTATAATCAACCATTTCTTGAAACTGTTTTGAAACAGATTCAAGTTCAGCAGTTAATTTGGGACAATTCAAACATGAAGCAATCGGCTCACTCAAAGAAGCATGCAATTCAGCAATTTTATGATCTGCTCTTTTTAAGTTCATTTTCAAGTTATTGTAATTTTCACAAGACTCGGGCAGATCAAGAAGCATGGCATAAGGTCCTCTAGCAGCAATGTCCTTAACCTCACATGAGGTGGGAGAAGTAGTCTGATCAGTAGTAAGCAGGGTAACAGCCATCCTACTTAGTTCTAACTCGGCAAGCAGACTAACATTCTCCTCCTTAACAATATCAAGCTTGGAGGACAAACTATCATGCGAGGTCCTTAGCTTCTCCATATCTCCAAGCAAAGAAGAACAAACATCACATTTGTCACGGGAGGGAGTAGATATAAGTGAAGTATGCTCCCGTGATAATCTTTCTACTTCCTTCTCAAGATCTACAACCCTAGCTCTAAATCTAGCATAAAACTTTTCTAGCTTCAGAAATGCATCATAGAGTTGGTCGTAGGAGGGACCTACCTCATCAGAGTCGCTGTAGAGCTCGCTGTCGCTGACGTCGTTGTCGTTGGCCATGAAGCACATGCCGATGAAGTCGTCGTCGTCCTTGGGATCTTGATCATCCTTGTCGTCATCGTCGCTCCACCCCTCCACGTCGCTGAAGTCGATGTCGTCGAAGGCGGTGAGGACGCAGTGGAAGAGCTTCTTGGCTTTGCCAAAGTTGCGGAACTTCTTCTTGCCTTGAGCGTGAGCTGGGGGCTTCTTGTTGCGGTTCTTGTCGATGTAGTTGTTCTTGCTCACACTGCCATAGTCGTTCTTGCCCTTCACCAGCTTGGGCCAATTTGCCCGAATGTGGTTAGGGCCACCACACTTGAAGCAAATGACAGGTCCTCCCCTCTTTCTGTCCCTCCTCCTCTTGTAAGCATGGGAAAACTTCCGAGCTAGGAGGGCCAGTTGCTCATCCTCGAGCTGCTCTAACTGATCATCAGTTACATCACGAGAGCGAAAGGAGAAACCACACAATGAATCGCATTTAAAGAGCGAAGCGGGCGGGATCGGTGACTAGGGCCATTGACTGTGACTTCGACTTGCGAGAGACAATGTCAATCTCGTGAGTCTTGAGACGCGAGTACAGCGCATCAAGAGTCAAAGTCGAGAGGTCCGTGGTGTCCTTGATGGTAGTCACTTTCATCTCCCAAACTCGCAAATCCAAGGCTGAAAGCATCTGATGAGCGTTGTCCGAGTCGGAGTATGTGAGACCGATGGCTCGAAGATTGCTCAGAATCTTGTGAAATCTCGAAAAACACTCATCCAGGGACTCGCTAGCGAGCATTTCAAACTTGTTGTACTCTCGCTTGAACTGGTCCTGTTGTACGGTCTTAATCTGGGTGGTACCCTCATGGTATGCATCGAGAGTCACCCAGATGTCATAGGCCGATGAAAGATGAGAAATGCGATCAAATTCACTCCTGCTCAGACCCTGGATTATGATGTTCCTTGCCTTAGCATTTGCCTCCACATCAGGCATGTTGTTTATATTGATGTGTTAATCAGCAGGAACAACAAAACGGGTTTTGACTTTTTGCCATATCGCATAGCCCTGAGCCTGTATGTATGACTCCATCCTACTCTTCCAAAAGGGATAGTTGACCCCATCGAAGATAGGAGGTTTGGTGGAATATCTGTCTGTTGCCACGGCTCGCAGACCGGTTAAGATCTATAGAGGAGAACTAACCGACTCTGATACCAATTGAAGGATCAGAAACAGCAACAGAGGGGGGTGAATGGTGCCTTAAAAAATCTCCCCGAGTATTCCCTCTAAAATTCTTCTCCAAAACCAACGAAAGCTATGAAGTGAGGAACTAAAACTGATTGCTAATAGCTGTCCTAAAACTGCAATTAATTGCACTAAAAAGGGAACTAGAGACTGCAGAAAAGGAGGACATAGCTGCTTCCCACAAACCGTAAAGAAAAGTGGACTGGAGACTGCAAAACAGAGATTGCAGACTGCTGTCTACAGCTGACAAAACACAAGGAAAACAGCCACTTAAAGAGAGCAGGATGCTGACCAAAAACACCCTGGAAAGCACACTGCAAAGCTTGAAAAGAAACCAAAAATCTGCAGCACTTGCAGTCTAAAAATGCGCTCAGTTTGCTGCCCAAAAACTGCACCAAGCCCTGCTAGAACGTGAGCACTTGCTACAGAAAAATTAGCCACTAATACAGGCTGCCGAAACTGAATAGTAGATCAGCCACAACCGAGAGAACAGGATAAAAACTACTGTTGCTGCTACTAGAAAAATGAAAACTGCTATACTAACAAGACTTCCAACCAACAGAGAAATAATAGCAAATAGCAGCTTCTCTCTTAGGAAACCGAACACATCACTTGGTTGCTGTCCAGGGAACTGAAGTGCAGATTGAAGAAGCTTCCTGCTAATAACCGACCACAACAAACAAAAGAAAAGGAGAACTGGCCGAACAGGATTGCAGGGAAAAGCAGCCGACAGCAAGACATGTTGCTGCACCTACTTCTTCTGCAACCGAACGACACCGCATGACCAACTGGCAGCAAAGGATCGGCAGCTACCCTTGCCAAAAATCACAAAACAGAGGGGATCTGTATGCTGACCGAGACAAAAAAACTGATATCTGCTAGGATGACCAACCTAGCACAAAGAAGGCTGAGCAAAGATCATTTGAGAAGAAAAGGAGATAAACTTTTCTCTCGGGACAACTGACCAAGATGGTCTTGAGAATCTATCCCAGTTCAAAGAGAAACAATTGATAAACCTTGTTGCTCTTGGAAATAAACCGGTCAACTAACCTTGAGATAATCTTCCATCATAGAGCAACAAACAACAATTTTGATCTTGTGCTTTCGGGAATGAGATAGCCAAGGTGGCCTTGAGACGATTCCCCGTTCAAAGCAAATACATAGCGCAGCAACTTAGAACAAGAACATCAAACCAAAACAATACTAACGGAGAGAAAACAAATAGCTAGCACAAAATGTAAAACAGGAATTCTCATAATGAGACGAAGAGAGATGAACGATTATAACATATGAATGTTTACATCAACTCTTCCATGTCTCATCCAAGAACACACACAAGGAGAGAAACACATAGAATCCTAAGACTTGCAAAAAAAAAATTTCTCTCCCAAGAGCACAAGCATTAGGAAACCCTAATACTCATTCCCATTTCCCTTTCTTTCTCCCTCAAGTGCACTTCTCCACCTAGAGAGCACCTCTATTTATAGCCTCTACTAATGGGTTTACAAGCACTTTACCCATTAAGTCACACCAACTCTCCACTAATGGGTTTACACACATTTTACCCATTAGGTCACACCCACTCTCCACTAATGGATCATTTTCTAATAAAATCCATTTTGCTCATTCTTTCTTAATCCAATCCGCTTCCTTTTATGCAGCCTTGTGCATTTACCAAAATACCCCTGCTGCACCTTCCTGGAAGCTTCCTCGTTTCTTGCCGCGCACGCCTCGCAGCCACTTCGAGTCCTCGCCGTCTTCGACACATCCCGACCGCTCTGACCTCAGCACCGCCTGTGCCTAGTCCGGTCACCTGTGTCTCGCCACGACTCCGTCTCAAAGTCCTGCAGTCATCTCAGACAAGAAAACACATTACATAGCACCGCACAAAATGATTAAATATCCGCATCAGTAATTAGCATAAAAGTGCCCGGAACAAACTCAGACTTTATAGGACACGTGTCAATTACTCATCACACAACCGGGGTTACCTCCACATGGTCTCTCACTTCTGTTTACTTCAGAGGGCGTGACTAACATTTCCTGAGGCTAGCCGAAAAACAGAAAATAATATAAATTTTCAAATAGCTATCACACACGGTTTGGAACACCAAACCATCTATGACGTATATATATCACAGATAGTTTTTAAAATAAATTGTCTATGATATTTCTACTATCACATACAATGTTTTTTAAAAAATGTCTGTGATATTTCTATTATATGTCTGCTATCACAGGCAGTTAATATAAAAAAACCATCTGTGATACCGACATATCACAAATGGTTGTATTGAAAAATTGTCTATATTTTTATCTATCATAGACAATTGTATGTATATATGTATGTGTGACAGGGATATTTTGCAACATTTTCCGCTGAATAGAACTAAACGAGTACGCATAAAAAAGAAAAGATGGATAGTGGTAGGCCATAACATTGCAGCCACTCCTTAATTTCCATGAGAACAATGATAGATGGCATTGCCATCTCCTTTTATCACATTTCAAACGACACCCACCACTCACACTCTCTCTCGTCACTCCAAGTGCCCAAACTTTTCATATAGAGAAAAATGGAATTTTAATTCCAATTTCACCACCAATATGTATATATAAATGTCAATTAATTACTCTGTATAGTTAATCTTACACAAATAATTGAAAGATTCAATTTTATGTTACAGTTTCCTTGATATATGCATGCCAAGAAACAAATTGTAAGTAATTGAGTATAGTAAAATAATGGCAATAATATCAATCCACCAGAGTTGTAGAGGCCAGCGAGAGCTTGCTCATGTCAATAATGGCAATCCACACCAGAGTTGCAGAGGCCGTGAGCATAAAGGCCCTTCTTGCCGTCGTCGAACTGCCCGAGACCGAGACGGTGGCGACAGTGTTGACCATTTCATCCGAAATTTTGCGAAATGGATGAAATTTTGTCTCTTTTGGTGCCCTCCAAAACACATTTTATTCGGTCAAAATTTGGCCGAATTTGGCTCTATTTGAAATTTACTCAAATTTCCTCAAATTTTTGGTTAAATCTTATCAAAAATTTGATTTTTTTTCGTCCGAAATTTCGAGGAAAGAAATGAAATTTCGTTCATTCGTTCCTTTCGCCAGCGAATGATAGTTTTTTCTATCCGAAAGTTTTAACCCTGGGTGGTGGTGGCAGAAGCGACACGGACTCCTCGTTGGACGGCGCCAGCAGGTTGAGGTCGAGCTCCAGGTTGATGCTCGTGCTCCCCTCTTTTCTTCGTGTCCATGGTGATCATGGTCACCGCGCGCTCCGGCGGGTTCTGCGGCTGGTGGCGCCACATATGCCCTCCCAGCGCCTGCCCGGAGGCGAACTCGGCGCTGCATATGGAGCACTCGTCACTACTACAGAAAGTCTATTACTAGACGGCAAATCACAGACGATTTCACAAAATCATTTGTGATGTACACTATCACAGACGGTTTTAATTTGGAAACCGTCTGTGCTACTGAAAGCTTATCGCAGACGGTTCTTATAAATGAACCGTCTGTGATAGTGGACTATCATAGACGATTTTTTAGTAAAATCTATCTGTGATAATCTGGACTATCACAGACGGTTTTTACTAAAAAACCGTCTGTGATAGTCCACTATCATAGACAGGGTTTAGTCAACAACCGTCTGTGATAATCTGGACTGTCATAGATGGTTGTTTACTAAAACCCGTCTGTGATACTGGACTATCACAGACGGTTTTTCAGTAAAAATCGTCTGTGATAATCCTGCTATGTATTTATTACACCGCTCAGACCGCATATGCATTTGTCTTCATTTCGATCCAGATCTAGTCGATGCTGCAGCTGGAGGCGGCAAGGCTGTCAAGCCATTTTATTTGCATGGTAGAAGGAGGCTTATTTGGCAGGAGAGTGTTTTGAAGGTTCATTGAGTTCTTGGTTGCCCTAAATATGGTTAGTAATGAAATTTGTTTTTGGTTGCAATATCAAAATTGATCTCGCTAATTAATTTTCGGTGACTTATATATATATACTTTGAAGATCTAGCTAATTTAGATTTAGCTAGCCTCAATGCATGTGGTATATATGTAGTAATAATTAATTAAATTAATTTTAATATTAAGTTGTTATATATCAATATCACAGATGGTTTTGGGTTACAAACCGTCTGTGATATTGATATATCATAGACGATTTTTTTGTTAAAAATCGTCTGTGATAAGCCTATATCACAGACGGTTTTTTCTTATAAACCGTCTGTGATGGTAGCTATCACATACGGTTTTTAGTTACAAACCGTCTGTGATATTTACTCCGCAGATGGTTTTCAAACCGTCTATGATAACCTTTGATTATCACTGACTCATAAATTCAGACGGTTCAGAAAACCGTCTCTGATGATGTTTTTGAACCGTCTGTGATACGGTTTTCTGTAGTAGTGCGTGTACCCTCAGCTTGTTGATGCTGTCGGCGCCGTTGTTAAGGCTCAGCACAGTGATGACGTCGACTGGGGCAGGGACGACGGCGGCGTCAACCTGAGGTGGTGGCGACGCTGTTGCCTTCGGCGGCTTCGACTTGGCGATAGTGACGGTGCTGGCGTTGGTGTTCTCCTCATCGGTGCTGGCGAGGAGTGGCCTCTTGTGGCTGGCGTGGTGGCCTCCGAGGGCTTGGAAGGTGGGGAAACACTTGTTGCACGTCATGCACTCATGCACGTAGAACCCGGCCCTGACGCCGTGCGCCGTGGTGGCTGCCTCCGTGTACTTGCGGCCATGTACCTCTCGGTCTTCAACACAGGCAGCGGCGTGGCGGCCGAAGGCGACGGCTGTGCCTACGTCTGCGGTTGCACTGGCCCCGGCCCCGGCGATGGTTTGGAGTTGACGACGGCACCCTGGGCGAGGAGGATGAGGCACTTGGACGTGTCCTCCTCCTCGGTGGTGGTGCCCTCGAAGGAAGATGCGGACGACGCTAGCGGATGGTGGCGCGGCCTCTTGGTGCACTTGCGCTTGACGATGACGGCAAGGTGTTGCTGCTGCTTGTCCTCCTCGCTGGAGAGCTCCATGGACGACGTCGTGGACGTGTTGATGAGCGCCGGCTTGTGCTCTCTCTCGGCCAGCTTGGTTTGCATGTTGCAGAAGCAAGGAAAGGAGGAGAGAGAGAAAGTAACATGAGAGATGAGAGTGGCAGGCTGGCGGAGTCTGTGTGTATGTTGTGTTGGGGGGCGGGTGTGTATTGTGAGGGAGAAGTGGAGAGATGAGGCGGTTAGCTTATCTACCGCATAACAAAGCTGGGGGATTCTGGCCCCCCGTGTGTCCACGTAAGCATTTTTGCAAAACAGCCCTCACGTTTTTGAATCTACATACCAGTCCTCGGTTTGAGCAAAAAACCATTGGTTTTTTGCGAAAAAACCCTCCACTTTTTTTGCTGGATAGAGATCCACGGCTTCCTGTAATTACATACCTCTCCTCTCTCCTTTTATTGCGAAAAGGCCTCGGTTTTGTCCTTTTGCTGCGAAATTTTTCCTCTTTTACTTCGGTCCACACGGTAGCTGGTGCGGCGTGGCGCCGCGCCTATGTGGCTAGTATAACAAGGAGATCGAGCACTACTGCAAATGTAATAAATTGGAAAGAATGGAAGTTTCCTTTGCCTTATTATAATAGACAAGTAGAGAGAGAGAGAGAGGAGTTGTGGGGCAAAACCTAGCCGGCTCTACCTGTCTATCGGGTCTTTTGTATGTCTTCTCTCCTCTCCAAGCTTTGTTGCTGCTTTGCAAGTCTTATAACCTTCTGGTTGAGAGAGATTTTGGTGGTTAATTACTAGTGCTATTGTAAGAGGCGAAGAGTAATAGTAGAATTAAGGTTAATTAGTGGCCATGGAACGCGCACGTACGCTACCACGAGTGAAAATAGGGCTGGGTGTGTTAAAGCTGGCTAACGCCCATCCCCTCTTAATTACTTGTGGACAATTGATGGCCATGGTTAGCTAAATTCATGTGTAAAACATGTGTAGTACTCCATTGAATTAATAGCTAGCCTTAATAGGCCTCCCTTGTTATTCAAATGCTTAATTAATCTTTATGAAGTGTGAGAATTAGTTCTTAGTACTCCCTAGATAGCTTCTATATTTATCTGATGAAGCAAGGTAGCTGGCTAGCTTTTGACTTCTCAAAACGGCTTTTGGTTTTTACTACAGTACCTAACTTTTAAACGGAGTATATTTTTAAGATAGAGTCTACAAGTTAATTATAGTACACGTTAAAAACCCAACATCGATACCATCCAAAATCGTAAGCAAGTATCTCTCTCCGTAATCTCTGTCGTAAACAGCTAAAATTCAAAAATTTCAGCCAAAAACTATAAGCCACAACCAAAAAGAATAGGCCTTGTTTGCCACTATATATGTGGAGAGAGAGAGATCAATGCGTAGTGGTATAGTAGCAACATAGGCAGCAACAAGCCAAGAAAGAAAGAATGGAAGCAAGCTCAATATTCCTTGTGCATGTATGATTCCTGGGATGATAGTGCATTGCAAGGTTGGAACCACAGGAAAAATGCTCAACTATTCCCAATCTACTTTTTCTACTACTTTTTTTTGAGCTACATATATGACTACAAACCGTCTGTGATATTGTGTGTATCATAGACGGTTAGGAACAAGAACCGTCTGTGAAAGTAGACTATCATAGACGGTTGTTGTTTTTAACTGTCTGTGAAAGTAGACTATCATAGACGGTTGTTTGCAAAACCGTCTGTAATGTAAATTATCACAGACGGCTTCCAAGCCGTCTGTGATAACCACCTATTATCACTGACACATAAAAACAGATGGTTCGAAAACCGTCTGTGATGACGGTTCCAAACCGTCTGTGATAGACCTGTCTGTAGCAGTGAGCTAGTGGCCTCGCAAAGCCCTGTGTAAAACGGTTTCTGGTTTCTAGCTTTTAGAAGTCAGAGGCTGTATTGAACGTGTTGGTTTCTTAACACAATTTTTTCCTTTTTTTCCTTTCTTTGCATTATCTATGAAGATATAATGATTTCCCATTTTTCTTTTATTTTCTTTTAATTTAATATCTCAGACAAAAGTTAACAATCGCTATAATATCTATTTCAGCTAGCGACTGCAACCAAAGCCATTAGCAAAATCTGTTTTGAATGGAGCCAAAAATACCTACAATTTGTTCGATCCCAATCAAACCCCAAATGTTTGTTTCTCTATTATATCCATCGATCACCTATCCTTTAATTGCACATTGCATTGCCTAATAACAATTAATTACTTGCTTTTTAAAGCTATATAAACCAATAAAAATCCAGTCAATCAACCTCTGATTGCCTAATAACAATTAATTACTTGCTCCGTTTTCTCTCCGAGATCTGATCGATCCTAATTAGTTAGTGGTCACACACTAATTTTGCACGTCGATTTTTATTTCTTAATCAATTGGGTCGAGATTTGTGTTTGGTGATACTAATGGTTGCTGTGGCTACACTGTCCCAATCAAATGCATTGGTGTCCCCGTCTCCAAATTAATCGAGTCACACCTTAACCACTATTCCCGTACGTACGTATACGTACATATATGATGTATGTATTACTTAGGTGGTCCTTCAACTGACTTACATCTTAAGTATCTGGTTGCAACTTTTAGCTAATAGCTGAAATTGTATTATATCGACCGTTAATTTTTTCTAAGAAAAAATAAAGAAAAATAGAAAAAAAGGGAAAAATGAAAAAAAAAGAGAAAAACGGTTATATTGTCACAGACAATACAAAGGAATAAGGTGGAAATAAAAGGTAAAAAAGCCATAAAAACCTAAAATAAGTCGAAACTAGAAACTGAAGTGTTCCAAGTGGCTTCTGGTTTAAATAAGCTGAAAGCCAAAATAAATTAGAACCTAAAGCCATTTGAAGCGGGACAGTAGTACCACAGCATGCATCGTTGTGCGGCAGTACTGTAGTGTGGTGGCGGTCATACCGCTATGCAGTAGTACTACAGTATGGTGGCAGTCATACCGCTAAGCGATAGTTCTGATTTTTACTCGGCAATAGCTATGTTTTAGAGAGGTTTGGCTGCGAGGTGCATGGTGCAATATTACCGGCCTGTGATGGGCGATAGTATCGGCCAAGATAGAAATTTGGAGATTTTAGGAAATAGAGTCATAGATTGAGTTGAATTGACCTAATAGATTGAGTTGAATTGACCTAGGTCAGTACATTAATATTACATGAAGCATGTTTTGACTAACGTAGATTAAGTTGTGAAGTAAGTTGTGAAGAACTTATATCTAGAAATGATTTCTTTGTTTTTGAATTGCTGGTCACTCAGAGTCAACCATGGATCAACGGCGAGGATTGGGACTACACTCACAGAGGAGCTGAGCCCAGAATGATCAAGAATACTATGTGAGATGGTGAGCTCAAGCATGGCACGAGAAAGACCAAAAATATTGAAGGGAAGTTTGAACAGTGGGTTTGCACAATGTGGCTTAATTGGTCCAAGTGAGCCGTGATTCAGTTAAATCATAATGGGAGAGACTTACTGATGCGTGGTAAGCCAGTGGTACACCTACACGTGGCAAACACAGCGATTGCTTGGAATGGAAGATGAAGATTAGGTCAAGAAAGAATATTTTAGTAGCTTGGCAACAGTATTGAAAACGAACATGGATCAAAACTGTGGCACTTGGGAGAGCGATTTAGGTCAAGGAGAAGCTGATTTGATCAAGTTGGATCAAATCTTTGGACTTAGTGGATTTGGATTTATACGCTTTAAAAAGCGTACATAAGTGTGATATGTGAGTTAAAATATGTGTGTGTGGTTATTGGGTTTTCTCCATTATATTAAGTGGATAGTATCCACTAAGTGTTAGATGTGGCTGGCTAGCTCATGCATTTAAATAGTTGGGATGGAGACTTGTCGTTAACAATCCAACTTACCTCTTTTGTTTAGGGTTAGGGTTTGAGAGTTGAGTGCTTAGTATGCTCTCTGTTATCCAAGATGGAGTGTCTATAAAACTTTTCTTCTCAAGTAACAATAGAATAAATCTTTGATCATCTCTACAGCTATCTCCTGTCTTGATTGAGTTGCTCTTGATCTGGTTGGTTTTTCTTCTCCTCTTATCATTTTTTGATCTTGTTATGCTAAGGATGTATAAGAGATAGAGATAATATCTGGAAATCAATCTCTATTGGAAATCAATCTCTACCCATCTAGGCACTTTGATATCAAGTTCATATAGAAATTTGATGTTCCTTGATTTTAGTCTTAACGAGTGATTTCGTGATTTGATAGTTTTTTCCCTAATTTCTTTAGTGTTATCATTTGTTGTGATATGTTAGAATACATCTAGAGTTATTTTGGCCATCATCCACCCATAAGCAAGTCATTTTCATTGTTTTTGTTTTTTGTCTGGTTTTAGTGCACTCCTCCTTTAATCACAAAAAAATCAGAACTTTAGCAATGATTCTCTTGATTGTTGATTGGAATAGATTTCTAACATCCTAGAGAATGTGCATGCTAAGTTTTTAGTTGTTTGTATCTACAAATTAAAAGTTACATTGATTCTTGGTTTTGAAATTGTATCAATTTTACTGTTCATCTGGCTGAATCCACTGTAGCAGCACTACCGGTACTGTAGTAGTATTACTGTAGTGTTGTAGTGGAACTACCAATTTTACTATTCATTTCTCAGATTTTCAGCTTCTTGATTTGTTGGGTTGTGTGTTGGCTTTTCATCCAAATCTTTATAATTTTGTAGCTATTAGAGTGAAATATTAGTAAATACTTGGGAGAAAATTTTAAAGCACCATTGATACCTCTGCTGCCATTTTTGGTCCCACAAGTGGTATCAGAGCTCGATTAGCTCTTCTCATATATCTTAACCAGTGTTAAGAGCCATAGCATCAGACAAATATTCTACTAAGCCACCCGTTTTTTATGGAGTCGCTTTCTCTTATTGGAAGGCTCGTATGCATCCTTCATGTCTTTGGCACCATATGTGGTTATCCTCTTCCTTATGCCTCTCTATTTCGTTGGCTTCGGCCTTCATCTTCTCCCTGTCAGTTCCAATATCTTCCATTTGACAAAGCTAAGAATGCATAATATGATAACGTGAAGTAGTATTCCATCCTTATGAATAACAACATTAAGTTTAGTTTGGAATGAGTTCACCTTAATATTAAACTTATTTTCCACAACTCTAGCTCTTCTAGCAAGCTCTTGTAGTTCTGAAGTACTTGTTGAATTACAATGAACAACATTGGTTAGGATGTCCTCATCAAAATGTCAACATAAGCGTTGTGCACTCAGGGACGAAGGACGACTCCCATTATAAGAAGAAGGCCAGGGACTTCACCGGCATGTGCTTCATGGCCAAGGGCAGCACCGATGTTGACTCCTCCGACGATAATCCCTATAGCGACCCCGATGAGATACGCCCCTCCTCCAAAACAATGAAACATGCTCTTGTTGCAACTGAATAACCACTAATGAAACAGGCCAAAATGATTAAGAATGAGAACATTATGATTGGCAGCTTGAGCCTAGAGCTTGTTAGGTTCAAATCAATTAATCCTGATGATAATTGTGAATCTTACTTGTGATTGTATGGTGAATTGTCAACTCTGAAATATGTTCATTCCTCTGTTACTGATCAACTCAAGAATACTCTAGATGGACTAGGATTTCTCAAATATAGAAATGACCTTGTTTGCTTGGATGCTATTGCTATAGATGTGATTTCTGTATATGCTATTTCATCTTCTTGTTCAAATTATGCTTTCCTTGAGATAAAATCGGATAGTGCTAAGGAATTGCATAAGTTTAACCCTGATTATACTTGCTCTTATTATGAGGATAGTACAATTAAATTGAAATAAATGACTAAAATAATTCTTTGTTCTATTACTGTTTCTTGTGAAAATTGCTCTAAACTTACAATTGAGAAAGATGCTCTTAACAAGACACTAGAGAAGAAATCTAAAATTGAAAAATCCATGTCCATGACTACTTCAAAGAAAGTTATTGATTCTATTTTTTGTGCATTTTATGATGAAATTAGGAGCGATTTACATGAAATGCATGAGGCATTTAGAGTTAAGTTCCAAGAGCAGTTGGGCAGAGTTAGAAATTCCATTTGTGTGTCCTGTGAGGCTCTAAAGGTTGATGTAGCTGTTAATAAAAAAAAGATATATTAGGACAACAAAGTCAAATGAGTGTGCCATATATGAGAACCTAGCCAAATAAAATGACTACCTCAAAAAGACTCTTGAGAGATTTTCTAGTAGGAAAACGAATATCAATATGATTCTTGACCAATATAAGGTTTATGTGAAGAAAAGGAGCCTAGGATTTAATTTTCTAGAGTATTTCAAGAACTGTCCACCTAAGATTGTGAGAGTTGTTAAGATTGGTAAGTTTGAGGTGGAACCTCCTGAGCCTTCTAAGATAATCTTTAGGTTTGAAGGTTTTGTCCAAACTTTTTCTAGCAAGATATGGGCTTCTATTTTAATAGGTCAGATCCCTCAAAAGGTCAAGTACTGCTGCACCTTCTATAAAAAGGATGGCCACATAGTTGAGTTCCGCTTCCATAGAGCTAATGTTGAGAGGAAAAAGGGAGTGTGCACTTTGAGATCCATTAGAGTTCCTTCACTAGTGAGCATTTATAGAGACAAGTAGCCTACTTTCCTTATAGATTTAGACTAAGATTTGTAGATGATTTCTTTGACTTCTTTGGTAGCTTTAGTTAGCGCTTTAGGTTAGGATATCATGAAGGTAGACCACGGGTAGCACATTGTAACACCCCAGGGCCCACATTACCCTGGGATGCCACTAACCACTTCACAACTAGCCAAAAATCTAGAGAAAATAAACTGGCAACAACCTTTTAAACATGATAAATTAAGCGGAAGCATAACCAATTGAAAGGAAATAAGATAATAATGACAAGATCAATAATTAAGAACAACCACTATCAGTTTAATCAAATAAACGGTTCACAATCTAGAATTATTAATTTAATGTAAACATCGTTGAGGTAGATAGATAAATGGCTAGGATCCTCTCAATTTTATTACAGCATAAATCAATGACTCAAGTGCATTATTGTGATGCTGCTCTACCCTTTCTATGAATGCTCAACGATCACCTATAGAGGGGGAATAAAACAAGAGTTAGATTAAAATCTCAGCAAGCAAACTGTTTAACAAGCTATTCAAACTACAAAAATTATTCAACAACATTTATGTTACCACAAGACCACAACTACAATATATATCCACATTTAATAAACCATCAAGGACTCCCACGAGTCAAGCCTCATAAGTTTTAAACAATTGGCATATGAATGCAGCTATTCCATCCACAATTAAATGCATATGCATGCTATGATCCACTGCACCCTTACCCAATAAGGTAAGAGTGTGCATCATACTACGATAATATACGATGTTGTACCGGTACGATCGCGGCTATAAGCGGTGACATCCATAATGCAAATGTCATGACGTATTATGTATGATATGATAATCATAATTCACAAAAATTTAACCTCAAAGGACAACATCATATTTATCATGAGTTTAACCACAAAGGACAACAACATATTCATCATAAATTTATCCTCAATGAGCAACATAAAAACATCATGGATTTAACCTCATATTACACATTAGCCCCCAATAAGCATATTACCATATGACTACAAACAATTCATCCAGAGCATAAATAATTAATTATTATGTAATGCCCTGAACGTCGTTACGGCGTCCCTAGGAATATTTAGCAGAATCGCAGAGTTTCTCGGTTTTTTGGTAAATCGCGGGAGACGGTAATTGTCTAAAGAGAAATAATAATAATAATAATAATAATAATAATAAAATATTATGGGTTATTTTAGAGGGAGGGAGACCTCCCACATTTGGGCCCAGAGCAGCCCACTAGGCCCAGCCGCCCCTCCCCCTTTTTATTCCCCCTCCCACCCCTCAAACCCTAGCCGCCACCCCCTCCTACCCCCTTGGCCGCCCCCCTTGCCCCCACACGCCCGCTGCTCTCCCACTCTCCCCATGGCTGCCATGGCTGAAAGAAAGAAAGATGGGAGGAAGAGAAGGGAGAAGAAGAAGGGAAGGAAAGAGGATAAAAGAAGAAGAGGGGAGATTTTAAAGGATCCCCTAGGTATTTTTTTTCCCATCCCAAATCCTTCTAGTTTTGCTGTAATTAGGGTTCCTAGCACGAGAATTGATGGGTTAGCAATTTGATTCTTCGATTAGGGAATTCCTGCTGTCTGCGTGTAGTTCAATCCATGCAGCGTAGCTGTTTACGCAGATTAGACCTACGAATTGATTTTTCCAGTGGGTCTGGCCAAAAGAAAAATTGTAGAGAACATCGAGATCTATCTCTTGTATTTGTTTCAGATTTTTGTACCATAGGGTTTAGGTGTAGCAGGGTCTGGAAGACTGCTGTCTGGCAGAGGTGGAATCCGAGACAGATTGTTGTTCGGGTGTGGTTTAGGAGTAGTAGATGATTTTTATGTTTTTGGTCTTAATTTTGAAAAATGTAGGGAATTCAGTAATCTAACTAATGTATAAAAATCACAATTTTTAGAGTTTTATACTATGGTTGGGGTGCGTTAGAAGCTGGCTGCCCAGATTGCCAGAGTAGAGAACGTCCTCTATTTTGCGCGTTAAGTTACACCTTGTTAGTAATAAAATAAAAATAAGTGATCTATTTGAAAGATGAAGGTATTTAAGTGTATATTACAGAAATATATCTCTCATTATAAATGGTTTAATAGTTTTAAAGATACAAAAAAAATTAAGCAGCGTTGCTGCAGCGGACAAAGTGTAGAACCGTTGAGCGGAGAGGGATGTTGTGGGGTTTTGGGGTTTAGCGACATCTTTACTTCTTAAGACGTATTTTCATTGCTATTGTATTGTGCTGAGAGGTACTTTTGGACAGGTGGTTTTGCTCTTGAACGCACGTGATTGCTTCACTTCAACGGTAGAGGCAAGTAAACGTAGCGGTTGTGCTACTGTTTAACTCGTTAATCATTTTACATTCACATTAATTAAGTCTTTAATTTGAGGTGCTATGTTATTGTTACATGCTACCTTAATGTGGTCCATGTGATAGTATTTTAAGAATTCAATTGTTATGGTCTTGATGGTTTAATTGTGAGTATGCGGAATTGTTCTTGATGAAACAAATACAGTTGTGGGCTAGAATTCTTTATGAACATATTGTGGTCTAGGTGGTAGTATTCTTAGTGAATATTTGTGCTTGTGGTGGTAGCATTCTTGATGAATATATTGTGGTCTATGTGGTAGGGTTCCCTATAGATCGATTGATTATGATTCTGGTGAACCGAATGTGGGGTATGTGGAAATGATCTTATGAAGCATTGGCATTGTGCTTAATGAGACACATGTGGATTATGAGGAAGTATCTACGATGATTATGTTGTTATCCTTTGTGGTTAAATTCATGATGAATATGATGTTGTTCTTTGAGGTTAAATTTTTGTGGATTATGATTATCATATCATTCATATCATGTCATGACATTTGTATTATGGATATCGCCATTTATAGCTGTGACCGTACCGATATAGCATCGTACATTACCGTAGTATGATGCACACTCTTACCTTGTTGGGTAAGGTTGCAGTGGATCATATGCATTCATATGTATTATATTGTGGAAATATCATTTGCATATTTATACAATGTATGGTGGTGGAGTTATTCTGCAAACAAATGTAACTTCTTAGTTTTAATGTGGAATTGGCTCATGAGAGTCACTTGTGGTATGAGGAATGTGGTTGTGGTCGTCGAATGGGGTTTCATACCTTGTGGTATGGTAGGGGTTGTGATTGTGGCATGAGGTTCTTTTCTTTTGTGGTAACTGTCATTGGTAGTGGTAGTGGTTGAGGATATGAAGCAGTCAATCAAGATTTATTTGCTAATATTTTACCGTCGTTGGTGGTGATTTGGGGTTGAGGATATAGATGTGGACATTGTGGAGAATAAATGTTGATGATTAAACCATTGTAGTTTAATTAGCTTGTTAAACAGTTTGCTTGCTGAGATTTTTATCTCACTCTTGTTTCCCCCCTTTCAGGTGATCCTTGAGCATGCATGGGAAAGGTAGAGCAGCACAACACTACCACACACCATCTCATAATTTATGTTGTAATAAATACATGGAGTCTCTAGTCATTCATCATTGTGCCTCATTGTTGTTCATTTTTATTTATTATTGCTAGACTGTGGATCGCTTAAATTGGTTAAAATTGTTAGCGGTTGTTTTTTAATTAATAGCGTTCCATTACCTTTTGTTGTATCATGCTTCCGCTTAGGTTATCATGTTTTAGAAGTTATTGTCAATTTATCTTACCTTATAAATTGGCTAGTTTGTGGAGTGGTTTAGTGGTATCCTAGGATAATGTGGGTCCTGGGGTGTTACATATTATTTTGCTACCACAAGCCTCATTTAGAAAACATGCAACCATGGCATAGCATCTCAAATTACGAGAATCAATAGCAAAGTAAGTAGTAAGAATAACGAGTTAAACGGTAGCATATCCGCTACGTTTACTTGCCTCTACCGTTAAAGCGAAGCGATTACGCGCGATCAGGAGCAAAACCACCTATCCAAAAATTACTTCTCAGCATAAGTGTACAGTAAGGTAATCGCGACTTAAGAAAATAAAGACACCACTAAAACCCCAAACCCAACAATCCCCACTCTGCTCGACGATCCTACGCACTGCCCACTGCAGCAGCGCTGCTTGTTATTTTTGTATCTTTAAAGCTATTAGGCCTATCACCACAAATGAGATATTTCTGTAAACTTCACTAAAATACCTTCAATTTTCATGTAGACCACTTATTTTTATTTTACTTCTAACATGGTGTAATTTAACGCGCAAAACAGAGAACATACTCTATTTCGGCAATCTGGCCAGACACGTTCTAACGCGCACCTCCTTCTGTACAAAGCTCTAAAATTTATGATTTATTTTAAAAAAATTAGACCATAAGATTTCCTACAACTTTTGTTACTGAAAGAAAAATCATAAAAATCATCTTCTACTCTGAATCTACACCCAAACAGCAATCTGTCTCGGACTACACCTCTGCTAAACAGCAACGTTCCCGGCTCTTCTGTGCCCAAACCCTATGGCCAAATATTCTAGAAACATTACAGAAAATAGATCTTGTCGTTCTCTACAACTTTCCCTTTGGCCAGACCTGCAGAAAAAATTGTTTCGATGCTCTAGTATATGCAAACAGCCACGCTGCACAAATTAGACTACGCGCAGACAGCAGAAAATCACTAATCAGTTAATTGTTTTGCTAATCCCCTTCTAATCTCGTGTCTAGAATCTTAATTACTCTAAAAAAGAATGATTTAAGATAGAGAAAAGTTACCTGGGTGATCCCTTGAGATCACTCCTCTTCTCTCCTCTCCCTCTTCCGCTCTTCCTGCTTTTCCTTCTCTTCTCCTTCCCTTCTCCTTGCTTTCTCCTTTGCACCAATGGACAGGGCATTAATGGGGGTTTCATGGAGGCACTATGGGAGGGAAGGGGTGGTGGACAGTGGGGAAAGGGGGGCCTGCGGCCAAGGGAGTTTATAGGGGGGAGGAGCGGCTTAGGGTTAGGGGTGCAGCCACCCCTTGGGCCGGATGGCCCAAGGTGGCAGGCCCACCCTCCAGGCAACCCTCTAAAAGGTTTTTTAATTCACTTTCTATTTAGATTTTTTTATTTCACCTCCTGCAAACTACCAAAAACTGGGCGACTCCGCGATTATTCTAAACCTTCCCAGGGACACCATAACGACGTTTAGTGCATTACATTCTCCCCACCTAAAAAGGATTCGTCCTCGAATCTAACTTCTCAAACCACAAAGCAAGAGAACAACAAAGAAAAGAGCAACCAACGAAAACCACGAAATCACAACTACAAGTACTCACAGCCTTGAAGAGCTCGGGGTACTTCTTTCGCATTTGATCCTCAAGCTTCCACGTTGCCTCCCTCTCAGACTGATTCGTCCAGAGGACTTTCACATACTTGATGGACTTCCTCCACAAGACCCGCTCTGAAGTATCCAAGATACGCACTAGCCTACTCTTCACAGTGAGGTCCTGATCTACCGTGACCTACTCCAAGTCAATCTTCTGTTCAGGGTCCTGTAGATATTTCCTCAGCATAGACACATGGAAGATATTATGCACACCACTCAATGAGCTCGACAACTCCAACCGGTAAGCCAAACTGCCCACGCGAGCAACCACTGGAAAAGGGCCGATATACCGCGGGCTAAGCTTCCCGGTGGTACCAAACCGAACAATGTCCTTGGTTGGCGACACCCGAAGGAGCACAAGGTCACCAACCGCAAACTACAACTCTCGATGTCGAACGTCCGCATAACTCTTTTGTCATCTCTGAGCTGCCAACAAGTTCTGAAGAACCACCCACACTTTCTCCACAGTCTGCTGAACAAAGTCCGGGCCAAGCAAAGATCTCTCTCCCACCGCATCCCTACAAAGAGGGGAAACACACCTCTGACCATACAAAGCCTCAAAAGGAGCCATCTTGATACTCGCCTGATAACTATTGTTATATGCGAACTCTGTCAAAGCCAGATGGTCCTCCCAACTGCCTTTCCATGACAATACACAAGCACAAAGCATATCCTCCAAGGTCTGAATGGTCCGCTCTGACTAACCATCCGTCTGAGGGTGAAAAGTCGTACTGAGGGAAACTGTTGTGCCCAGCGCAGCCTGAAGACTTTGCCAAAACTTGTTGACGAACTTGGCGTCCCGGTCAGAAATGATTGACTTAGGCACACCATGCAGTCTCACCACCTCTTGGATATACAACGGGGCTAGATCCTGCGCCATGTTGGTCGACTTCATCGGAATGAAGTGTGCAGACTTCGTAAGTCTGTCCACTACAACCCAAATTGCATCTTGACCTCGACACAAGTGCGGCAAACCAACCACGAAGTCCATAGTGATATGCTCCCACTTTCACTCAGGTACCTCCAAAGGTTGTAACAAACCAGTTGGCCGCTTATGCTCGGTCTTTACGTGCTGATAAACGTCACAAGATGCAACATACTTAGCAATGTCCACCCTCATCTGCTTCCACCAGAAGACATGCTTCAGATCACGATACATCTTGGTCTCACCCGGATGTACAGAATACATAGTCCGGTGAGCCTTACGAAGAATATTATCCTTCACCTCTGATTTCTGGGGTACACACAGTCGGCCTCTGAAATGAATTGCACCACTCTTATCCACACTAAAGTCTTAGAAATAACCCTCTGAGATCCTATTCTGCACCTCCGAAAGGAGCCGATCGTGCTGCTGAGTCTCACGAACATACTCGGGAATGGCAGACTGGATGATCATCTGCGTCTCTGCTTGTGCAACTCCAGTGAAGCAGAAGGAGATACTGAAATACCCCTCGTTCGTTAATTACCTATTAAGCGTGATTAGTAGTAATCGCGTGGGTTAATTAGTTTTGGTTTAGCTAAGCCGTTAGTTTAAGTCTGCGATAGAAATAAATTATTTTGTAATCCTGCACACACGAATGCAAGGGAATTTAATTCCGAATCATTTCACATTCTATTAAAACTTTGCATTTACATTAGAAGGAATTGTATTACATAAAAGATTCATCTCATACATTTGCATATGCATTAAAAACACGGTACAACAATTATTTGCACTGTCACAAGGATACACCGTAGCACGCATGTTTGCATCTCATACATCCACACATATATTAGAAATCTTGCACACACACGCTAATACACTGGCACACCAATACACTGTAAGTGCACATTTTTGCATTTCATACATCAGTCTGCCGTCGAGCCACACCCTTTTCATTTGAGAACAACCAATAGATTAGACACCAAAAGAGACCGAACAAAAGAACAGAAATCCAAAACAAGTAGAAAGAAAAGATTAGTTGCCGTCAGAGCCCTCGAGGTTATCTCGGGCGGGGCATTCCGTTCACGGAGATACCTGACCGTCCGCGGGCTAGTCGGCACCTCTCACAACCATAGGATTCATCATCCGGTTTAAAACAAACCTGTTTTACCTCACGAATACTATAGCAAAACCCGAGCCAGCAAGTGTCTTTAGCCAACAAATAAATCAACCCCAGATGGAACTCCCCCAACACAGCCATCGGCCAGTATGGCCTCCCCCAAGTGTTAATATCTAGCACAGTAGTAGGAGAGCAACAAAAACCAAGACCAACACATGTCCACAAGCCAGCAGACCATCACGGACCCCCCCCAGCTTTGCCAGCGGCATAGCCGGCGGCCAATCCGGCTTTCCCAAGACATTTTCGCGTAGCACAGTAGCTGGAGCAGTAAAACCAGGGCAGATACAACCCCCAGAAAGAGCAACCCCAAAGCAAGCACCAGAGCTCAGTCAGAAGCCTCCAGTAAAGAGCACCAGCATTTCTTCCTCCCCATTCCCATCCTCAAGCCACAAGCCAAGAACCACCCAAAAAGATTTCAACCCCACCATCCAACCAAAGCTAGCTCAAGCAGCCAATCAGGAGCCAGTCAAGAGCAAGGAGCTGGACCCAGAAGGGACCACAAGCCGCAAGCCAGAAGGAGGCCATCACTGGGACCCGTCGGCACACACACAACAGAGAGCGACCTCAAGCAACATCACCACCACCTCAGCCGACATCATCCAAGCATCCAACCAGAAGGAGGTAGCCCACAAGTTCCCGGCATACTAGCATTTCCATAGCTTATATTATCCCATTTTTAGCAATCATGCGAACTTTTGGCAGCACCAGCACACCACAGAACCATCTCAACAGAGCACTACCATCACCATTTTGCAAGCACATAGAAAGTAGGAGTAGTAAAAGAGGAGGACTTACCACAGTAGGAGTAGGCACTAGTGAGCCACTGGCGGCTAGACTGCGCCCCCGAGCACCACCTCGCACCCCCCGGCATGCGGGTGGCGCCGGTCTCCGTCAAGCCTAGCCACATCAGTACTCATCCATGCCACCCATTGCATTTGTGCTAAGAAAATTAAAATGGACAAGCATCAGGATAATATCATCCACAAGAACCATAGGGGAGTGTTAGATCGGGCCTAGTAGGGTCGGATCCGGGCCGAAGGCC
This sequence comes from Melocanna baccifera, assembly GCA_036346265.1. NCBI lineage: Eukaryota > Viridiplantae > Streptophyta > Magnoliopsida > Poales > Poaceae > Melocanna > Melocanna baccifera. The sequence continues at coordinate 20,762,762 of CM070676.1, read as the reverse complement.
ACGGATCCGGCGACCGGCGTAGCCGGCGCAGCATAGAGGGAGGGAGGAGCGACGGCACTGGGTAGAGGAGAGGTAGACCGGCGGCGGCGCGGGAGAAGAAGAGAGGGAGTGGCGGCAAGGGAGAAGAAGGAGAGAGGAAGAGGGGAGAGCAGGCGGCGGTGCGCAGGGAGAAGAGGGAGAGAGGCGGCGGTGCGCAAGAGGAGAAGAAGGGGGAGAGAGAGAAGGCAGCGCGGCGCAGAGAGAGAGGAAGAGGGGAGAGAGGCGGCGCGGTGCAAGAAGAGAGGGAGAGAGAGCAAGGGGGAGAAGGAGAAGAGAGTGGCGGCGCAGGCGATGGCGCAAGGGAGAGAGAGAGCCGGTGGCGCTAGAGAAGAGGCGGCGGTGTAGGCGAGCGGGAGAGAGAGAGAGGGAGAAGGGAGAGAAGGCGGTGGCACCAGGGAGAAGAAAAGAAGAGGGCGGCGGCGCAAGGAGGAAATGAGGAAGGAAGTCAGGCGCAAGACAAGAAAAGGGGGCCGAGATAGGGGCCTAGGCCGAAGGCCGGCCGAGCCAAAAAAATTAGAAAGAAGTAGAGAAAAAGGAGAAGAGGATTAGAAATATAGAAAGAAGGTAAAGAAGTAGAGAATGATTCCAAAACCTATATATGAACTTTTAGCCGCGTAGAAATAGTTGTAGATTTCATTAAGCTCATCCGAAGCATGATTTTGAATTATTTTGCAGCCAATTTAGTAGTCCAAGCGCATTAAACTTTAGATTAGCATTAGTGTAACCGGTCGGTTTCGGAGCGACTTGTTGATATTATTTCAACCCTTCGGAATCAGGTAGCTACCAAACCCCGAAACCTAGAAGCCTCGTGGCATATTATCACAGCTACTAGTTAGTTTATTCTTCGTCGAAGCCATACATTATTTTAGTAGCCTCATATTACTGCAGGAGGCAATCCGAACTCGCAAAGGAAAGAATACTTGGGTAGAGCGGAGGCTCAGGACTTTTTGGCTAACTCAGGCAAGCATCCCATTGATCAATTCTTGAGTATTTTCGATATCTCAGTATTTTGATACTATTTTAATATCACCCTACATTTCAGATAAAAAGTTTTTAAATCAAGGTTTTGAGAAAGAAAGATCGGCGACTGACGGAGCAGTCGGCCGTATAGATTTATAATAAAGTGGGCAGAGGTTGCCTTGGCAGGTATCAGAAGGGCAGGTTGGGGACCTCTGCATAGGGTATAATATATGGAGTTAACCCCCTTCATCTGTATGAATGGACCGTATTAATACGTATCAACCACATTTCGTTTGAGGACGGACAGGGTTAGTAGTTCTATCAAGGTTATTATATTCTCCACATGGGTAAGTATTAATCAAAGGAAATGAACCTAGGACTGGTTAGTGATCAGCAAGAGGGGATCCGGACCTCGTACCCGAGACTGATATGATATTTAGCAGGGGATACGTGAATCACAATAATCCGAGACTGATCTGATATTCAGCAGGGGGTACGTGAATCGCTATAACCCGAGACTGATCTGATATTCAGCAGTGGGGTACGCGAGGGCGATATATTACGCAGTGGACTGTTGGGTGAAGGCTGGAAACCTTCCCAACCAATGGTTATGTCACTTTTGGTGAGTCTGGTGATGGTAATGATTCGCACAGACTGCCGATTGAGAATAACTGGGTGGAGATATAATATACTGAGATAGTTACAAAACTTCTGTTTTCTGATCTGGGGCACCGCATCTTAGGAAATGCAGAAATCCATGTGCCATTAGGGTCAGAATGATGCTGGGTAAGGTGATACAGGCTTGCGCAATGCTATTAAAATCATGAATTCATGCCTGTCTCCGGGAAAGGAGATTACGGAACCCTTGGAAGTTCTTCGCTGTTCATACAAATGTTCAGTAGCTTTCAAATTGATAAAAATCGGATTTTTCGCAACCAAAAGCCTTATGTTCTTATATGAGCATAAAATGACCCTTGAGCATGAGATTAAAGAAAAGAGAAAGAATAGACAGAGGCATGTGTTGCATACTTTGTTATATGAGCTTGTTGAGTACTCTGTACTCACCCTTGCTATTATTTCCTTTGTTTAGAGGATAGCCTGTACACTGCAGCCAAGGGAGATGAAACCAGACAGGAGGGGCCCTACTCCCCTAGAGAGGGCTATGGTTTTGAGAATGAGCCGTATGGGGGTCACCCATCATACGATGACTGGGAGGATTAGAGTGGTTGGAGCCGATCGGGCTCTACTTCTTAAGTATCTGTACTGGCCCTATTTTGCATTTGTACTCTCTTCTGATGTTTAATTAGAAACCTGTCAGACTTTTGTAATAGCCTTGTAATAGATAGACTTATCTTGCTGTATGGACTTTTAGCCCTGCGTGGCAATGCAAATGTATGGATTGTATTATTTCTAATTATTGTTCTGCTGCAATATTCTGATGGGCTTATTACTTGTTAGAACGGTGTTTTATCGGCTAAAGTGAGTAATAATCCGTTGACTAGCATAATTACCCCAGGGTAATTGTGCGGGTCGTTTCAGAAACCCATCCTCTCAAACTCTGAGGTCAAGGACATCGCTGTCTGAGGAACTCCTATCCTGCTCAAGGCGTCCGCCACCATATTAGCTTTGCTAGGGTGATACTAGATCATCATATCGTAATCTTTGATCAACTCCAACCACCTCCACTGCCTCAAATTCAGCTCTCGCTGAGTGAATATGTACTTAAGGCTCTTGTGATTGGTGAAGATATTACATTGTTCCCCATACAGATAATGCCTCCATGATTTCAAGGCAAAGACAACCGCTGCCAAATCAAGATTGTGAGTAGGATAGTTTTGCTCATGAACTTTCAACTGCCTGGAAGCATAAGCAATAACTCAACCTTCTTGCATCAACACACAACCAAGACAAATCCGCGAAGCATCTGTGTACATCGTGAAGCGCTTGCCACTCTCGGGTAAGGATAAGATAGGTGCATTCACTAGCTTGTTCTTCAAGGTCTGAAAGCTAGCCTCACAATGATTCGTCCACACAAAAGGAACCCCCTTTTGCGTGAGTCGGGTCATCGGCTTGGCAATGATGGAGAAATCCTACACGAATCACCGATAATATCCGGCCAGGCCAAGAAAACTCCAAATCTCTGACACATTAGTTGGCCTTTGCCACGCACCACCGCAGCCACATTCTTCGGATCCACTGTGATACCCTGCTGACTGATGGTATGACCAAGAAATCCCACCTCGGACAGCTAGAAAGCACATTTCTTCAGCTTCGCGTAGAACTTATTCCTCCAAAGGGCATCCAAGACCAAACTGAGATGTAACTCGTGATCCTCCTTCGTCTTGGAATATACCAGGATATCATCGATGAAAACCACCACATAAGAATCCAGGTACTCATAGAGCATCCTATTCATGGCTTCCATAAAGACAGCAAGGGCATTTGTCAGTTCAAAAGACATAACGACAAACTCAAAATGCCTATACCTTGTGCTAAAAGCTGTCTTCTCTACATCCTCCTCCCTGATCCGTAGTTGATGATAACCAGACTGCAAATCAATCTTTGAGAATACCTTGGCATCCCTCAACTGATCGAAGAGGTCTTCAATACGAGGCAATAAGTATTTGTTCTTGATCGTTACTTGATTAAGTGCTCAATAATCCACACAGAGCCTCTTGGTGCCATCCTTCTTTCCCACAAACAGAACCGGAGCAGCCCAAGGCGTGTGCTCGGTCTAATAAACCCCTTAGCTAGGAGTTCATCCAACTGCTTCTTCAACTCCACCTGGTCAACAGGTGTCATCTGATACGAGGACTGATAAATAGGCCGCGTACCCGGAACAAGCTCAATGCAGAAGATCGGCTCCCGCTCTGGTGGCAAGCCAGGAAGCTCACTAGGAAACACATCTGGGTACCTGCAGACCATCGGTATGTCCTCTATCCTCAAGACAGCCTCATGACCCTCAACCATGGCACACAGCAATTCTGACTTCTGCATCTGTCGATTGGGGAACAACTGGCACAACAACGAGAGAGAGTACTGCGGGGCACTCCCCTGGAAGACAACCTCACGCTAGAAATAAGATATTACAACCTGATACCGAGTGAGCCAATCCATGCCAAGGATCACATCAAAAGGCTCCAGGGGTATAACCACCAGATTCGCCATGAACTCCTCATCCACCAAAACCACCACACAACCAAGAAAAATACGGGAACTGGAGATAAGCCTACTGGGAGAACTAACAACCACTGCCCTCCCGATCAACTGCACTGAAAGCTCTACCCTCTCGACAAAAACCTCTGAGACAAAAGAGAAACTAGCTCCCGAATCAAAAAGTACACAAGCAACAAAAGAATCAATAGATAAGGTACCTGTCACCACGTCCCCACGATCCCTGCCATTAGACGTAGGCATGGAATACGCCGTGGCTTCTGACACTCATGACTTAGTGTTATGGCATCATAGGCTTGGACACTTAGACTTCGACCACTTAGCTAGAGTTAGTAGTAAGAACCTAATTAGAAGATTACCTAGGCTTAAGAGTGCTAGAGACCTAGTGTGCACAACTTGTAGACATGGTAACATGTTTTCTGCTTCTTATCCACTTCTTACTTTAGTGATGACTGATGGACTTAGATAGCTTCTTCACTTAGACACAGTCGGTCCTTTTAGATTCCAGTCTATAGAGGGAAGTGGTATATGCTTGTCATTATATATGACTACTCTAGATATTCTTGGGTGTATTTTCTTGTTGCTAAGGATGAGGCCTTTGGATACTTTAGAGAGTTGGCCCTTAGACTAGTAGTTGGCCTCCCTGGAGTCTTAAGAGCCATTAGGAGTAACGGTGGTATAGAATTTAAGAACTCATCCTTTACCACTTTCTATACTGAGAGGGGATTAGAGTATCAATTCTTCTTACCTAGAGTCCCCTAGCAGAATAGGTTGTAGAAAGAAATAACAGAACCCTTGTAGAGATGACTAGGACTATACTAGATGAGCACAACACCCTAGGAGGCTTTAGGATGAGGCTATCTCTACCGTTTGCTATGTGTCCAATATGGTTTTCTTGAGATCAGCCATAGGTAAGACTTCTTTTGAATTTATATTTGGTCATAAGACTAACATCTTTCATTTCAAGATATTTGGTTGCAAGTGTTTCATTCTTAAATATGGCAACTTAGATAAATTTAAATCTACATGTTATGATGATATTTTTCTTGGATATTCTGCTCATTCTTGTGGTTATCATGTATTTAACTTGGAAAGTAACAACATCGTTGAGACTTATGAAGTTACTTTTGATGAAGCTAGTCCTAGTACTAGCCTCGATAGTGCTAGTACACAAGTACATAGTGATAGTCAGAGAAGTTTCATTGATGATGACTCTGACATAGAGGATGAGGATCTAATTCATCCTCTAGTCACTTCTGAGTTGATTTGAGAGCCTACTTCTACTTCTCTAGCTTCAATAGAGCAGCCTCTTCCCACTTTCACAGGTACTTCGAGTGGCTCTGCTCCTACCTCCACAGCCTCTAGGCCACATTTCTACAGGACCTTCTTTTCATATTCAGCGATGACACCCTCCAAAGCAGATGATTGGGGATATCTATGAGCGAGTTACTTGATCTAAGTTTATCTCTCTAGATTCTTATGCACATTCTGGTTTTGTTGCGCCATTTGAATCTCGAGAAGTCACTCATACTTTATCTGACTCCTCTTGGGTCAATGACATGCATGAAGAGCTTAAAAATTTTGAAAGAAATCAAGTTTGTACCTTGGTTGATCCTGCACCTAATCATAATGTAATTGAAATAAAATGAGTTTTCAGAAATAAGCAAAGTAAGAATGGGTTGATAGTCTGCAATAAAGTTAGGCTTGTAGCTCAAGGTTATTCTCAGGTAGAGAGCTTAGATTTTAAAGAGACCTTTGTACCTGTAGCTAGAATAGAAGCCACTCATATATTACTAGCATTCACGACGTCTAAGGGTTTCAATGATACGGGGGTGCCCGATCTTCATGACGTAGGATCTCACTTGAAGGGTAAATATGTGGCTAATATGAAATACCATGAATTCTAATGAACGGAAGCACACGATTATCTGTCTCGATTACAGATTTCCATGTATCGAAATTCAACTAGCAATACGCTCTGGATCTCTATCTTCTCACCACACCAAGATAGACGACATTGCTGATCCGTGAGAAACAACAAGAACAATGGCAATCGATAATTTAGTGGAATGCTAACTAGTCAGCTTCCCAACTCCCTTGGCAATACACAACATAAATCAAAGAGCAAGAAATTGGTTTGACCAAAATTAACATTCGAGGGTTACAGGGGATGGTGGCCAAGGCTTTATACCCTTGTACAAGGCTAGCCGAACTCAAAGTAGAGAAACAACTGGAATCCTATTCTAATTCCTAATTTCAACCTAAATCAATAAGAAGTGGTTGGCTAGTTGTCTTGGTTTGGGTGCCCATAAGGTGGGCTCCACGTGGTGGCTAGCCCATGAGGGTGGCGCACAACTCTCTTGACAACAGCCCAACTTCTCTTACGGCCCAAGTATTCGTTTTCAGCTCATTTGAAGCTTCGACATCATCATCACATCAAAATTGAACCAAAATAAATACTAAAACCCAGAACAAACTTAGTATGTCTTCTTATAGGTACAAACCATTCCATGACATACGGAACTTGGACAAAAACTCAAACGAACTCAGAATTGAAGACTAGACACAATCGAGCTTCTAAAGTGTAGTCTTTTCCAATCTTCAATTTTAAGTTTGAAAAATTGATTTCAGCATCTTGGTGGCTTTTCCCATTGATATAAGTGAAGTGTCATCGTCTCCTCCTCTTAGACCTTCTCTTGGTGTGCCAGCCTCGCTCATCTTCCATTTAGTAGCATCAAGTTCTTGCTCTCCTGATAACCTGGTAATACATAAAGTGGAAGCAATAGGCAGTGAGCTATCCTTAGAAGTGAAATAAAAGGAACTTAAGATTAGATTCACCTATTTAGTGAGTTCCCATGTTCTAGCTCGAGTGATTGGTCCCTCGTACAATTGTTGCAAAGCTTTAGCCGTTGGTCTAATACTAGTCTTGTCATTATCATTGTTACTTGAATATGATGATAGAGGTGATGATTATGTAGATGATGCTTTGATAACAGTGATGTCCTCATCATTCAAGCTTTTTCAAATGGATATCAAGAGTATTTTTCTTAATAATTTCATAGAAGAATAGGTCTATGTCAAGCAACCACAAGATAGTCGCTCAACTCTCACGATCTTGGCGACGAAGTCACAAGGCTCAAAACCATGCAATCGCTGAACTACTCGACAAGTCGTTATCAACCATGCACAAATATCTGGATGACTTGATCACAAAGGTCAATTCTTGCATTTACCGAAGAAGCATACAAAAACAAGATAAATAAGCAATCTAAAATTGAGAATAGGAATTGAAATTATATTGAAAGGAGGGTTCCAAATAATAATATAACTATTGATCTCACCGATCAAGAGCACAAAGTTTAAAGCAGTAAAGATAAACTTTAATCAACAAAACCCAAACCCTAATCAGCCAGAGGGTGGCAGCTAGGGGGTGGGCACGCCTATAGGGTTAGAAGGCCCATGGGCCTAAGTGGAGGTTTGCAGATTGTGGTGAGCTTAGAAGGAGTTTCGAGATGGGGTCGGATCCGTTGGAAAGAGAACGAGATAGGATTTCAATCAAGTACTCGTGGAACTCAAACGGAGTCTGTATATGAAAGTTATACTTATTTGAAGTCGGTACTGTCTTCGGAGGCCGAATTGAGTTGTGCATGCTTTCCTTCGTAATCAACTCCTAAGTTCCTGATTAAAAGAACATTATATGTATTAGGTAGCAGCATATTCTTATAAGAAAAAAATATTCTCTTAGAAACGAAGTTACCTAATAGTTCAATTGACATGTGCGAGCTCTTGTGATTGGACCTTGCAAGTGCATATGTTTAGATCTATTATTTGGAATGTTGGTTGTATGCATGGAAGTGATATCCTCATCAGAAACCTCTTGGTTTTAAACTCTCAAATTCCAAAATCATATGTGTAAGTTCTCCAAAGCCTTGTATGGATTAAAGCAAGCCTCTAGAGTTTGGTATGATAAGCTTAAGAGTTTTTTTGCTTAAGAATGATTTTAAAATGGGAATGGTAGATAAAACCTTATTCACTCTCAGGCATGACAGTGACTTCTTACTTGTTTAGATTTATATAGATGGCATCATATTCGGTGGTTCTTCTCATGCTTTGGTATCTAGATTTTTAGACTCTATAAGCAGGGAATTGAGATGAGTATGATAGGTGAGCTAATCTTCATTCTACTTAGCAAGTATACAAAGGATCTTCTTCGACGCTTTGACATAGGAAGCAGCAAACCAATGTCTACTCCCATTACCACTTCTACCGTACTGGATTTTGATGAGGATGAAGAGCCCATAGACCAAAAAGAGTACCACAACATGATCGGCTCTCTCCTCTAACTCACAGCGTCAAGGCCGGACATACAATTTGTTGTGTGTCTGTACACTTGATTTTCAGGCTTCCCCTTGTGTCTCCCATTGTTAAGTAGTGCGTCACATCTTTAGGTATTTTTAGGACACTCTTGCGTTTAGACTCTGGTATTCCTTCGATTCTGCTATCTCTATTTGGGTCTTTTCTGATGCTGATTTTGCAGGGTGTAGAGTGGATAGGAAGAGTACTTCTAACACTTGTCATTTCCTAGGGACATCTCTTATCTCTTGGTCATCTAGAAAGTAGTCTTCTGTTTGCATAGTCCACTGCTAAGGCAGAGTATGTAGCTGCAGCTAGTAGTTGCTCTTAGGTTCTCTGGATATTATCTACTCTACAGAACTATGGGTTAGCTTTAGATAGTGTTCCTTTCTTATGTGAAACACTAGAGCCATAAATATTGCTAAAAACCCAGTGCAATGCTCTAGAACTAAGCACATTGATATTAAATGTCATTTACTTAGAGACCATGTAGAGAAGGGTGATGTTGTGCTTCACTTTGTAGAGTCCAAGCAGTGGTTGCGGATATTTTCACTATGGCTCTTGATTTTTCTTGTTTTGCTTTTTTGCGAGGAGTGTTATGGGTTATTTGTCCTTTTGGCCAGATTTGAGGGGGAACTTGACTCTTTTTCATCTATTGTATCATATTGTATTTTTAAATTCAACAACTTGTATTGTAACATAAATACATAAAGTTTTGACTATTATCCTTATGTGACATGATATCTTGTTTTATATCTTACCCTGCCTTATGCTAGTTTGCCAGATTGATCACATATCTTTCTATGTATAGCTTAACCTTTGCCATGCTAACTTTATTAAATATGAAAAATTTGAATAAAATAATGTCTTGTTGCCTCATGTGACTAGTTTTGCTCTAGTGATCCTCCTATGATTCATGCCATATCAAGTAGGCTAAGTTAAGTCTCGAACCTAAATTGAGATTTAGATTAAGCTATGCTAGTCTTTATTGAAGCATGAGTTAGTATTAGCTCTTTGTTCTTGAACTAAGTCAAGAAAATGCAAAATAATCTTTTTTGTGCAAAAATTTTAATCTCACCAATTCTTTTTCATGAGACAGCTTTCCATTACTCTAGACGTAAACTCAGTGATAGTTTTGAATGATTTAGACTACTCTCTTAAGCTTATTACTTGGGATGGCTATAGCACAGCTTGAGATCTAACACATGGCTAAGAAAATAAATTTTTTGAAAAATAGTTGAAGCTTAGGAGGCAGTTGTAGATGGTTCGTAGTCGAGAACTTGCTTTGCTAAGGTAAAATCAAAAATAAATTTTAGTAAGTAATAAATGTGCTAAATTTCTTAATTCCAAGTGTTTGAACAAAATAATTTAACATTAAACTTGTAGTACTCTCAATTGACTCAATTTACCATATTGACATAACTTGCCTCATCTTTATATACCTTTAGCTATACTATGATCTTGAGCATCTTGACTTGTTAAAAATTAATTTAAATTCAGATTATTGCATATTTGACTTTAGTTTTGCTATCTATGGTTTGCCATGATCTAAACTAGCTACTTCAGTTAATATAGTTTGGTGTAATACTTGTAGAGTTACTTTGGATAATTTTTATAGCTCCTAATGCTACAAATGAATAAAATATAGCCACTTTATTGCATTCATTATCTTTTTTGGTGTATCTTGATGATTGCATTGTTAAGAGGGAGAAAAATTGGTAAAAATATATATCTAGAGTATGATTTAGAGTTTTTGTGCAAAACATTGCTAAGTTAGAGCTATAATATGTTGCTGCGATTCTCTTAATCTTTTGATCTCTTCTCACTATGACCGAGATCAAATAGAACAATCATTCTTTGATATGGATCTAGAATGAGATTTCCCATTTATTTGGTGGATTTGAAGCTTTTTGTGAAAAACTTGCCACCGTCAGTAGCTTCACTCTATTTCTGCCTCATATGGTCATTTTCAGTCTTTGCATTCCTCTTATGACTATTTTGAGCATTTCTTTGCAAAATTCCCTTTTTATATTTAAAACCCCTTCTATTTACATTTTTTAAGAATTGCCAATGGGTTTATCAAGAAAGAGATTGAAGAACCATGTGAGAAGGTTCAGAATAGTATTGTGATAACTATTACAACTTTTGTGGAATGGTTATTTGCTTTTTGCAAAGATTGCATTTTGTTTGGATCGTTTTCTGAGTTTTTCCAAGAAAATAGCAGTACTATAGCGTGGTGTCGATCATACCTTTATGCGGTAGTATCGCAACGTGGTGGCGGTCATACTGCTAAGACCCACCTCTCTCCTCTTCTCTTCTCTTCTCTCTCACCAACACGCGAGACCCACCTTTCATCTCTTTCTTCCACCTCCCTTTCTTCTCCATTGCGCCAACCACCATTACTGCACGCATGAAGATTCTTCAAAGCTTCGGTTACTAATTCGTTAAGAGTGCTGTCATTGCCACTAACTCCCCTCTCCACTACACATTCATTTTCGGACGTTTTACCCCATCTTCCACCACCACCACCACACTAATAACAGCCACCATTACATCGGTGATCCCCTAATCACATCGCCCCTTCCCCTCTTTCAATTTTCCATCTCTGCGCCTTAGGCACTCTAGCATCTACGCCCCCATTGTCGAATGTTGAAAGTCCTCCAGTGAGGAATTGCCGTTGGCCAGAGCAAAGCCACCCTTCCACCTTCGACTTCTCCAAACCCATGCGAACCCCTCCTGCCCTTCACCAAGCGAAAAAGCCACTGGAGTCCCTCCTCCATCGTGAGCTCCCGCCGCCGCCCGTTGCTCGCCACCGGCCATTTTTATTGATTTCTGAGCTTAGCACTGAGGTGAGAAACATTCCATGCCACCTCGTTTCTCTGTTGCTCTAATTGCTGACCTCCTCCGAGGACCTCAATGCTGACGAGCCTCACCACCGTCGTAGGCCATGCCATGGCGTCTCTCAGTCTGACGTGCCCAACATTTGGCGACCACATGACTTGCCATGTCAAGTCCAGGTTGCCCCATCAGCGAAACCATGCCACGTCAGTAGGCCAACGCAACATGGCAGCCATTTGGCAGCCACTATTAGAGCAACTGCCATTCGGACTGTTCCAAACGTCTCTCTAGCTGCTCAGACCGGTCCGAACATCTCTTTGGCCGATTGAACCGTTCTGAATGTCTCTCTAGCCAATCGAACAGCTCTGAACATTTTCAAAGCATTTTTCCTAGCAAAATTAATTCAGTCAATAATGTTAAATCTAATGCTGATGTCATAATCATGGTTTCTCACTAGAAAAATAATTCCAAAAATCTAGTTTATTCTTTTTCTTATATTTTAAACTTCCAGGAGCCCATTCTCCTTTGTTCTAACTCCGATTGAGCCCATTCAAATTTCTAAATTAATCAAAAATTCTAAGCTATCCATTTATATCATCCTTTTGAATATTTGAAGATTATTTGATAATCCCAAAATTTAAATTCTAAATTCTAATACCTAGTTTATTTTCAAAGCGTCAATTCCACTCTAAATTTTTTGTTCGCTTCCAAAATTCAAATTCAAATCTTGCAAAAATTCAAAATCTCTATAAAAATATTCATTCTATTTTTCTGGGTCCAAATATTTTTCTGGCATTTCTCTTTTTCTAAAAATAAAAAATAACGAGACTTTCCACAGACCACCCATCCTAAAATTACTCTAGGCTCTCCCTCGATTAACTTTCAAATTCCCATTAACCCAATTACCATGTCGCCACTTTCTTTCTTGTGTTTAGACAGCACTTCCCTTCTATTTATTCCCCTCTTTTCCCCATGCTTCTGCTCGAGCCGAAGAACATGCTACTCTCTTTCCTCTCCTTCAATAATAGAGCACCACTTTGAGCTATTGCTTATATACAAAATCAGTTCTTCCCACAAAAAAATTAAATGGTATGCAGTAGAAACATCTCCAATCAATTTCTTCTCAGTTTCTTAGCCAGCATGTAGTAGAAACGTCTCCTTATTCCCAACAAGTATTGCACATGATAGGAATGGGGTCCCGATCTTCCAACAGATTCTGGATATGTTCGATTTGGTGGAGGCACGACACAAATCGATTCAGCTTCTGAACAACACGTTCTGAACCCCGCAATCGCAGCACCACGTCTCCTCAGCTTATCAACCGTGCGCAGCCCGGTTAACCTTGCCAAGAAGGCTAATCCTCGCTTGTGAATCGAAGAACACAAGCAAGAACAAGGAAGAACACAACGGAATTGCAGATGTATTGATTTAGCACTCGAAAGTTGGGGTCTTACAAACCGATGAACGGTGAAACTGTTCAAAGACAGAATAATCTAAGCAAAACCCAAACCCTAATGGCGGGGCTGGCGGCTGGATATAGAGGAGTGAGGGGCGTGCAAAACCCCTGGACGCGCCCTAATGGGCTCCAACATGATACAAAGCCGAACGGCCCAAAAGACGATGGTGCAGCACCCTGATAGATTCTGAATGTCCAATTATTTCGACGATTCCTATTGACTCAGAAGAAATTTTGACATGGGACCAGAGCCATTGGAAAGGTCGCCTTCTCAGCTTTCCATACATATGTAGAACGTCCAAAACGGAGCCCGGATGCGATCTGGGCGTCCGTTTTAGTGCGGCCTAGTCCTGGACTCCGAATTGGATTCGAAGTCGGTTTGAGTTGGGCCTCCAACATGATTCGACCACCCTTGCTGGACTTGTGTGCCTTGTAGCCCTTGTCCAAGTACTTCCAGGTCCTCTCCATGGTTCCTAATCATAATTAAATCATTAGGTAGCAATCGATTCTCAAATGAACAAAAAGAAGTACTTAGGAACGAGCTCACCTGTAAATTCAATTGTCGGGCGCGAGCTCTAGTGATTGGTCCTTGAATGTCAAGTGGAGGAGTGCTGTGTGTATCCGAAGAAGTGATGTCCTCATCAGCACACTAGCAAACTAGAAATCCAACCAAAAAGAAGGTTTCAATGAATATTCCTTTGTTTGGTATTTTTCAGCAATTTCCTTTCAAACTGATCTTTCGATGACTCGTCTTCGTTGTCCGAACTTTGAATCCGGTAATTCAAATTCCTAAATTCATAATCTATCTTTTAGTACTGATTTTATAATTTTTTAATGTTATTTGGATTTTATCTGTATTTATTTTATTTTAGTCGCTTTTCACATGTAGACTACGATGTTCTGGAGGAGTGAAGTTTCAACTCCAATTCTTACCAATTTGTGAAGCAAGGCAAGTTACACATTTGATCATATTGAACCCATTACTTCAAATTATTTATATTGTTTTTAACTGATATGCATGCATACTTTTATTCAAATTAGTTCAAATCTGATTTAAATTTTAGTTACACCAAATTCCTTGTGTATAGCCAAACTTGAATTTGAACCTTCTTATGCTTTGTCACCATAGAGAAAAACCTAGTTGATACATTAGTATTAACTAGACATTTTGTAGCAAAATTTAGCCATACTTTAAATAATTATAGGTTGGGATACCTTTTTCATATAAAATGATAAACTTTTGAAATGTATTCTTGATTTTGGTGAGTCAAGGTATATAAAATGTTTCAAAATAAATATAACAACTTGGTTTGGACCTAAGCTAATGGTTAGGTGGTGGGTGCTAGCATGCATGTTTATTTGGTGGCACAATGTTCATTGTCAGCATAAGGGGTATGTGGTTTAAGCCTAACTCAAATTGAGGACCAATTTGTGAGCTACTATTGCAGATCTATATCTACTATCACAAGGCTGGTATGGAATAGTCCGAGCTGATTAATTTGTGAGGTCCCAACTTTGATCTCGCTATAGGTTGAATATGAGCATGGCATAGACCATGAGAAGTCTCACATGGTTCAAAAGGTGGCCCCAACTTATAGATTCATGTTGTGGTGAAACCTTAGTAGCAGAGTGACTAGGTTGATGACTTTACTTTATAAAGGCCTTGTTATGATTACTCAGTCGCACGCCTACGGAAGCGTCTAATGGCTGAGATAACGAGTTAATCATATCTTGTGGGTAAAATTGTACAACCTTTACAGAGTATATAAACTATCCTGGATCTGTATCCACGGTCATGGGCAAGCTGAGTAAAGCTTTTCATAGATTAGACTTTCTATTTTTAAAAACTGGTTTTGATGGAAATTGTTAAAATCTTTTTAGAGAAAGATAGACTAGGTGGGATACCTGTGGATAGGTTAGTGTTTGGTCGGAGCCTACACTAACAATATTATTTTGTTAAATTATTATTTCTATCTATTATATCAAATTCAGCTTTTAAATCTATTTATACTATTTACTTAAATTCTGCTTTACGCTCAAACAAACATAATATGCCTTCCATTGTCAATCCTTATGCATGCATGAACTCAGTTAAACCTCCTAGTGTAACTTACAGAGTACTTTATATACTTATGTTGAATTATTCACTATTTTTAGAGGACTTCATCAACTTCGGTAAGGATAGCGATGAGGCGGTTACGTCTTACAGTCATTCGTCTATGGGCAGGCTCGAATGGACTGCTGCTTTATTGTTCTTCTTTCGCTGCATATATGTAATTTTGGTTTATGAACCATTGATGTAAACTTTGACCATCAGACCCATATTTAATAAATATCATTCTGCATGATATGAACATTTGTTATCCACTTGGTGCACTAGTTGATCTAGGACTAGTGCAATTAACACAGAGGATGAAGGAGTTGCTGCTCCAAAGTCCAACACCATATGGGGCCACTTTGTGCAGTGAATAGACCAAATGGGATAGCTTTACGCAGTGACTAGACTGAACGGGATGGCTTCGCGAGTCATAAGACCAAACAGGACAGCTTTACACAGTTACAAGACCAAACGGGGGTAGCTTTACGTAGTGACTAGACCAGACGAGGTGGCTTTGAGCTGTAACAAGACTACAAGAGACAACCTTGTGCAATGACAAGACCAAACCGGGCAGCTTTACGCAGTGATAAGACCAAACAGGTTAGCTTTGTGTAGTGACAAGACTAGATGAGGTGGTTTTGTGTAGTGACAAGACCAAAGGAGGCAACCTTGCGTAGTGACAGACTAAATGGGTCAACTTTGCATAGTGACAAGATCAAAGCAAATAGCCTTGCTCAGTGACAAAACCAAATGGGTAGCTTTATGCAGTGACAGACCAAAGGGGTAGCTTTGTGCAGCGACGTGATGCTACACTGCTCCACGAACGTTTGGCGTGCCGCTGCCTCGCAGACGTGAATTTGCCCAATTCAAATTGGACTCGCAAAGTGTACGCCACATCAGCTAAGCTTATAAGTACTACCCCTTCAGCAGCGTGTTTTCCTACACCACAACCGCAAGACTACATCGCTAGTATAGAGAAGCAATGAGAGGAGATCACCCAACTCACAAGGGCTGCTGCAGCTCGGGAAGAATAAGCGAAGCCTCCTGTATCTCCAACCCCAACCCATACCTCAATGTTCCCACTGAGCGTTCACCGCAAGACCCGCTTGTGGGGGAGACGCCCCCTCTACTGGTGCAAGGATGCATGCACGTTTTTCAAGTTCAAGGATACTAGGGTTACTGTAACTACGTGTGAGAGTATCCTGATCAGCGTTGGGACACGGCCTGCTATAGTAGCTGGTAAGAATGGGTTACAATATATTCCCTCACTAGCTCCTTTGTATGGCACACACTAACAAGCTCTCTCCTCTTCCGGTAGTCTCCAGATCCACTATATGTGCCTACCACAAATGGATTGATCGGGAGATCCAGCCACACAACCAGTGGACTCTAGACTGTGAGGAATGGGACACCTAGATGACACACGAGAGGACAGATGAGCAGCACTACAGCGATGAACGAAGCGAGCATATCCGACGGGAGACGTAAGCTCATCGTGAAGCGTGTAGGTGTAGGGAGCGGGAGGCTCGTGAGGAATGTAGGAGGACTGCAACACCGAGCTGGGCCGCAAGGGCAAATGGCCACATTCCATGCAGTAGTTTGATGTTTTTCGTCCATATGTCCCATGTATTTCAAATTTCCTAAAGGTATGTGTGTACCATTATTGGTTCATTAGTCTGCGTGCCATGTAACCACCATATCTGATGAATTGTTGTGTTATTTTCCTCATGTCATTTATCCGAAGTTCTTCGTGTATGAATTTTTGGTTGCTTCGCAATATCACTTACCTTCGTACTTACGAATCATTACTACCTCAATCGCCATCATAAAATATTTTAGAAAATTTATTGCACTACAACAATATACAACGATCATAAAATGTTATTGTGAATAGAACAGATTTATTACCGTTCACAATCTATAAAAATCACAAACTGATCAACAGACATTGTCTGCCCTTTTATTTCAAAAAAACAACTTACAGAAACGATTTGATAAATCTTACCTACCTACAACAATTTCCATTTAGCCCCCATGCACGGAGGCTGCACGTCTTTTTGAGCCTTTTCCATGGAAATGACACGCGTCGCCAACTAGTTGATCCACGGTCGGGGGGAGGGGTGTTGAGACCCGAATATGCAAATCTGGACTATCTGTGTATACCGCACTAGTCTAAGAACACGCTAGTACCTAGATAAAATATCGATCATATACACGATTAATAAAAAAAGACTCAAATATTAATAATTGTTAGAGTACAAGCTTATGGCTAAGCTTACAAATATTAGCCTGAAGGATTTAAGAAACTAACAGTGGAAAACAAGATTAAGCATGGTAGCCACTCGACATGCCCCGCAGGCAATCGACTAGGGAGTGAAGTCCTAATCCACGAAGTCCTCGAAGTATCTCCTTCTGATATCTCCTAGTGATATGGTTCTTCTTCTTCAACTAAGCAACAGTAGGCATAAAGTTGTGAGTGCATTGGTATTCAGCAAGTCGTTTGTAATAAAAATGTAATATAATATGCAAGGCTTACCAAGTGATAGCTAAAAGGTTACTTGCAGAAAGCAATATTTTAAAGTGAATACAATAAATAGATTGAAAGTGAACTTTAAAAAAAATAATTATAAATAATTAACCAAAGAAATTAAATAAACCACCAGTGAACTAACCATTCACTTCCCAAGGTTATCCCAACCAAGTTTTATGAAATCTCTACCCTTTGTGTGAAATCACCGAGTATTGTCCATAACTGGGGACACGGCTATTCGAATAGTTTTACACTCTAAAGAGGTATAATTTTACCCATACGATGTGATCAACCTCACATTAAATAAAATCACAACAAGGCCTTTATAATGCTCAACCTCAACTCAATTCCGCCCGCTAAGATTTCGCAATCGGAGAGCCCCCTCTTGGCCTCATGAAAATCAGCATATATGTTCATCACATTGGCAAAATCAAAATTAAAATATCATAAATTAATCAGTTAGGTCGATCCCATACTAGACATGTGGTTGTACGGTAAGGTTTATATCAATGGTGCACAAAGTTAAGTCCTTAGTTATTATCTAGGCGAGACATCCACACCCCTCGAAGTGAATCCATACTTCCCCCTTTATTATACGATCACTCAACTAAGTTTGTATAACCACCACCAATAACACACCAATGTCACGGCACACTAATTTTAATATTGTGGCTACAACTATGATTCAATGTCTTATTAAGTCAAATTAATTAATTGATCACATGTGATGATGAGCCCAACGTAACTATAAGCATGGCTAACCTTGCTAAATGTACAACCCATGTAACAACTAGTATGGCACCACTAAATAATTTTTAAACCTATGGTAACAATAAAATCATGGTATTCAAATTATCGAATGAGTGAATATTTAATTTGGATAATAACTAACATACACAAAATTTGTTATAAAATAGCAATGCATGATACATTAAAATAAGATAATACATAATAGATTTGAAAACTAGGTTCAACATGATCAAAGGACATAACCTACCTTGGCTTTGCTTAGTTAATTGCTCTGAATCTTCAAATCTTGCTTTAGCACCGTCGAATACATGGTCTAACAAGAAAGAACGCAAAATGAAGCACAAAATAAATTCAAAAAAAATTCAAATGAACTCTAAAAACTACAAAACTAGAACCAACAGACATAGTTTGATTTTAGATGAATTTAGAAAAAGGATCAATTGAAGTTAGGACAGAGGAGAACGAGCTCTTGAAAAATTAAATATAAAGATAAATACTGAAAATTAAAAAATATTACTATATTGTGGACCTGGTGCATGGAATGGCTAGTCTACAGTGGACTCAGCTCATGGAACAGTGTGCATGGGTTGGGCTCATTGACGTGGCAGCTAGAGCTGATGTGGCACTACGGATGACATGGCCGCTAACATAGACTGACACGTGGCACTAGAGCTAACATGGCTCCTAACGTGGACTAACATGTGGATGATGACATGGCAATCTAACATGGTACTACCACGTGGCATATGGGGCGGCTCGATGCTGATGTGGTGACACGTGGACCTAGAGCTTGCGTGTTGTACAAACTGTCTCTGATATTAAATATCAGAGACGGTTCATATTAAGAATCGTCTGTGATAAGTCACGACGCGGTTATCAACTCAAACCGTCTGTGTTGTCTCGATTATCACAGACGGTTTGTATTAAGAACTGTCTGTGAAAGTTCACAAACGGTTATTAACACGAACCGTTTGTGTTGTCTCAATTATCGCAGACGGTTCGTGTTAATAACCGTCTGTGAAAATATCACACCGGTTGGTAGTATGAACCGTTTGTGATAGTTTAAGCACAGACGATTCCATATGAACCATCTGTGATGTACCCATCCAGTATAGTCTGTTTTGTAGTAGTGCAAGGGCATTGCTTGATTTGGTACCACCGGGACGCTTAGCCCACGGTACATCGGCCCTTTTCCAGTGGTTGCTCGTGTGGGCAGTTTAGCTTACCGATTGGAGTTGCCGAGCTCATTGAGTGGAGTGTACAATATCATCCATGTGTCTATGCTGAGGAAGTATCTGTCGGAACCCGGAACAACAACTCCGAGTCCCTCTGTGTAAATCGCACTATCCCAAAAAAAGCTAGTGCACACAGGGTTTAACAGCAATGTATATCATGCAAAAATTACCACGGAGTATTATTAAACAAAAATACGGCCTTAAGGCCAAGTCTTACAATATAGGGGCACGAGGCCAACAAAAGAAAATAACACAGCGGAAAACAGTAAAGGTAGCAGAACAGCCCATCCAGCCTCCCACAGGCGAATGACTGTAAGACGCGTCCTGGTCGCTGAAGTAGTCCTCACCATCGTAGTCGCCATCGAACTCTGGCAACAGATTTAGCAAGGTGAGTACAAAGAGTACTCCCAAGGTAAGCATATAAATGCTTACGCAAGTTACACCAGGAATATAACAGAGTTCATGCATGCATAGGGATAACAAAGGAAGGCTCAATATATTTATTTGTGCGAAAAGCAGCACTGAATTTAAATACAGTAACTTAAGTGCAAAAGCTGAGTTTATAATACATCATAAGAAATATTATTTTAACCAAAGTATTATTGTTAGTGTAGGCTCCGACCTACACTAACCTAACCACGGGCATCCCACCCGGACCATTGTCAAAAACACTGTCGTTTGCCCGAAAATCAAGTTTCATTAAACCGAGTCTAATCTGTGAAAACTTTACTCAGCATATCCATGACCGTGGACATAGCTATCCAGATAGTTTGTTACTCTGCAGAGGTGTACAATTTTACCCACAAGACATTCCCTCTCACTTGAGCCACGCGATAAACACACTTCCTTTGGTGTGCAGTGGAGAGTTCATGACAAGGCTGTTCAATGATCCGTAGCCAAAATAATTACGCCGGCACTAAGGTTTCACCACAACTTGAATCCACGAGTTGGAGCCCCCTCTGGTGCCATGTGAGACTTCCCACAGCCAACGCCGCGCTCACATTCAGCCTATAGCGGAATTATATTTGAAACCTCACAAGTTACTTAGCCAGGCCCGTCCCATACCGGACTTGTGGTAGTACGAAGTGACTTCGCAAAATGAATCACAGAAACGGTCCTTAATCTGACTTAGGCTCAACCACACGCCCACATGCACGACAATCAACCAGGTGTCACCAAACACGAGGCATGCCGGCACCCACCACCTAACCATTAGCCTAAGTCTAAATCATAAGTTTCTATTTTCATTTTTGAACAATTTTCTTAAACCATCCTTGACTCACCGAAGTCAAGTCTTTATTTTCATATCGTCATTTTATGTGAAACATTTGATCCCACCTAAAATTATACTAAGCCAGGCTAAGCATTTCTATAAAATTTTCTAGTCAATACTATGGTACTAACTAGTTTTCAGCTAGGGTGACAAGGTGTAGGAATTCGAGATTCAAAATGGCCATATTCAAAGGATTATGGGTATATCTAACATTTAAACTGAATTTAAATTAACTTTGAATAGAAGTACGCAGCATATAAAGTAAAATAACATAAATAAATTTGAAATATTGGGTTCAACATGGTCAAAGGTGTAACTTGCCTTGATCGAAGTCTTGCTGAAATTCGTCGAACTCGAACTCTCCGGAATCGTCACAATCTAACGAAAAGAGCCAATTCAAAGAAAATTCAAAAAAATTCAAATAAATTCCAATTTTCAAAATTATTCCAGAAATAGATAGATCATGATTTTAGAAAAATTTAGAAATTTGAATGGGTCAATTTGGAGTTAAAATGCAAAAGTTATAGCCTTCCAAAGTTTAAATACAAATAAAAAGAAAATACTCAATTTCTGAAATTATTTTTATACCGAAAATCATTTATGACGTCAGCCTGAATTATTTTTCTAAAGGAAATAACGGATTATGACGTCAGCACAGCAAATTCATTTCGGCCGAATTGTTTTTATAAGGGAAAATCGGTTTATTGCGTCAACATGACGTCAGCCCTAGAATTAATAGAGGCTGACAGGTGGGGTCGGTCTACGATGGATCCACGGACCGAGTGATGCTGAGGTGGCACGCGCGCGGGGAGCTGGCGTGGCTCCACGTGGCTGCCGCGTGGCTGCCACATCACGGCTTTATGTCGACGTCACTGCGCACGCGCTGGGTGGCGGGGAGGCGTCCCGGTGGCGCTGGCGTGGCGCCGATCTGGCCGCCATCTGGCTGCCACGTACTTGCCAGGTCGGCCCGATGGGCTAACGTGGCCTGGCCGGCGGCGGCGGCGCTCGGGGCCCGAAGGTCGCCGGTGCTCCGGTGAGCGGCGGCGCCGGCCGAGGGCATAAAAATGCAGAGGGGAGCGAGGGGAGTATCCAGGTGCCTCGCACGAAGTCCGAGGATGACCGGAGGGGAAAATCGACGGAAAGGGGCGGCGGTCGGATCGGGCTTCACGGCGGCGGAGGGGTTCTGGCGGCGCACGTGCTTGGGAGGATGGTCGCCGGGGATCGCCTAGGCACCAGCAAGGTCGGGGAGGCGTCGGTGGAGCTCGGTGAGGCTCGAGGTGACGACGATTGCTCGCCGGAGTCGTCGGAGCCGCGGAGGGGAAAAACGGGCTCGGGAGGCTCCGGTGCTCGGGTGCTTCAATTGAGGGGTGAGGGAGGGGCGGTGTGTCGAGGAGGTGCGCGGAGAGTCCCTTTTATAGGCCGGGAGGGGATGTAACGGCCGCGCATAAACTCGCCGGAGAGCAACGGCCCAGTAGTTTAATGCGACGACGGTAACGGCTGTAATTAGGGCTAATTATGCCTCCAACGGGTGCGGGGAAGTGGCAATTTAAATCTGCATTAGTGCGGGAGGGAAATCGGGAAGGAAACCGAAGAAATCAAAGCTTCGGTTTTCCTTTTAATGGCGGCAGCGGAGCGGCGGTCACGCGAGGAAGGAAAGGGGCGGGGAAGACGGATCTGACAGGCGGGGCCCAGGCGTCAGCGGGAGAGGAAAATGGGAAGGGAATCGGGCGGTGGTTGGATTAGCGACGCATGGCAGGAGGAGGGGATCGGGGCCGCAGGATCCCGAGCGAACCGTTAAGTGAAAGAGGAGGGCCAGGATTTAATCTGGCAACGGGGATGCAATCTGGACCGCTGGGGTCTCGGGCGAGGGGTTAAGTGGCTGCGGACGGGCGGGATGAGATCCGACAACGGTGAGCGGTTCCAATCACGCCACTCATCGTCAGGAGCGGAGGGGAAAGCGGGATGAAATGGTAAGTTGGCGCGGGCGGCTGAGATTAAGTCGGGCGGAGGGGCGGCTGGTCGGATGGGTGCCAGGTGTCGGCCAAAGAGGAAGGGGAGGTGGGGAGAGGGTTTAAGTCAGATCGGACGGCCAAGGGGGAACCCGGCGGCGCGGATCGGCCCGATGGGTGACATTTGTCGGCTCCGGGGAGGGTTTGGGTTTGTAAATCCTTTTTGAATTTCAGAAAAGATTAGAAGGCTTTAAAATACTCAGAAAAATACCAAATAAACTTTGAAAATTCCAGAAAAATTCAGAGAACCCTCGGGACTTTTTGAGACTTAATAAAATTATTTTCCACCCATTTTGATAAGTATATTTTGCAAAAGCACAATTTGACTTAAGAGGGGAAGTTTTTAATTCTTTATAAAATCCTAAAAATTAATATAATTACAGGTTTGACTTTAGGAAGATGAAACACATATAAATTGACTTCAAAAAATGCAACAAAATCAATTGGTTTTTATAAATTAAAGTTTTTAATTTTCTTAATCAGTGCTTGGAATAAAATCCAATAAATTCCAAAAATTATTTTAATAAAGGAATAAAATTTTTGGGATGTTACAGTATCTGCGAGACCCCGAGCACAAGATTGACCTAGAGCAGGTCACGGTGGATCAGGACCTCACTGTGGAGAGTCGGTCGGTGCGTATCTTAGACGCATCGGAGTGGGTCTTGAGGAGTAAGACCATCAAGTATGTGAAGCTCCTCTGCATGAATCAGTCTGAGAGGGAGGCAACGTGGGAGCTTGAGGATCAAATGCGAAAGAAGTACCCCAAGCTCTTCGAGGCTGGTGAGTACTCGTAGTTGTGGTTTCCTTGGTTACTCTTTACTTTGTTGTTCTCTTGCTTTGTGGTTTGAGGAGTTATTCGAGGATGTAATGCCCTGAATGTCGTTACGGTGTCCCTAGAAAGGTTTAGCGAAAACGCGGAGTTTTCGGGTGTTTTAGTAAACCGCAGGAAGGAAAAATAAAATTGTGAAATAGTTTAAAATAAAAAAAATTAATTTAATTAATTAAAAAATAGATTGTGGGCTGTCTGGAGGGGTGGGCTAGTCACTTTGGGCCAGCCAGCCCAAAGTGGACACGCCCCACAACCCTAGCCGCCCCTCCCTAAAACCCCCATGGCCGAACCCCTCCCCCCTTTACCCCCATGGCCGCCACCCCCTCCCCTCCCCAAGCTGTTGCCCTATCATTTGCTGCAAAGGAAGGGAGAAGAGAACAAAGGGAGAAAGAGGAAGGGGAGAAGAGAAGAGGGGTGATCTTGAGGGATCACCTAGGTAACTTTTCTCCATCCCAATTCTCTCTATTTTAGGTGTAATTAGGGTTCTTGGCATGGGATTAGTGGAGAATTAGCAAAGTAATTAGCCGATTAGTGTTTTCTGCTGTCTGCGCGTAGGTTAATTTGTGCAGTGTGACTGTTTGTATAGATTA
The DNA here is from genome assembly GCA_036346265.1 of Melocanna baccifera. Lineage (NCBI taxonomy): Eukaryota > Viridiplantae > Streptophyta > Magnoliopsida > Poales > Poaceae > Melocanna > Melocanna baccifera. The sequence continues at coordinate 20,738,628 of CM070676.1, read as the reverse complement.
GGATATCAAAATAATTTTTCCTGCTGGTCTGGCCAAAAGGAAAGTTGTAGAGAACGATGAGACCTAGCATATGTAAATATTTTAGATTGTTTGGCTGTGGGGTTTGGGCACAGTAGAGTTAGAAACTTTGGTGTGTAGTAGAGGCGTAGTCTGAGACAGATTACTATTTAGTGAAGTTTCAGAGGAGTAGATAATTTTTATAATTTTGGCCACAATTATGAAAGTTTTAGGAAATCTTTTAATCTAGCTACTTTATAAAAATCATGAATTTTAGAGCTTTTACAGAGGGTGGGGTTCGTTAGAAGATTTCTGACTAGATTGCCAAAACAGAGTATGTCCTCTGTTTTGCGCGACAATTTACACCCTTTTAACAACAAAATAAAAATAAGTTTTCTACTTGAAAATTATAGGTATTTCACTGTAGTTTCCAAAAATATCTCTTTTGCTGTAATTGGCCTAGTAGTTTTAAAGATAAAATAAAAACAAGCAGCGCAGTTGCAGTGGGTTGGGTGTAGGATCGATGAGCAAAGAGGTTATTATCAGGATTGGGGTATAGCGGTGTCTTATTTTCTTTAGATGCGGATTTCTTGCTGCAGCCTTGTGCTGAGAAAAAATTTTGGACAAGTGGCTTCGCTCCTGACCGTGCATGAGCGCTTCGCTTCATCGGTAGAGACAAGTAAACATAGTGAAAGTTCTACCAATTAACTCGTTAATCATAGTACCTTCACATTAAATATTTCTCTTAATCTGAGATGCTTTACCGTTGCTACATGACTTCTTAATGTGATTTATGTGATAGCAATTTAAGAATCATTTGTTTATACCTTGATGGATTACTTATGGTTAGTGGTGGTGTTCTTGATGAAACATGTGTGTACTTGATGAAACATTTGTTTATACATGATGAATGTATTGCTGATCTTTGCAGTTATATTATTGTGAATCATATCATGACATGTCAATTTGCATCGTGGATATCGCTGCACATCACCGCGACCATACCGGTACAGTATCGTACATTGCCGTGGTACGATGCACACTCTTATCTTGTTGGGTAAGGTGCAGTGGATCATATGCATGTATATGTATTTACGTGTGGATAGAATAATTGCATACATGTGTTATTTGCTTAAATCTTTGAGGTTTGACTCGTGGGAGTCATCAGTGGTTTGATAATTGTGGTATAGGATTTAGTTGTGGACATTGTGGTAATTAAATGTTGATGATTAAACATTTGTAGTTTAATTAGCTTGTTAATCAGTTTGCTTGCTGAGATTTTTATCTCACTCTTGTTCCCCCCCTACAGGTGATCCTTGAACATGCATGGGAAGGGTAGAGCGGCACAACACAAATACACTTCATTCTATGATTCATGCTGTAATAAAATGAGAAGACTCTAGCTAAACATCTATCTACCTCGTTGATAGTTACTTCAAATTAATAATGCTAGATTGTGAACTGTTTCCCTTGGTTAAATTGTTAGTGGTTGCTCTTATTTAATCTTTACCAATTATTTTGTTATGCTTCTGCTTAACTTATCGTGTTTAAAATATTGCCCGTTTATTTTATCTTGTAATTTAGCTAGTTATGAAGTGATTTAGTGGCATCTCAGAGTAATATAGGTTCTAAAGTGTTACAGCATCACTTGCGGCCTCGTACCGGCCCGTGACCTCCACCACCCTCACCCCCTTTACACACATCCTTCTACTTAATCGACGCCTATATATTATGCTTAATCATGTTTTCTTTGTTTTAACTCTCCTTCTTGAGAAAGAAAATCCGTGGCGTCTCACTAGCTATCTGTCAGTCATCGTTGTCGACAAAAAAAAAGAACGGATAAGTCTGGTCTAGTTGACTGCAGTAGAGGATTGTACTGTTCTACGCTGCTTGCTACGCCATCAGCTTGGCCTTTGACAGTTGGCTTTGGGGCGGACGCCATATGTTGTGCTGCGCCCACATCAAGCTAGGCTGCTCTCACCATGGCTTTTCAGCTTTGGCTTATAACTTTATGAGAAACTCCCCCCCCCCCCTCCCCCCCGCCGGGGGGGGGCTTATACTACATAGCTCAGCATATCAGCATAAAGGACACTATGGATCAAACACTACCAAGTACCAACCAGATTATCCCAAAACAAGTACCGAACAGAACAGTTACTTTACAGCATGTAACTAAATGCAAAACAAAAACCGGCAGGGCAACAAATAGGAGTAGTAGACATGAATACACTGACCTTTACAACCACACAAGGTTCCATCTATGGCGACATCAATAACCTTTGCAGAACTTACAATCTCCGTAGAATCAATTAAACCTAAAAGTTCAACATCACACCGTAAATCTTGCCAGGATAAACATCAAGTGGATAAGTCAACGTACTAGATTTGAACAAACATCTTCAATGGGTAATATAGAGTTTTTCCTATCAAATTTTGAGATGCCAAATCTATATGTTTAAGTATGAAACCTAGAGTCATAATTCATAGTTGCTTACATCTCAGTGCTAATTTTCATACGCAAAAAACAATAAACTTGAGAAGCATACGCGAGACAAGTGAAGTGACCACCACCACCCTCACCCCTTTTATACACATCCTTCTACATAATTGACGCCTATATCTTCTGTATAATCATGTTGACTTTGTTTGTAACTCTCCTTCATGAGAAAGAATAAACCGTAGCACATCACTATCTATCTGTCAGTCATCGTTGTCGACAAAAAAAATTAAGAACGGATAAGCCTGGTCTGGGACTGTAGCAGAGGATTGTGATGTTCTACGCTGCTTGCTGCGCCATCAGCTTGGCCTTTGGCTTTGGGGCCGATGCCATATGTTGTGCTGTGCCCCTCATCAACCTGTGGCTGCATGCTCTCATCTTGGCTTCTCAGCTTTGGCTTACAACTTTATGAGTAACTCTCTCTCTCCCTCTCTCAGGGTTTTACCATTATTTGTGCGTGGACTACAATTCGCAATTCGGCATGGCCTCTATTTTGTGAGAGCATAGATGGAAACAACCACGGAGACGAATACTAAATAGCATAGAGTGAATGAATTTGAGCTCGGCACAGAGGACACTATATGGATCAAACGCTACCAAGTACCAACCAAAGCATGTCTCAAAACAAGTACCGACCGGAGCAGTTATTTTGTTTGCAGCATGTAACTAAATGCAAAACAAAAACCGGAAGGGCAGCAAATAAGTGTTGTAGACATGCATGCACTGACCTTTACAACCACACGAGGTTCCATCTTTGACGACATCAATAACTTGTGAAGAACACTCACAACCTCCGCCGAATCTAACCTACAAGTCTAACATCACACCGAAAATCTTGCTAAGATAAACACTACTATAGAAAAAGTCATCACAGAAATGTAACCTACAAATATAACATCACACCGTAAATCTTGCCAAGATAAACATTACTACAAAAAAAAGTCATCATAGATGGTTCAAAACCGTTATCACAGACGGTTTCTGAACTGTTTAAATTTATGTGTCAGTGATAATAGGTGGTTAGTACAGACAGCTTCCGAACCATCTGAGATAGGTAAAAACGGAGACGGTTTTTCAATACAACCATTTATGATATGTCGGTATCACAGAAAGATTTTTATATTAATCAGCTGTAATAGCGAATAAATCACAGACGGTTTTTAAAAAAAAAACCATCTATGATAACAGAAATATCACAAACGGTTTTTGAAATAAACCGTCTGTGATATTTATACATCACAGACGATTTGGTGTTCCAAACCGTCTATGATAACAAATTAAATTATTTCCTATTTTTGGCTAGCCTCAAGAAATACTAGCCATGCCCTTTGAAGTAAATAGAAGATCTCACAAATATATAGCACAGGACAATTATCACACAGATATCACAAATGAAGTAAACAACGCAAGCAGATCACATATATAATACATAACAATCGTTTGAATGAATTGTTTGATTAAACGCAATTGAGTTATTATAATTGTATCTAATTTTTCAACATTTAATTATCATCGCCGGGGTGGAACTCTCCAGTGTTATTTATGACCTTTGCTATCGAGAATTGAGAGAGTTTTTCTTGAATTTCGACGAGTTTGTCAAGATAGATTGCACTTTTGTCAAATTCCACATGCTGTTACTAGTAGTGTTAAGTTTTTAGCATATATATATATATATATATATATATATATATATATATATATATATATATATATATATATATATATATAAATTGATAATCATGAAATTATTATTGACAAGCTGACAAACCTCTGGATGATTCGCCTTAGTGTCCATGATTTCCTCCATGTGGCGGCAAACGTAGCATCCACATACGTTGCCCTGTAACTACTGGTGGCACCGCAAAAATAGAATTACATACATAGGTATTGTCAGTTGTAGAGACATTATAACAATGTGTGATGTAGGATTGTTGTATTGTAGCTAGTACCAGAAATCGCGTCCTGTGTCACAGTGTGGCACTGGATTCCTTGTGTCTCTCTCCTTGGGCAACATAAGCGCTGAACGACCTACATAATTTTAAAAAGTTAGCATCGGCCATTGCAAATGAAGGAAACACTACAATAGAGTTATGTATTGAGGAAATGAGTTCACCTGTCAATTGCTTATTGTACACGGGTGAAGTCGTGGATGCTCCTAAGTAAAGAATCAAGGTATAATACCTTACTCCACTTTGGTATAATCACAATTAGAATCCAGTGAGACATAGTCATGTATGTCGCCGTAGTAATTAATCCTAAGTTCATGTTGCGTATAAAGTACAAATTAAACTTATATGGCAACTAGTGAAGTATTTACCCTAGGTTAAAGTGTACCATGATGTACTCATTGTCACTGTGAGCAAGCTATCCTCTCGTTAGGTAATCTTAGATGAATGATGCATTAGTAGCATTCTAGAGAGGTACATTATCTAGATATCGTCGATAGGTAAGTGAGCATCGCTCTATTTAGAAATTGGTATGGATGCACAGTGATGAGGACATCACTCCTTCGGATGCAACCGCTGATCCTCCAACCGTTATGCAAGGTCCAATGACCCGGGCTCGCATGCGACAATTAAATCTAGAGGTGAGCTCGTTCTTAAGCGATCCTTTTTATAGTTTTGAGAATAGATTGCTACCTAATGATATTATCTTGCTTAGGAACATTGGAGAGGGTCATAAAGTACATGGAGAAAGGTGTGGAGGCGGAGAAGACCAGCAAGGACGTCCAAGTCAAGCCGGAGGCCCAGTCCAACTCGAGTCCGCGTCTGCCTCAGCCTTCAAGACCAGCCTGCAGTAAAACGGACACCCAGGACGCATACGGACTCCGTTTTGGACGTTCCACATATGTATGGAAAGCTGAGAAGGAGACCTTTCCAATGGCCTGGTCCCATATCAAAATTCCTTTTGAGTCAACGGGAATCATCGAAACAAGTGGACATTCAGAATCTGTCAGGGTGCTGCGCCACCGTATTTTGGGCCGTTCGGCTTTGTATCGTGTTGGAGCCCATTAGGGCGCGTTCAGGGGTTTTGCACGCCCCTCACTCCTCGCCACCTCCACCATTAGGGTGGGGTTTTGCTTAGATTAATTCTGTCTTGAACAGTTTCTCCGTTTATCGGTTTGTGAGACCCCAATTTTCGAGTGCTAAATCAATACATCTGCAATTGCGTTGTGTTCTTCCTTGTTCTTGCTTGTGTTCTTCGATTCGTAGGCGAGAATTAGCCTTCTTGGCGAGGTCAACCGGCTGCGCACGGTTGATAACCTGAGGAGACGTGGTGCTGCGATTGCGGGGTTCGGGACGTGTTGTTCGGAAGCCGGATCGATTTGTGTCACGCCTCCACCAAATCGAACTTATCCAGAACCTGTTGGAAGGTCGGGACCCCGTCCCCATCACACAGCTACTCCGACATTAAGGGGGACTGGCTACAACATTAATGGGGGTGGGTTGCGATTGGTTGCGGACTTATTTCAGTTCTTTCCTTAACGAATCTATCTCTCCTCGAAGTGAGGTAGTTATCTGCACTTGAAGTGAGGCAGATAGTTGTTCCTCAAGTTGTGCACGAAGCTCATGTTTTATTTGTTCATCGCATAGGCCTTGGATCTCTTCCTACTCCTATATGCCTTGGAGTCATTTGGAAATCTATGCCTCCAAGTAAACCCCCAGGCCTTGCGTGTAACCTAGATGCTCCTTGTTTCCCAGAGCTTATGATAGTATATCCCTCTCTCTGTCTTCTTCAAAGGAGCCTTAGAAAGATTCGGTAGTCAATACTTGCTGAAAAAGGCAATCATATTATTTTAGACCCCATGAAGTTCAAGCGCTATTAACAACTAGGTAGTTTAACATATCTTACCAAGTGTTAGGACACTTCCTCGTATGTGGAGTTTTTGAAAGAGGAGACACCCAAAGATGTGGTTGATGACCTCGCTCTTAACTAGTTTCGAGCACGCTCATTTGCAATCCTAGCAAATAGCGGGGAGGCCTCCGATCGGATTGCGATCTCATCCTGCATTCTCCATTGCAGGATTTTACCCGTGTACCCTGTGGTACTGAGTCTCTGAGGGTGAGTGTTTTGTGCCTGCTGAGCCTTGTACGTCGCACTTTGTTGTTGAAATTTGATCATTGTCTTCATTTGCACAAAGGCCTCCCATGTCTCTAGCGACACGAAAGGATACCTTGTGAAGGGTATACGATGTTTGGCCACATACTACATGACAAATGTACTCTTGAAATTCTTTCACACTTTTCCCATTGCGAGGGGCGCGTGCTATTGCACAGTCCCTGGGCTTCTGCAAGGATCTTGAATGACTATGTTATTTCTACCCACAGTTGATTTTTCTGAACCTTTATCAAATCTTTCCATCTTGCTATAATGATGAGGACCTGTTGCCTTCCAATTATCCCCCAGGTAGTCTAGAATGCTACTACTACTTTCTTCAGTTGTACAGGGACCCCATCCTGAGAGATCATCGTGATGGTCATTTGGCCATCTGGCATTTTTGACACTCCTCTACCATGCTTAGTTAACCCGGTCTTCAGAGATTTAGACCCATTCAGCGACATCGATGGCAACAACGATGACTGTCCAAACGTCATCACTCTTACAAGAAAAAACTAATTATAGTGAGCTATGAGCGCGTAATTTGCTTCATGCCCATTGAAGGTCTATAATCGGCCTTGTACTCAGCCAATATAGGCATAAGCATATATTTAGATTTAATTCCAACATAATTAAATATGATCAAATCATATTTCTAGTAGTACATAAATGACAAATTTTGTATATAAACTGTAATTCTACTATATCATTAAAGGTATAAACATAAAGCAGAAAGCACGATGACTACTGAAATGAGCATAAAGAGTATTCTCAAGAATAGGAAATCGACTAAAATTAGCATAAAGCACAATTTTTAGTTTAGTGCTCTCAGATGTAGGGTTACACAAGAATTAATTTTGGTCATCCCACTACTATGGTCTGCACTCTTCACTAATTGGATATAACAAATGAGACTCAAACCTTGAACTCTTAAATAACAAATTACTTATCTATTAAGCTTAAATTCATTGATTAAACTTTCAACCAGCACAAAGGAAAAGCTAGTGATCGCAGGACAGTACTTCAACTTAATACACTCCCAACAATACAATCATAGATTCAACAAGTTTGATAATAAACCGAATTAACTAACAAGTAAAGTATCAAGAAGTACTAAAGATCATAAAATAAATTAGCCAACTATTCTGAAAGAGACAGACCACAAGATTAACAAATGACAATAATAGTAACAATATAGAGCTCAAGCTTGACTATCCAATTTCAGTATTACACCAGTATCATCATCGAGTTAATATCCAATTAGTGACAAACCACAGATATCCCTCCTCACTTGCAAAGCTACCACATCTCTCATCTACCAAACTCGCCATGATATACCTCAAAAAGAAGTAGGATTTTGGATTCATACCATAAGGAGGAGACATGGCGTACTAGATCTAGCAAAACCTAGCAGGGGAGACAGAGATGGAGTGCACGAGAGCGGAGTGAGGGGGCAAAACCTAGTAGGGCCTATTTATAAAGGCACTATCACAAACGGTTCTATAATAAAACTATTTGTGATAATAATATCAGATACGGTTCCATTCTAGAACCATCTGTGATATCCATATATCACAGACGGTTCCATGCTAGAACCGTCTGTGATATGTGGAATATGACAGACGGCTCCATGCTAGAATCGTCTGTGATAGAATTATCATAGATAGTTTGTTTAGCCAAACCGTCTATGATAGTCCTATTTTTCACAATGGCATAGTTCTATAATTACATACTGAGTTTCTTAATTATGATTACATTGCAATAATTTTTAAATTGGTGTACACCAAGTGGGATCATTGATTACACTTGGCTATTTTCTTTTAAATAAAGCACTTTATAATGATCGACACATATATAGCTTGCTTCATCGCCTTGTTCTTGCTCGAGCCTGATGCCGTCGTTGAATGGAGGCAACTCATCAAATTGATTGTACTCTTCCTCATCCACAATATTCTCAACTCTGATAATTCTTCCCATTCCATGAAGAATTACATTGTACTTCTTATTTGTTGGATTGGTTACATAAAATACTTGAACAACTTGCCTCACGAGTACGAACGGTTCATCTTTGTGTCCTACACATTCGAGGTCTATAGTAGTGACGCCGTACTTCTCAACCTTTACACTCCGTGAGAGTTGGACCCAACGACACCGAAATAGAGGGATCTTGATTACGTAGTCAAGCTCCCAAATCTCCTCTGCAAGTCCGTAGTACAAGCTTGGGCCAGCGATGATGAAGTGCATATAAAATGCATCTATGCGGACACCTGAGTTCTGCACTGCGCTCTTTCTATCCTAATCTGTTATATAAAATATGTACCCATTAATGTCACATCCTTGCCATGTCATAATTATAAATTTTGGACCTTTTACTAACTATTGCAACGTTTCACTTGATGACCTCTCAGTCAATCGCACATTTAACCATTCGTTAAACCAACGGTTATGTTGTCTCATGACCCAAACCTTTGACAGGCCTGGATTCTCTTGGCGTAACTTGTACTTGTGCTCTTCAATATACGGGAACACTTCAGTTATGTATTGCAAGATCATAAAATAGGCTTGAACATATGTATCCAGATCCAGAGTTATCACTTTTTTCTGATGATCCCGACACCCTCTAGCCTCCCCTCGTGACGAGATAGAGATACACCTATCAGTTCAACCTGAGCCATATAATCGATGCAGAACTAAATGACCTCTTAAGCTGCATAATCTTCGATGATGCTACCCTCCGGCCGAGATCGATTACGTACATAGAACTTGAGAATTCTCATATACCTCTCGAATGAGTACACATGACATAGAAACACGGGGCCGCATATCTTTATCTCTTTTACATTGTGGACAATGAGATAGACCATAATATCGAAAAATGAAGGAGAAAAATACATCTCAAGATGATAAAGAGTCATCACCGCCTCGGTCTGCAGAGTATCTAGTCTATCGGGATTGATGACCCTTCTAAGAAATTGATTAAACAAAAAACATAGCTTTATGAATGTCACTCGAACCTTGTTCAGCAAAATACATCTAATTGCAATAGAAAGCATTTGCGTCATTAGCATATGACAATCATAAAACTTCATGCCAATTAATTTCAAATCTTTCATGGAAACAAGTTTCTTCATGCTAGCGGAGTGACCGGATGAAACTTTCACACCACCATGCAAGCACGGTCACAGTTCAGTTCTCTCAGATTTAGACAGAGTGTAGCAAGCTGGGGGAAGGTATGTCCAACCTTTATCGGTCTCTATCGGTGCTAATTTGGTCCTGATGTTCATAACGATCAAGTCACGACGTACATTGACACCATCCTTTATTTTGTCATGAATGTTCAGTAAGAGACCAATGAAGCTATCACATATATTCTTCTCTATGTGTATGACATCGATGCAATCGTGAACTTCTAAGTGCTCCCAATAAGACAAGTCTTAAAATATTGACCTCTTCTTCTACATGTTCTTCTGACGGATCCTCAACTTATGTCCCTTTCTAAGCACAACATTGATATCTTTGACCATATCATATACCTCTTTCTCTCTAAAAGGCCTTGGTGCTGAGTCATCCTCTTTTTTCTATCAGATTATTTCTTCATCTTGTAGTATAGGTAATACCTTGAAAGGAACCTACGGTGACGCATGTACACAGTTTTACACGAGTCGTTCAACCACACATTCTCGGTATAATCTAAGCAGTACAGACAGACTTTGGCTTCTTTTGTACTCAACCCCGACAGGATACCACAGGCAAGAAAATCATTGATGGTGTAGAACAACATAGCACATAGAGTGAAGTTCTCTTATTTGTCCATATCCCACACCTGTACCTCTTCATTATATAGTATCACAAGATCTTGCACCAGTGGTGCTAGGTACATATCAATATCATTTTCAGGTTTCTTTATCCCTTGGATAAGTAGTAACATCAGTCATGGGATAGGTGTTATGTCAGTTACTCATGTTACCGAAAGGATTTATTCCATCTGTACGCAACCCAAACCTTATATTCCTCGGTTCTGCACTGAAGTCTAAAAATATCCTATCGATATTCCTCCACTGGGTAGGATCAGCAGCATGTCTTATCATTCTATTTTTTTTACGCTGCTCTGAGTGCCAACGTAGTAATCTTGCATCCTTTCGGTTTGCAAATAAATGCTTCAAACGGAAAATTATAGGTAGATACCACAACATCTTAGCAGGAGGTCCTTACTTCATCTCGATGCTCTCCCCGTAATTGGAGTCATTTTTACACTTGTATCAAGATCCTTTGCATACCAGACAAACATGTAAGCTTGCATACTTTTTATGGGAGAGGATACAATCATTCAGATATACATGTATTCTTTCTACTTCTATTCCCAGTGGACAAAGAACCTTTTGGCTTGATAGGAGGTCCTTGCTTCACCTCGATACCCTCCCTGTCATCGGAGTCATTTTTACGCTGTATCAAGATGTTTTGCACACCAGACAAACATGTAAGTTTGCATACTTTTTATGGGAGATGATACAATCATTCAGATATACATGTATTCTTTCTACTTCTATTCCCAGTGGACAAAGAACATTTTGGCTTGATAGGAGGTCCTTGCTTCACCTCGATACCCTCCCCATCATCGGAGTCATTTTTACGCTGTATCAAGATGTTTTGCACACCAGACAAACATGTAAGCTTGCATACTCTTTATAGTAGAGGATACAATTATTCAGATATACATGTATTCTTTCTACTTCTATTTTCAATAGGCAAAAAACCTTTTTGGCTCGGTAGGTGGTTATCGGCAACACATTTTCCTCTTAAAGGATGTTCGCTAGCAGACCTAAGAATGTCGTGAAACTCTTGTTGGACCAACCATTGCTTGCCTTCAATTTTAGCAATTCAAAAATGGATGACACCTTGTGTAATGCAGCTTCCAGCCAGGGAATAAAGTTTTCTTTGAGTCTGTAATACCCTGAACGTCTTTCCGGTGTCCCTGGGAATATTTAGCGGATTCGCGAAATTCTTCGTTTTCGATGAATCGTGGGAGACATTAATTATCTAAAGAGAAAAAATATTATTATTATTATTATTATTATTGTGGGCTATTTTTAGAGGGAGGGAGGCCTCCCACATTTGAGCCTAAAGCAGCCCACTAGGCCCAGCCGCACCCTTCCCCTTTTATTCCCCCTCCTACCCTCTCAAACCCTAGCCGCCACCCCCTCCCACCCTTTTGGCCACCCCCCTACCCCCTTGGCCGCCACCCCCTTGCCCATGCACCCCTTCCTGCCCTCTCTCTCCCCCCATGGCTGCCATGGCTGAAAAGAACGAAAGAAGAAGAAGAAGAGAGAAAGAAGGGAAGGAGAGGAAGGGGAAAGGGAGAAAGAAAAGGGGGTGATCTTGTGGGATCACCTAGGTATGATTTCTCATACTATTTTCCTCTTTTTTAGATTGATTTAGGGTTTTTTTCATGATTAGATGTGATCTTATGAGGGAGAAACACCGATTAGCGATTAATCGGTGTTCTGCGGGTAGGCTATTTGGATAATGCGTCTATTCATGAAGTTTAGGCAGTCAAAACGATTTTTCCTGCAGAACTGATCAACATAAAAGTTGTAGAGGACGTCGAAAACTAGCTTTTGTAATTTTTGTAGATTGTTTGGCCATAGGTTTGGGCATAGCAAAGATTGGAACTCTGCTGTGTAGCAGAGGAGTAGTCAGAATATGGTTTCTGTTCAGGTATAGTTTGAAAGGGGCAAATGAATTTTATGATTTTTTCAACAATAACAAAGGTTGTAGTAAATCATATAAACTAGCTTCTGTAAAAAAATTATGATTTTTAGATCATTATACAGAAGGTGGGATTTGGTAGAAGCTTGCTGGCCAGATAGCCGAAGCAGAGTCTGTCCTCTGTTTTCCGTGATATTTTACACCCCTTTAGCAGCAGAATAAAAATAGGGTGTCTACTTGAAAGTTCTAGGATTTTTTCTATAGTTTCCAGAAATATTATTGTTTTCTATGCTTGGCCTAATAGATTAAAAGATACGAAAAAAACAAGCAGTGCTGCTGCAGTGGGCTGGACGTAGGATCGCGAGCTGAGAGAGTATTGTCGGGTTTTGGGCTTAGCAGCATTTTATTTTCTTAAGATATGGATGCCTTTGTGTAGTCCTGTGCTGAGAGATGGTTTTTGGACAGGTGGCTTTGCTCCTGACCGTGTTTGAGCACTTCGCTTCTTCGGTAGAGGCAAGTAAACATAGCGGTTGTTACTACCGTTTAACTTGTTAATTTTACTAAATTCGCATTGGATAATTCTTTTAATCCGATATGCTTTGCCATTGCTACATGCTTTCTATGTGGTAGCATTTTTATGAATCGATTCTTTATTTTCTTGAAGAATCGGATGTGGTTTATGTGGTATTACACTTAATGAAACAAATATGGTTATGGAGTAGTATTCTTTATGAAGATATTGTGATCTATGTGGAAGTATTTTTTATGAATATGTTGTGGTCTATGTGGTAGTATTTTTTATGAATCAATTGTTTATGTTCTTGATGGGTCAATTGCAGGGTTATGTGGTATTGTTGTTAATGAATCATAGTGGGTTATGAGGTAGTATTCTTGATGAATATATTACTGATCTTTGTGGTTAAATTCTTATGAATAATGTATATCATATCATACATATCATGACATGTCATTTGCATCGTGAATGTCGCCGCACATAGTCGTGACCGTACTGGTACAGCATCGTACATTGCTGTGGTATGATGCACAATCTTACCTTATTGGGTAAGGGTGCAGTGAATCATATGCATTCATATGCATTTCTATTGTGCATGGATCATTTGCATACTTATGTAATGTATTGCGGATGAATTATTTGCTTACATATGCAACTTCTTAGCTTTTTATGTGGAATTGGCCTATGAGGGTCACTTGTGGTATGAGGAATATGGCTGTGGTCGTGGAGTGGGGTTCGCCCCCCTATGTGGTATGGTAGGAATTGTGGTTATAGCATGAGGTATTTCTCTTGTGATAATTGTTGTTAGCGGGTGTGGTTGTGAAAAATAATAAGGTTAGTGAGGAATATATGATAATACTTTACTGATGTTGATAGTAGTGGTGGTTGTAGTTATGAAGTAGGCAAACGAGACTTAAATGCTAATGTTTTATTGTTGTTGGCAGTAATTGTGGTTAAAGCTATAAATGCGGTCATTGTGGGAAATAATTGTTGATACTAAAATTATTGTAGTTTAATTAGCTTGTTAAACAGTTTGCTTGCTGAGATTTTTATCTTACTCTTATTCCCCCCCCCCTTACAGGTGATCCTTGAGCATACATGGGAAAGGTAGAGTGACACAATACTATTACACACCATTTCATGATTTATACTATAATAAATATGAGGAGTCTAGTGATTTATCTATTTCCCTCGTTGTTGATCACTTTTAATTAATAATGCTATATTGTGGTTCACTTATTTGGTTAACATTATTAGTGGATGTTTCTTATTTAGTATTTTTTCCATTGCTCACTCTATTGTTTTGCTTCCGCTTAGATGTCTTTTATTTTAGAGAATATTGCCATTTATTTTTACCTTGTAATCTGGCTAGTTGTAGAGTGGTTTAGTGGTATTCTAGGGTAATGTGGGTCCTAGAGTGTTACAGAATCCTCCATCAAGCCCTCAAATTTACCAAACTCTTTCTCACTATAGTTTCCTTCTGCATCGTGTAGCATCTGATCCAGATTGTGATCCTACAACCTATCCTCATCGAAAGCGCAGTCCACAACCAACATATCCTATATAATCTTCTCTTCACCATGACTGGTCCAACATGTATACCCCTTTTTGAAACCTCTTCGAATCAAGTGAGTTTTGATCTGCGCTGAGTTGGTAAACATCTTCATATTATCGCAATCAATGCATAGACAATACATATATTCTTTCATCTTCTTCAACATATCCTGCTCGACCGCTCTTCTAAAAGCCGATACACCATTAATGTACTCCTCACTCACACGGTTCCCAGTGTATATCCAATTTTGGTCCATCTATGCTACACATGTAACAAATTAGCTAGTGTTAAATTGGATTATTAATGCTACTATAACTAACCAGCCTAGCTACTTGCACACATAATTATCATTAACCTTATAATAAATTATCCATATCTAAATTAAGCAGCTAGCCACGTATTCATGAAGCAATATATATATCAAGCAATAATATATTGAAGTAAATTAGGAGTACTGATCCATTATTAAATTGGAGCAAACTACCATCTCTCTCTAAACCTAGCTAGGTACGTAGCTAGATCTAAAAACCTATTATCATCTCTCTCTATTACATATAAGGACAATACATTATTAGAAGTAAATACTAACCTCTAATCACCAAGAAAAAATCGATCTACAAGTAGTTTTTTTTCACCAAACTCCCCAAAGCCGACCGCATCCTTTAATGTAGCATAATCGATCTATATGTTTATGTATGACACCTGGAGTCGTAATTCATAGTTGCTTACATCTCAGTGCTAATTTTCATACGCAAATACAACTGCTAAATAAATAAGTCATGGAAGGATCATTTTTAATTAACTATTTTCAAATTTTAGATATTAAGGAAGTAGAGTGTGTTAGTGATATGCCCTAGAGGCAATCATAGAGATAATTGTATCACTTCTATGTTTATGACTTTTTGAATAATATATTATTTTATCTCTTGAATAAATGTCTTTGATATTGATCAATAAGTATGTGACTTGTTCGTGAAACTCTTTGTTTATGTTTTTGATATTATTCTAAATTATCTCTGATCTTATATCGTTATGTGGGACAATTATGATTTACAGATCAGCACATGTATTGATTGATGATCATGTTTCACAGATCATGGATATGGAATATCAAATCAATAATGTGGACACATGTTAGAGAACATGGTGTTGGATTGACTCACCATGAGACACTACGGGAATTGTTATATTCTTAAGTGTCATCAGTTGGTCTCATATATAGTGTATGTGGGATCCTTAGACCTGAGATCGTCATTATTTCCTACATGTGTAATAGTTTACTTAGGAATTACCAAACACTACTCCGTGACTGGGTGGTTATAAAGGTAGCTTTTGGGTTTACTATGAAACATACGGAGGGATATGAGCGATCAAGATGGAATTTACCCCTCCTATATAACGGGAGAGATATCTCTGGGCCCCTTGATGTGATTAGATTAAGAAAGTGCATAGCCATGCCGAATGTGGTTGAAGAGTCAATTACAACTGAGTAATTCATCACAAGTTCGAGTAAAGAATCGAGCAATCATAGGATGGCACGCTTCTCGCCTTGAGTTCGATCTGATATCGTGTGGCAAAGGGATCCGTACATAAACATTATATAGGTTCGTCCGATATGATCTTTATGTATATTTGGGGGTCGTTATGTCCTGCTAGGGACCTCTACCGACCTATGGATCAGAAAGGAGTTTTCGGCCCATGGCCAAATGTACATGAACCTACAGGGTCACACACTTAATGGGCTGGAACGATAAGGGTCTGGATGATAGTTTCCAAGTGGGCTTCCATATCCACTCGTATCGGATATGGATCCGATTGGAGGCTATATAATGGGAGGTGCGGGGGCTGAGGGAGACATCCCAAGAAACCCTAGCTGCCACCTTTCATAACCCCTGCCGTGCGCGTTGGTGCTAGCACACCGACGCACGGCGTTCCCTCCCTGGACGTGTGGACCTCAGTAGAGGCGCTGCTATGACTGCAGCGCTGATCGGGACGATCGCAAGGAGGAGACGTTAGGCTGGAGGACGATCGACTACTTTCGCCTACACCGACGCGCTCTTCGTTGAATCGGCTGCTTCAACTCTACTTCCGCTGCACTGCGCGTCTTGTGGTAACAATCTATGATCTCTTTACTCGCATGGCTTCCTGGTTTGCACAGTAAAATTTTTAATTCGCGCTAGTGTAGCCTACCCGTATCCCAACAGAGTGACCATTCTTGATGCATGAGTTCAAGAATTGTCATAGGACCATAGCCGAGGATTTTTTTCAAAGATAGTGCGAGGAAGGACAAATTTGAAAGGTGAGCAAAAGCTATGCAACTTCATAGGTCTTAATTATCATGAACTGTGCTTTCTATATTTTTACACATTTCCTGCTCAAAAATATTAATGTAATGAATTAATATATAAATCCATCAAGTCAACTCCATCCTATATTGATACAAGGCCAGATGCTGCATAGGTAGTTTTCAACTCCGTGCTAAATTCCCTAATTGAACAACGAAATTGTCCTCCTTACATAAGAATGTAAGCATGGTGTCAACAACACTTTCAATGTGCTACTATAGAAAGGGAGAAGAGGTACAATGAAAAAGCTTCAGAGGCCCAGCACTTTCAAGCTGTAGCACCCGAATTGAACGACCAAGCCTATGAAAATATGTTGCACCATGATGCTTCAAAATTTTCTAGTAGCTGAATTAATTTATGAGTTAACCACTAAACAAACAACTATGCATATTTTGGAGACCAAGGATCATGGACAAGCTTCTTCCACCAATTGCCCTCTACCTTTTCTATAGATATGGATCTAACCCTTATGTTTCTTATCCGCTAACTCAGAAATATGGAAGACTCAAGGACACGTCCTCTGAACTTTGTGCAGGCACAAAGAGCCTATGAACATCATGTTAATTCTATGGTTTAGTTTTTGGAGAATCTTGGTAGGTTAAACAAGCACAAGGCAACGGGAACAAGGCGCGGCATGGAAAGGGAACATTAAACACATGAGTGCTGATATATTGTAAAGGTCTCGTAATGATCTCCCCGGTTTGCATGTCTAAAGAACATATGGAACATAACGAGTTGATTGTCTCTTGTGGGTAAGTGTAAAATCTCTGTAGAGTGTAAACTATTTGAACAACCATGCTCATGGTCATGAGCGGGTTTGGGAACTTTCTCAAGTTAGTATCTATTTCTAAAACTTTATGAGTGGAATGAAAAGTGTCAAGTAGTTAAGGCCCTGAATTGTGTTACCGTGGGCGGTAGGTCTCAGTGATAATAATGATGGAACCATGTAACAGATGATGGAACCTGCATTATTATTATTATTGCAATCTTTTACACACTTTAAAAAATATGTGTTTTAGTTAAAATTATTAAGTCTCAGGAATTTTCTATAACTATATCTCAAAATGGTGGTATTTTCGCAAATAAAAGAACTTTAAACCTCCCTATGTTCAGCCTCTTATATATTATTACTGCATTCTATGTGGTATCTTACTGGATATTTTTGTGCTCATTGTTGCTCAATTACTATTATTCAGTAAGTTAGAAGGAGAAATACAAGCCCTATGACATCTGAGGGTGTTAACAAGACTAGAAATTGAAAAGGCCAAGAACTAGATCGCGAACCCCAATTGGGTGCCTGTAGGCGTGTCCTAAGAGTTCCACTTGTATGAAGTTTCCATTTTGGCTGCTACTCTTTAAAGGTTTTAGCCTGATTGGTCTATATGTAAGTTTACTATTGTATTAGTTACGCTTCTATAAGATATGTATTTGATGTTCAGTAATGTATCTTTGAGCACTATTTACTGATCCAGGGATCATACAATGAAATCACAGTGGATTTTGGATTGTAAAATGCAGGTTCAACAAAAACCGGGCAAGATCTTGATTCTTGCTATAGAGTTATCTAGATGGGCATACCTTGATCCCATGGACCTACTAGTACTTCTTACACATCATGGATCATAGCAAGAAGAGCACGAAAAGAGCCAAATCAACACAAGCAAAGGCAAGAACTAATGCAAAGATAGACAAGAACATAAGAATTACAATAACTTGATCTATTGCATGAAGAGGAGGATTCTTACAGTTTGCTGGTTACAAAGGATCCTTCACAAGTCTCACTGATTTTCACACCATGAAGGAGAGGAAGCACGATCCTAAGCCTAGAAATCAATTCTAAGTCCTTGAAAAACCCTAATTAGCCTCCTCATCTTCTAAACCCACTAAGGATTAGGGAAACTCATCAACCCCACAAACACCAGGTTTTACATTTACTTGCATGCTTTTCAAAGTGCTTACAAAACCAACTAGCTAACATGCTAGGGATTGATCCACACCAAAACACATGACCCTAGTCTAACCCTAAACCACTTCCCTTAGGTCTCCCGATGTCACAGTTTTGGACTAGGCTTCAAGTCTGGTGGCATTTTATGCCAATGCCATTGATGAAACTTCCCTGAGCCTTCCCTTGACCCCATGTTCTTCTTGACGTGTAAGCCACCATGAACACCATGTGTAGGTTGATCAATGGCTTCTCTTCTATCAGCAAGTCTCTCCCGTTTTTGGCTCCCACCGGACTTGATGAGGACATCACATCACCTCTATGGATACAAACACTACTTTACAAGGGCACAAATACAACAGTTAAATTATCAGGTGAGCTCATTCTTAGGAATGAATAGTTTTTCTATTGAACATTTGCTACTATCTAAAACTTGTGATGTTATTATGCTCAGGAACCAGGGCAAGAAGGGCAGCCCAACACCAAGTGTAAGCCGACCAGTACGTCAAGACCTAGTCGATGCCCTTCCCAACTCTTCCTCAAGATTACCAAATCAATTTGGACATATTTTTGGAATCCAATTCGGCCTCCAGATCAATTCAAACTTAGCCTAATAGGTACAATTTCAAACACGCATAGGATCCACATCCGGAGCCTGTTTGGGATATTTGAGTTCTTAGTAGAAAGCTTATCTTGTTTCCAATGGATCTATCACCGCCTCCAAGCTTATATGTGCACACTGTAATTACCCAAACAATTCAGCACTGATTCTAAGTCTGAGTCAAAGGTGTTGCACCACCTCCACTTAGGCCCACGGGCCTTGTACCTCCTAGGGGCGTGCACCGACCTCCCTGGCTGCCACCCCTGCCCCTCTTTCTCTCTTAAATAGCGCTAGACACCTCCCTCTTCCTTAGACTTGTTTTACATTATTTTTTCCACTGTGAAAACTTCGTCATGTGTTCTTGTGGTGACTAGACCAACAACTATGATTTGCAGGCCTCAACTCATGTGAATTCATATTTCCTATTTTCAATTTCATATTGCTTGTGTATCTTGTTCTTGTTTTTCCTTTGATTGCTCACAGGAATTTAACCTCGTGTTCAAGTCAACTTCTTTCTTAGCACGATTGATAATGACTAGGAGTGTAGTTTAGTGATTGCTTGGCGATCTGGTCGTGACTGGTTGGTAGCCTACATCGTGAAAGTCATACCTTCACAAATCGATGTATCATGCTATCGAAAAATGAGGACCCAACTTTTACATGAAGTGGTATCAGAACCAGGTTGGCTATAGGAATTTCTTGTATCCCTAGTTTAGTATATTGGTTTTCATTCCTAGAGTCCAAAAAAGAAGGTTGCATTGTTCTATTCAGTTTGCATCTTTGAATTTGTGTCCATCATCTTGTCGAGTGCTAGCCCCTTGTTCTAGACTTAGTCTTCTTCTGATTTTGCATCTATTGCACTTAGGGTTCGAGTTTTGTCGTCGTCACCATTTTCATCAAGTTGAGCTATTGCTGCTTGTGCACCACTATTTTTCCCTTATTGCACCAATTTGTATAGGGTTGTTGCACGCAAACCAGGAGTTCGAGCCAGAAAGGGTTTCCAGTTTACCAAGCTGTGCAATGCCAAAGCCAGTCCGAGTCTAGATTGTGCGACATTCACTAAAATAGCCATAACTTTTGCACACAGACTCCATTTTCAACGTTCTTTGACTCGTTGGAAAGCTAACAAAAAGGTCTAATTGACCTTGTGAGGCTTTGGAAAAAGTGTACAACCTAAAAAACGTTGTTTAGGGCCTCAAAATGGCCTCTGAAGTTTCTTAACCCATTTTTGACGTTATGTCGCAGTTACTGTTTGTTTGATAAAAAGGAGAGGGAAAAAGGCACACAGTTCAAAAAAACAAGAAAATCAGAATTGCATCCTTTGTTCTTTAGTCCTTTGTGCTATACAATTTTGCTTGCTTGAGCTAGGTCCGAGTTCTAGTCTAGGGCTAACAGCTTTGATGAATGTTTTGGACTATTTTTCAACTATGCAATTTCTAAATTTGAATTTTTGGTACTCCGTGCTACATATCATTAGACTTCCAAGCTCCACTCTCTACTAACTGATAGGTGCCGACTCTTATAATCGCTTTGCTCATCACTTGAGTTTAGGTTGTCACGAACCAGCCACCATTGCACCACCTATTTCCATTGGTAAAAACTTGTAAGAACTTGAGCGTGTGCAACTTGTTAAACTCCAGCACCTAGTAGGGAATTACATATATTTGTGTGTTTTCTTTGTTTTCTACCAACCATGGCAGAATCGCATAGGATTACGGGGGAAGAAAACTCAGAGCATGATGCACCTCTCACACCCCACATAAACGGCATCATGCAACACTTTGAGTGCTTGTTCAATCAACAAACTGAGAGCCATCATGATGTTTTGGATTAGATCAACAACAACCTCGTGGTGCTCTGCACACGTGTTGAGCACCTTGAGCAACGAGCAGCACCTACTGCAACTGACACAACCAATGGGCCGAGGGTAGATGACCCTACTTCACTGCACCCCACCTCACGCTCGTTCTTGGGCAAGCAATGTGGAAGAAGAAGAGAACAATTACGTTGCTGATATAGAATTAGATGGATTCGATGCCAACAATAATCGTGACCACTATCGACTTCATCACAATTGACAAGGTTTGGGTAGAAATCAGTGGCCACATGAGCAATATGTGATGATGCATTGACTAAAATCAAGTTTACAATCCTTCCGTTTGCTGGTAAATATGACCCTGATGCATACATAGATGATAGCGGATGAATCACGCGATAATAGTTGTTGTATTTCTCAAAGGAACGCGTTACAATATATATAGCAAAACCGGAAAACAATAACCCGGTTGGGCTTGATAGACGCGTACGCGTGATGGCCGGCGTTAGGCGTGCATGTAGCGCCATGCAACGCCATGCAAGGCAGGAGCAAGACCGTCCAGGAGAAGATTCCGCAGCACCAATTGAAGGTAGCAATCCATGCTAACAATAGAACTTGGGATGCTATGAAATGAGTTATGAGAGCTAGATATATTTCTTCATATTATTCATGTGACACGCTAAATAAATTGCAAGGCTTAAAACAAAGCAAGAGAACTGTAGAAGTGTATTATTAGGAA
The DNA here is from genome assembly GCA_036346265.1 of Melocanna baccifera. Classification (NCBI taxonomy): domain Eukaryota; kingdom Viridiplantae; phylum Streptophyta; class Magnoliopsida; order Poales; family Poaceae; genus Melocanna; species Melocanna baccifera. Next base: position 20,716,818 of record CM070676.1, on the reverse strand, counting down.
TTGCAAATTGGTTCACTGCGTTGTGATTTAGAAGAAACAGAAGAAGCTAAAATGGGTAGAATTCTAGGAGGTCTTAAACGTGACATCTAGAACATTTTTTATTATAAAGAGTACAATTCTGTCACTCGATTATTTTATTTTGCTTGCAAAGCTGAAAGGAAAATACAGGGACGACAATTGAGGCCAAGAGGAACTTTTGGAGTTGCTTCTACCTCCAAGCCGAACCTACGTTCAGCAAAGGCGACATCCATTTTGTCAACCCACCCATCACCCTCCTCCATCCCATAGCCAAGGTGGCACTACTGATGCCTCACTCTCACTGCCCACCATCATGCCTCCATGTCGATTGCCCTCCTCTGATGAACCTCAAACCCTAATTGGTGAACCCCTAGCCCTAACCCAGTGGGAGCATCAAAGAGGACACCGAGCTTGCAGGAGCACGAATTCAAGCCAATCCAAAGGTTAGAAATTCGATTGATTTTAAAAAAAATAGCCAGCTGATAAATAGCAAATCCGTATTTATAAATATCTCAATGGACTAACTAGAGAGCATGATACGGTCCAACTAGTAAACTAGCGGGAACGCATACAATGGCCTGAGCTTTCACGGCACATAATTCAGCAGCGGTTAGAAGCTTCCTCCTTGGCGCATACAATCAGCAAGTTGTAATACATGTGTGTATGTGCACCTCCAAGAGAAACACTAAGGTCAAGTCTTCCAAGTAACTAACCAACAGAGCCAAGAGATTAGTCGGTTCAGCAGTAGCAATATCTCAAATCACAGAGAGAAACATTAATAGCTAGATTAGTATTTGGACATGTATATGTTCACCACGCCCCAAACACATACTTCCTCCTTCGGGCAGAAAGCAACAACAGTACTAATTAATCTCTCCTGCTGCAAACTTGAGAGTAGAAAGAATCACCTCGACTTGTCCAAAGAAAGTAGCAAAACTCCTTCAAAGCAGATGGTACAATTATGACAATGGAATCGGCGCGCAGCTAATTAATCTGCACAAACTCAGGCTACATTTATAATCCACGTACCTGTTGTACAACTAGGGCATCCTTTCTCTAAAAAAACTCGACTAGTTTTCTTTAGAAACACGTGGACTCCAACCAATAAAAATAACAACTCAGAGAAAGGAAAGTAATCCATAAAAATGACTCAATTAAATATCTGGATAGGTATTGTACCAATCCAAATCACCTGGGGTGAGTTGTAGACGCATATGATTTTATCTCCTCGATCCTTCCTTAGCACGTTCTCCCCATGTCCAATTAATCTCTCTAGGCGCATGCATAGCCCTATTGAAACAACCTGAATTTCAAAAAAGTGGATTTGCTGTTAATCTTCTTTTCTTTCCCTAATCTCTCCCTTAACCCTTCCCCTAATCCCCCTCCCTTGACTTTCCGCCTCTCCCCTCGCGCTGGCGCACTTGGCCGAAGCCGCCTCCCTTCTTCCCCTCACGCTGACGCCTCCCTCGCACATCCTACCTGCGCCCATCCCGCAACTCCCCCAACGCCCTCGCCCGCGTCAGCACTGCCACGGTGGCCCCACGCTCCCACGTCACCACCTCCAATCGCCTTCGCTCCTCCCTCGCACCTAGCGGTCTCAGCGCAGCTCCGCCGTGCAACTCACTCCTCCGACTGCTCTCGCGTCACCGCCCATTCCCAGAGCCATGCCTCCCCGCCAACTCCTGCAGGCGCTGTGCACAACCGGCATGGCCGCCACACCCCTCAGGAAGGAGCTCCCTCACCCCCTCCCATCGAGCACCATCAGCTCCCCACCCCCCTCGAGCTCCCTCCACCTTCCTGGCTCTTAAAATCCCAATTGCCGCTACAAAGAAGCTCGCACCACTCCCCTCTCCCTCCCCAAGCAAGCAATTGAATTCTCTCCTCCCCTAGCACCGTCGCCACCTTTCCCCTAGTCCGGTGAGCCAAAAACCCGAACTCCCTCCTCCATCGATGAAAATCCGATTAACTCCGGCCACAGCACCACCAGCACGTCGCATTCACAAGGCCCAACTCAATTTTGAAAGAGCATGCGCCTACTGGTCCCTCACCGTGCACCCCATTCTCCGGCCACCGCCCCTCCCCATGGACAGCTTGCTTGAACTCTCCCCGTGCCAAACCCGTACTTCCCCCGTGATCCTCTCCCTCCCCAGATGGTTAAACCGGGACCCCCTTGGCTTAAGCATCCCCGAGACCTCCCCAAGCCAACACCTCCCTCACCGCCTTCTACCTCGCCGGCGACCTCCGCTGTGAACTCTCACACCACCCAAGCCCCAAAAATGGTATCACCTCGTCCTCCTGAACATCTCCATACCAGCCTTGGCCCTCGAGAACCACCGCCGAGGCTGAATAGTGTGAGGAGGCGCGCCCCTGTTCTCTGCCTTCTCGCTCGGCCGAAGGTGGAAGAAGACTCCTGGGGTCGGCATCGTGGCCAAATCTGGACCGCTCCCGCACGATCCAAGGTCCCCGAGTGCGGCTGCTCCCTCCAGACCATTTCGGCCGATTTCTTCCCCCCCCCCCTCGGTCGTCGTGGCTCCATCCGAGCCGTCCGGATGGGATCCAGCGGCCCGGGTGCGAGCGCGCCGACTCCAAGCCATCTCGGCCACCCACATCCGCAGCTGGGCCAAAGCCCATTGGCCCATGTAGTCGTTTCAAACAGCGCACGCGCGTGTTTTCCTGCGCGATAACTGGGCCGGGTCGGCTACTGTAGCAGTGAACAGTAGTCCCTGTTAATTTCCAGTGGTCGAAATATTCCAAAAGTAGCTCATTTGATTTGTTTCAAGCCCTGATTTCATTTCCAATGTCCGTTAGCCCTAACTCCACTGCCAAAAATTCAAACCAAGCCATTGGAACATTTATTTCATATATTTATTTTATTTCTTTTGTTTATTTTAAGTCTTTTCATAGGTTCTCTAGTTTATTTTATTTTCTTTCTAGCTTGTGTAGAAGCAAGCTCAAAATTTGATATTATTTTATGCACTTATTTTTTGCGTTAGTGCACGAGGAGTCTGAGGCGACGGTTCAAGGTTCGGAGCAGACTTGTACATGCTACGAGATTGTCGAGGTCATCGACCCGCAAGGCAAGTTACAAACTTTGATGCATATTGAACCCATGAATTCTATTATTAAATTGTACACTATTTGCATTATTGTTATTTACTCAAATTAATTGATTAAAATAAAATATTTAGAATGACGTGTTATATTTTAGTTACGACCTACCACTATACAGATGCCCCTTTAACTTGAGGCCACATTCACCTCAACAAACTTAGTAATATATAATTACTGTATAAATAAACCTCGCATGTTATCACATAAAATGATGAGCTATCGAGTAAACTTGATAGTTCGTCGGTTAAAATAATTTAATTTAAAACTGTTCTAGGGTAAGGTGGAAATTGTGGAGTGCCCTGTAGTGGACAAGGCCACGACCTTACCCTAGGGTGGAGGGTGCAACAAACGGGTGTCGATACAGTATGTATCAGTTACTGGTTGTGGTTGGCAGTCTCAGGAGCAAATATAAGGGCGAGACCCTTATGCTGAGTATAAAGCACAGAATCCGCTCAACCACAAGTATTGAGTTGTCAATCCTGGTCCGGTAACTGCTCACTTTAATTGAACCCCTACAAGAGTTTGGCAAGGTGGTACGGATGTGTAGGCACCGTATACACAATGATAGGTCTTTACGAATTTGGGCGGTCGTGTTCCGCATTAGCCCGTAGATACCCAATTCAGTAAAGATTGCAACCTATCGAGTAGGTCTATACAGTAACTTGAGCAGCGAAAGATTTTTCCTTCTCAATGCAGTCGCACACTAACTGGAGTGTGTATATAGCTTGACATCAGAAATTGAGAAGTCTTGTGGGTAAAGCTGAGCAACTCTGCAAAGTGAACCTAATCATATTCGAGTACGCCGTGCTTTCGGTTAATGGAGCTATGTTTGATGGGTGATTCCAATAGCAAAGCATACGTAGTTTTTCAAAGAATTAAACTGATTAATTAAATAATTAATGTTTTAAGACCCCTTTTCCTTAATTAGTATAAGGAGTTTATGGTTTTAAACTATTTACAAATAAAACTACATCCAGATAAAATAATACGACCAGTATACTCTCTTCCTTCGAAATTCCATGCATTTAGTAGTTTTAGGTTTACCATTGTAACTTGCGGAGTACGGTTGTACTCAATCTTGCTAAATCAACAATTCAGAGCATGCTGGACAAGGTGAAGATCAAGGTTATGAAGAGGATTCGAAAGAGCCTGTTTGCACCGAGAATCAGTGGTCGTAGGTTTTAGCCACGCTCAGGCATGACTGTGGGACTTCTTTTGTAATGTATATTATTTGGGCTTGCCGCCCTGCTACGCTAAACTTGACCAACGTGTTTTCATTTGTAATATACTTTGGATCTTATTTATGTAAGCATGTTTGGCTGTCATGTACTTTCTGTTCGGTACGCCGCAACTGTATGGATCCTGGGGCAGTTGCGGACTTATCGGGCGCTCTCGGAAATAGGGGCGTTACACCTATCATGCTAGGCCACAGACGTCAACTTAGGTGCTTCTCACACGCATGCACCGTTTGGACCGAACCTGCACCCGAGCCACATGCTCTTTCCCTTGTGCTGTTCCGTGCGGCCGCATGCATCCATATTGAAACAACCTCAAAACTTCAAAAGTTAATTTGAATTTTATTAAATTTTTATTTGAACCTCAAGCCAAATCCCAGCCCTTGATCTTGCTTTGGGAATCATGCTCCCTCTTCCCTTGCATTGCCCGCCTCCCACTTGCACTAGCGCCCAACCGAACCTCGCCTCCCTCCTCCCCGCTCTGTCACCTCACCTCTCCACCACGCCGTGCGCTCGTGCCCACTTGTCCACCCCATCACCCCCACCCACGTCAGCACCGCCAGGTTGGCCTCGCACCTCCGTGCCATCAACCCCCCTCCCCTCAACCGCCCCCAACTGCCTCCGCTGCCCCCTCGCGCCCAATGGTCGCAGCGGCTCCTCCACCGTGTGGCACCCCTCTTCGACCGGCCGTATGATGACGCTCGTCCCCGCGCCATTCCCTCCCTGCCAGGTCATGAAAGGGTTGCCTGCTAACCGACATGGCCGCCCTCGCCCTCAGGTGAAGTCTCTTCGTCCTCTCCCACCAAGCGCCTTTGACTCCCGCGCACCCCGCAAGCTCCCTTCACCTCCTCAAGCCTTAAAAGTCCAATTGTCATCGCCCATGGCTTCGCACCCCTCCCACCTCCCTCCCCGAGCAGGCAATTGAACTCTCACCTCTCCTAGCTTCGCCACCACCACCCCCCAGGTCCCGGTGAGCTCCGACACCCATCCTCCGATCCACTCGACCAAAGCTCAATTAACCTCAGCTATAGCACCACCTCGACATCGCATACATCGAGCCCAGCTCAATTTCACCTGAGAATTTCTCTGCCGGCCTCGCACCGTGCACACCTCCCCAGCCACCGCCCCTCCCCGTGGACAGCTCATTTGAGCTCTCCCCGTGCTAAACCTGCCCCTCCCCCATGATGCCCTCCCTCCTTAGATGGTGAAACCGGAGCCTCCTTCACATAAGCCGCCTCTTCACCCGCCATCTTCCCCTCAACCGGTGACCACCACCTCAAATCCTCACCCCGTTCTGCGCCCAAAAATGGACTTACCTTCCCTTCCCCAACTAGTAGACACTGGTCACGGCCGCGAAGGCCTTCTCCCGAGGCCGCATTGCGATGGCATGCACCGCCCTGCTTTCCTCACCGCCATGTCCGGCTGGAGGAAGAAGAAAGCCCCAGGGGCGACGTGGCGGCATCCAAGCGGTTCCCGAGAAATCGGACGGCCGCCGCACCGAGCGTTTTTCTCCTAGGCTGAGCTGACGTGGCCACGTCCCCACCCTTCGCGTGTAATCCAGTGGCCGTCGATCGTAACCCACCGCTCCCGGGCCATTTCGCTCGGGCGCTCGCATAGTGGGCCACACCCGACGGCCTAATGGCCGTTTTAAATCTCTCCCACGCATGCCGTTCCTTTTGGGACGGCCCGCTACTGTAGCAATGAACAGTAGCTTCTTTTATTTTATTTTTCCAGAGCCGAATTTTTGCATAAAATGTCTCTTTTGACTCGTCTCGCCACCCCGGTTCTATTTCCGATGCCCATTTCCCCAAAATTCACTCCCAAAATTTCAACCCAACCCATTTGGATATTTCTTGCATTTATTTTTTTCCATAGATTATTTTATTTTGTTTCCTAGCTTGTTTAGATGCAAGCACGGACTGAGTTTATTTTCGTGTGTTTTGGCTAGTTTCCGAGGAGTCCGAAGCGATTGTCCAAGGTTCCGAGCAGGCCTCCGAAGTTTACAAGATTGTCAACATCCCTGATCCGCAAGGCAAGTTACAAGTTTTTGAACATATTGATCCTACCAATTCCCGATTAATTATTTGTCTATGCTATTTGCATTATGTTAATTGCTCAAATTATATAATTAAAATGAACGTTTAGAATGACATGTCCATTGTAGTTATGTCCTACTACCTAAAAATGCCCTGTTTAAAGTTATGGCAATATTCACCTTGACAACTTTAGGTTTATTAAATTAAACTACACATAATCATTGCATAATCTCACATAAAATATCGAACTGTCAAGTAGCTTGATAGTTCACCAGAAAAAAAAATAGTTTAAAATGTTCTAGGGTAGGGCGGAAACCGTGGAATGCCCTGATGTGGACGAGTCCACAACCCTACCATGGGGTGGAGAGTGCAGCAGACAGGTGTCGGTACAATTATTGGATAGGATCCAATCGTGGTTGGCAGTCTCAGGAGAAAATATAAGAACTCGACCCTTATGCTGAGTATAGAGCACAGTAACCGTTCAACCATAAGTATTGAACTGTCAATCCTGGTCTGGTAACTGATTACTTTAATTGAACCCCTACATGAGTTCGGGGTGTGGTATGGGCGAGTTATCGTCGTACACACAACGGTAGGTCTTCACGGACTTGGGCGGCGTGTTCCACACTGGCCTATGGATACCCAGTTCAGTAAAGATTACAACCTATCGGGTAGAGTCTATACATTAATTTGAGCAGCGAAAGATCTTGCTTTCTCAATTCAGTCGCACGCTAACTGAGCGTGTCTATTGCATGACATTAGCAATTGAGAAATCTTATGGGTAAAGTTGAGCAACTCTGCAGAGTGAAAATAAATTGTATTCGAATCACCGTGCTTCCGGTTAATGAAGCTGTGTTTGAGGGGTGAATCCAGTAGCAAGGCATAAGTAGTTTTCCGATGTTTTAAACAGTGTAATTCAAGAAACAATGTTCAAGACCCCCCCTTTCCTTAACTAGTGTAATAGTTTTACTGTTTTAAATTGTTAACAAATAAAACTGCATCCATATAAAATAATAAAATCAGTATACTCCCTTCCTTGGAAACTCCATACATTTAGTAAATTAAGTTTTATCATTGTGGCTTGCTGAGTACTGTTGGTTGTACTCAAACTTGCTATAATTCCACCCCTTCAGATACCAGAAGAAGAAAGCGCATGCAAGTGTTCGTGTTAGGGTTGCGACCGCACCCAGGCGTTCCTGTGGGAGTTTTCTTCGATTTTTCTGATTGTAAATTGAAATTTGAGCTTGGACGCCCACAAAACTACTAAAATTGACCACTAGGTTTTATTTCTGCCAAACTAATCCTTTGTAAATGCTCGTAAGTAGGCTGGATACTTCTTCTGTCCGGAACAGAACACCTAGGCTGTTGCGGGACGTACGATGCCCCTGTTCCAAGAGACGGAGGTGTTACACATATCAAGCATGCCTCCTTCCTGCGCGCTCTCCCTAACCTACGCCATGCATTCCATTCACGTGCACAGCAATCCCATGCAACCTGCTGCTCTCGTGCACACAAGTTCTTGAGACCAACTTTGTTCCTATGCATCCATAGATTAGCTGGGGAAATTGAAAATTAATCAAAATAAGGAAAAAATTGTTTAGAATTTGTTAAAATCAGAATAAATCTGTGTTGTTTAAACAAGATGAGAATACATATCCCGGTCTAGACTAGTTTGACCGAAAACCAGTCAAGACCCGCCGGTTGCAGCAGTTTTTTGAACCCTGCCTTGTCCTTGCATTGCCAAGAACATTATCGGGACCTAGAATTTACATTCTGAACTTTATGTGTTTTTGTGTTTGTCCCATGATCAGCACCTAGTATACACATTCAACAACATTTATATCACATCCATACACAATAAATTTAAAATGAGGTAGTATAGCGAATGAATATAAGCCTACATGGTGAAGTTTACAACACATGGGCTGACCAGCCAAATAGAATATACAATAAAAATAGTTCAATGGAAACGAAGATAAAAGAGTCATAAAAAACTAGCGAGTATACCTTAACCCACCTAACTGGGGCAAGACCCTAGAAATCGACGTCCTCATCGCCAAAACCCACTGCATAATAGTAACTACAAGACGAGTCTTTTTCTGTATCATCTGAATATGTTCAACAAGCAACGGTTAGTATGAAAATCATACTCTACAAGACTTTATAGCAAAGCTGTATAGTATGCAAGCTGAGTCAAAGGTAATTGTCTAGTCTAGTTTAATTTATGAAAATATGCTTTGAATTGAGATAATGAATAATAAATTGTAAACAAAAGTTGTAAGAGCATTTGAATTTGATAAGCAATTAATGATAAAGCATAAATAGCATAATTTAGAACAAGAGGCTTGCTGCCCTAAGATTTAGAACAAGAGGCTTACTGCCCTAAGATTTCCCCATCCATGGCTTTCTGGAACCATTTTATAAAACATAAAGCTACTTATTGTGGGATATAACCATGCTTTATATATAACTAGGGATATGGCTATTTAAATAGATTTACACTCTACAAAGATTATACACTTTACCCATATGACACAAACATCCCACCATGTTATACATGTCACGCAATACCATCATACCTGATTTGAGAGATCATGACAGTTTTTACATTACCAGTCCTAACAACCACCACACTGGATAGGGAGTGCCCTCCAGTGCGTCCCAAGACTCATATGTTGTATTCGTAAATCTTCCTGGTAAGGTCCCTCTGAAAATAGATACCCTCCACGCTCGCACTGGCCCAAAATATACCTACAATCTACCATCTGTGGTGAAGTTGCTAGCGCACGGTAACATATTATGCTAAGGCTTTACCATAAAGGTATGTATGGCTATATGGCTCTACTTAGGTTTATGGCACAATAGATCAGTTCTTAATGACCTGGGCGAGACATTTGCAAACCGCAATCTCATGCTAACTGCACCGGTCTCTATAACCTCTTGCTCAAGTCCACAACATGTTTTCTATTTTATTTGCTAACCAAAATAATAGAGGTAACCCATTTGGACCAATTCTTAAGTATCTCCCATTTTTTAATATTTCGACCAATTTCCAACCTAACACATCTAGTGCAGTGATAAGCATGGCTAAGCATTAACTACTTTGTTTAATCTACAAGCTCCATATTTTACCAATAGTGGGTATTAATGATAAGTTGACAACAAAAAGGGTAACAATTTATTAAGGTAGGGTTTAATGCAAATAATTGGATATAACTATCAACCTTACAAATATAGCGATTTTTACCAGAATTACACGCATGCATAAAAGTTTTGAACACAACATATATAACAATGAAATATGGATCAACATGATCAAAGAGGGTTGCCTTGCTTGTTGAACTCTTGGTTTTGTTCATGCTTGTCGACGAAATTTTCTAAAATGTCAGTATCTAGTCGGCAAATACCAAATACTCAAATGGGAGCCAAATAAATTCAAACAAAGAGAAATTCTAAAGATGTTTGTAAAATATAAAAGATCATGATTTTTGAAAAAATTAGAGATAAAAATCATTCAATTTGGAGTTCATATGCAAAAGTTACATTAATTTGAATTTGATTTGGAATGAAAAATGCTGAAAAAGAAAAGAAAACACTATGCACGAATTTCTATTTTTATTTTCATTTTTCTTTCTAAAGGAAATTCTAGGTTTATTGTGTCGTTAGGCTAACAGGTGGGGCGTACTTGTCAACATTTTATGAACTTTTAAAATGACTAATAGGTGGGGTTCGTATGTCAGTGACTCATTATTTAAAACTAGTTTAAATTATAATTTTAGCTCGATTAATCCGCTCGGATCCACATTTCATATACTCATTAGTTTCAAACGAGTTTAATTAGTGCTTAACTAATCTCACTCCAAGTGGGGCCCACTAGTTAGAGAGAGGGAATTGGGAATGTAAATGGCGGTGGTGGCCAAGCTCTTTGTTGAGCTCGCCAGGGTCGAGGGGACGGTGGAAAGGTCTCGGGAAGTGGTATTATGGAATGGTGGGGTCATGGCGGAGCTATTGGTGACAATGATGGCCGAAGTGGTGGACAGAGGAGGTGTTGTGGTGGTGAATGGTGGTGAGGTGGCTTGGCCATGCGGGGGCGTTAGCGTAGGACCGAAGGAAATCATGGACAAGGTACTAGGATAAGTTTTGTGGTGTATTGCGATGCTAGGGGTGGTGGCATGGGTCCAATGGTCATCAGAGCAGCATTAGCGATATGCAATCACGGCGGCGCCATGGGCGAAAAAAGGGAAGTTGACAACACTACTCGCCTTGAGCTGAAAGCAAGGGTCCTTAGGCATCAATGTCTTACCGCGAGTCTTAATGGTGTGGTTGGACATGGTCAGAGATGACCAGGCGGTGATGAACTGAGGCAGAGGCGATGGCTTCTATGGTGACGGTTCACCACAGCGAGAATAGGCTGCAATGGAGCATGAAAATGACCATGGCCAAGTCTATGGCTCACTAGAGCAACAGAATCGAGCGTGGCAACGATGGCGACTGGTGTTGAGGGCAAAGGAGGATTCCCAATGGATCACTGCACCAAAGCAAAATTAAGAGTGGGGCTAGCCAAAAGGGATCGAAAGGCACAGAATGACGAGGAAAAGAGGACTCGGAGCTCACCGGAACAGAAGATGAACTCAGCGAAGCGCGGCGACAACTTTGCACCTAAGTTGAGGACGATGAGGGTGTTTCAGGCGCACTAGTGGAAGACAAGCGCGCCCAAGGAAAAAAATGGAAACGACAAGCGATGGTGAAGGGAATGTCAAGCTCTAACAGAAGTTAAATAGGCGGAGCGCACGGCTTCGCATCAGTGATGCTCCCGGGTGGCTACAGGAGCATGGTGCTCATGAGCACTGCGGTCGATGCGATGGCTTGGGTAGGCACAGCAAAGGATAGGTGTGATGTGGAGACGCTACCAACACAGCGACGGAGAGTGCAGCTTTAGTAGAAGGCTTGTCATGGCGTGCTCGGTGCGGTGCTGGCATGGGGGCACTGTGGCTCGACGAGAGGTGGAAGACAACTACTGATATGTGGGTCCTGGGCCCACTGGTTAGTGACGGAGGGAAAGGAAGACGAGAGAAGATGGATTCGGCAGAAGACACTTTCGAGCTGGGAAACAAGAAAAGAGAAAGTGGCTCGACTGAGGACGGCGCTCGAAAATGCTGAAAAATTCTAAAAATTCAGCAGAAGATGCTTTTTATAAATTCATTTTCGGCTGCTGAAAAAGCAAAACCATTTCAGGAAATGCTGAAAATTTCTAAAAATTCCAAAAATGCATAAATGATGATTTTAAAATAATTATAATGGTTTTGGGAATTTTGGGCTGTTACAAATATGGATGCCGAAGTTTGCCCTACTTTTCTAAAAAGCAACCATGCAGGCTTGTTTTTCAAAGCTGCGTGTGGAAAACAAGTTGTGAAAATTTTAACGTGCTATTTGGGAAATAAATTTTAAATTAAAAAATTTAATTATCTCATGGTTCCGTTTGTGACTTGGTTTAGAAATAAGCAACTAGTTTAACAAGAAAATATCTCAAAGCGGTTCCATTGAACAAGATTATCATAATCCATCATAGCACCAAACGAAGCTTTAATATCATAGAAGATCAGATGAAATTATGAGATAGTCTAGTCTCATGAAAGTATGCTTCCTTCTGTTGTAGCTCCAACCCATCAAAAACATAAGTGTACAAATCTTGAACAGTTAGTAATAGAATAGTGATTGGTTGCAAATTAGAATATCAATATGCTTTAGGACCCGTTTAGAACCTAAGAATTAGATGTCACGTCTAATGAAATCCTACATGATTTGAAAATGCACGAATTATATGTAAAATGTGTTTGGAGGGAAAAAAAAGTGTCTTGATTGTGAGAGATGGGAAGATAGTGAGATTGTCTTGGGTTTGAGCTCGTGTTTGAAATCCTCTAAACAGTAAAGGAAAGTTTCGTATGGAAATCAATGGGCCATTTTTACAAGAAATAAGTTCATTTGACCCTTTCAATTATTGTTTGACTCCCGCTTTCAACCCTTAACTACAAAACCAGGTATTTGACCTCCCCTCAGCCGTAAATACCATACAAATCACCCCTCCCTCACCCTACGCACAGCAAAACCTGATATTGCATCTACGCAGACAAATTGGTGACGTATTGGGTGAAAATGCGAATAAAGTGATTTTTTAAATAATATTTTCTCAAAATTAGAAGTTTCAAAAAATTCTCAAAACATTACCACATATAATTGGGGATATGTTAAATATCTCTACCAAATTTCAAGAACAAACGCAATCGCATATGCCATATACAAAAAAGGGAGAAATTATTGCTGAAATAGTGTTACTGTTTCAGCAAGAATTTTTCCTTTTTTTACCTCACAAGTACAAACGAATTTGATCTTGAAATTTAGAAAATATATAGAACATATCTTCCACTATTAGAGGCAATTGTTTTAGAATTGTTTAAAACTTCAAAAGTTTTGTGAAAATCAAATTTTCACCATATTCACATTTTCACCGCAAATGCTGCCGAACAAATTTACTCGCATAAACGCTAAATAACCTCCTACTCAACTATATACACATCTTAGTATATCAGGGAAAAAAACAGAATTGATGACCCCGTATGTCCAAGGTTAGAAATCCCGGTACTGGGGCAAATCCCGGCCGGCCGGTTACCGCCCGGTAACCAGAAATCCCGGATAAAACCCGGATGAATTTTGGCAATTGAATTTTGAATGCGGTGCGGGAGGAGACCGGTAACCGGTCGGTTACCGAAAAAACCAGTGAAAAACCGGTGAAACCGCTGGTGCTGCTGGCCGCCATTTGCCGGTGCCGCCGCTTGCTTCGGTGGCGTCATTCTTCTTTGCTACTCGTAACTGCTTGTGCCCCACACGGCTGCTGGGTCTGCTCGCTTCCGGTTTTTTCGATCGGTTTTTTCTTCCGCCACGCGGTTATCGCGCCGCCGATTTCTATCCTCTGCATCCACCATCTCCTTTTTCCTCCTATCTTCCTCCTCTCATTAGTCAGGCACCATGATGCTCTTCCCATGTGTTGCCAACACCACCCACTCCATCTTCCTCTAAATTCCTATACAATTGTGAGACCGTCACAGTGTATTACTCAGTACTAGCCGCAGATCTGCTAGTACCGGTTACATTGCCAACAACGCTTTATTACGTAATCAAGTTTTACAAAGGCCATAGCCTTACTAAGGTTCACGTAACCTCAAGCAAAAATAAACACAGCGAAGCAAAGATAACTTGATCGACCCATCAATCGCCATGAGGCAATTGATTCCGGAATAATCCACCGCATCCATTCTACAGTCATACTCTCCACCTTGATCTTCTCCATTCTCTACTTTTATATTTATAGAGCAACAGTGAGTACCGCCTTGGGAAAATGCATAGATGTAAGGTTTCACAAAGGAAGGCTATATGGTTTATTTGCAAAATCCAGCATTTTATTTCAAATCTACATAATTACTTTAAAAGCCATTTTGTAAACAACTTGTTTTTAATAATCGAAATTGATAAGTACTTTAGTGAAGGTTAAACTACCAACACTAATATCTCGTGCCATCATGCACCAATTTTCAAAACCTCAGTTACATCCTCGATCTGAACATCACGAGAGTTATACTACTCCCGGTTTTGAAATCAAAACCAAAACTTCTACCATGTGAATGCATTCCTTGCTCGCTCTTGACCGTAGGCACGCTATTCGAATAGTTTTACTCACACTTTACCCACAAGAGATAAATTATCTTAATAGTCAACACGCTTCCTTTGGCATGAGACCCAACAAAGCGCCACCCGCTAAGGTTTCACCACAACTCGAATCCACGAGTTGGAGCCCTCTGCGCCATATGAGTACACAAAGAACCCTCGCCCTCACTATGAGTTTCACCACCGGTGATATCTAAACTACACTATTAGTTAGCCGCACCCATATAGACTTGTGGTTGTACTGCTTTTGCTCGACTTGGACAAACACAAGCATGCTAACCGCACGGTAAACCTTCCATCCACCCTTGTCAACTTTTCCAATTTCATTTTTATTTTCAAATTAACTGGTAACATCCATTACCACTTTTCAAACAAAATATTTAACAATGGTAACATCCATTACCAATGTTCAAACAAATCATTCATCAAAACATTTGATAAACATGCTACTCATTTGAACATTATTTATTTATTTGCTACGCTAAGCATTTGCTAGTGAATGCTAACTCATTATTGAGTCAAAGGGATATCCTAAGTTGACAATGGTACAAGGTAAACAATTTTCAATGGACAAATTGGGTCTTTAACTAAATTTTCTAAATCAAATTATCACTTGATATAACATAAGCATCATTAATTTAAAATAACTACCTAAACATTTTTATAAATCATTTGAGCAAGTTGATCAAAGGAAACTTGCAAAACATGGGAGCAAAATGTTCAAAGGAGACTTGCCTTCCTCGTGTCCGTTGAAATCTTCCACAACTTGCTCCTCTGACAATCGGTCTCTACACGTAAATCGAGAATTCCAAATAAATAAAATAAAATAAAAATTCAAAAATTGAAAATAAATATACCAAATGAACAATCCAAGTAGAAATGGTCCAATATACCTTGGGGCAAGCTTACCATCGACTTTGAATCGACGCATCCCTTTCATAGGTGACACTTTCAGATACACATGATCGCCTTGCTTAAATTCCAACATTCTTCGACGATTATCGCGATAACTCTTTGTCCGGTCTCGTGCTGCTTTCAATCGTTCTGATTAGCTTAACTTGATCTTCTCGCTAACTTCAAGACATCCGGTCCGAATACTTGACTCTCTCCTCTCGACTAATATAACGGTGTTCTACATTTTCGCCATACAAGGCTTCAAACGGAGACATCTTCGACTAGATTGATAACTATTATTATATGAGAATTCCGATAGGGCAAACTTTTATCCAACCGCTTTATTGGCTAAAGCACATGCTCAAAGATATCTTCCAATATCTGATTTACCCGCTCGTCTCGACTATCTGCTTGAGGATGATAAGCAAGATCTTGAAATTTAAATTGGTGCCCAAAACTTCATGAAGCTTCCAAAATCTTGAGGTAAATTGTGTTCCTCTATCCGACACGATCCTCTTTGGAACTCCATGCAAACACACAATTTTTGACATATAAAGCTCGCTAATCTATCTCCGAATATGTAGTCTTCACGGTATGAAATGAGCAACTTTTGTTAAACGGTCAACTATAACCCAAATTGAGTCATAACCTAACTTGGTTCTTGGTAGTCCCGTTATGAAATCCATTCCAATTTCTCCCATTTCCATTCGTATATGCAGAGGTTGCAAAAGACCAGCAGTCTTTGATGCTCTGCTTTAACTCTTTGACATATGTCACACAAGGCTACATATTCTGCAATTTCCTTTTCATATTGTTCCACCAAGAACTTTCCTTTAAATCCTCGATACATTTTTGTACTTCCAGATGAATTGAATATCCCGATTCATGAGCTTCTTTTAAGATTAAATCTTTATTTCCTTTTTCTCGTACTAGTATTCTCTTTCCAAACCAAAGAGTCCCTTCTTCATCTTCTGAAAATCCAAGCGCTTTACCTTTCTTCATATTCTCTTTAATTTCTTTAACATATTCATCCTCTCGTTGGGTCCTTGATTTGATCTTCCAAGGTAGGATGAACCTTCAATGCCATGTGAATACCTTCGTTAACTATTTCCAAATTTAATCTTTGGAATTCTCATGGAGGGTTAATCGCTTATCCGAATTGACAGATTATTCATATGACTCTTTCGACTCAAAGCATCGGCTACTACATTAGCTTTTCCGGATGATAGTGTATTCCCACATCATAATCCTTTATCAATTCGAGCCATCTTCTTTGTCTCATATTAAGGTCAAGTGGGTGAATATATACTTTAAACTTTTATGATCTCGTATATATCTCACACCGATTCATCGACAAGTAATGCCTCCATAACTTTAGAGCATGCACAATAAAGAGCTAGTTCTAAATCATGAGTGGGATAATTTTCTTCATGCGGTCTTAATCGCCTTGATGCATAAGCTACCACCCTTCCTTCTTGCATTAGTACACAACCAAGACCTTGTTTTGAAGCATCACAAAATATCTCAAAATCTTTTCGAATATCGGTAACCTCGTAACTCGTGCTCAAGTTAACCTTTTCTTTAACTCTTGAAAACTATCCTCACAGGATTTACTCCATTCAAATTTCTTCTCCTTCTTTAACAATTTGAGTTAAAGGTCCGCAATCTTGGAAAAGCCTTCAATAAATCGATTTATAGTAACCTGCTAATCCTAAAAACTTCTGATCTCTTGCGCCTTGGGTGGAGTCCAATTTAATACATCCTTAACTTTTCCAGATCTACGATACTCCTTCCGCTGAGATCACATGTCCCAAAACTCAATTTCTTTTAACCAAAATGCACATTTGCTAAATTTGGCATATAAGCGTGTTCACGAGTCTTTGCAACACTATCCTTAGATGACCTTCATGTTCTTTGTTATTCTTTGAATAGATAAGAATGTCATCTATGAAAACAACAACAAACTTATCTAAATAATCCATAAAGACTTTATTCATCAAGTTCATGAAATATGCCGCATTTGTTCGATCAAAAGACATCACCGTATACTCATATAATCCATATCTTGTATAAGGTCAACAAGCCGCCCATCTGGAGCATAGATGAATACTTCCATGGTCCATGAATCCATAGTCATCACTCTAGTGTTCCGCCTCTGAAAATGGGTCGTTGATTATATTTCGATGCTTGCATTAATCGTCGAGAAGAGTCGCAAAGCTCCTCACTCGCCATGAGAATGGTGATCCCATGGGGTCAAGACGACGAAGAACCTCGCCATCTATAAGTTTGAAAATAAGGAGAGATCAGTAAAGATTTTTAAATAATGAGAGTAGGACAAGAACAAGATACTAAGTAAGAAAAGAGTAGAAGCAAAAGAAACTTATATTTTTGTACATAAATTTTTATTAAATATAAATCCTTAAAGCTTCCCAAAACCTAGGCTCGTCCTATACCAAGATGGCTCGATACCATACATGAGACCGGAGTAGAAACTCCTAGACCCTGTGTATTACTGCACTAGTCCTGCAGATCAATGCTAGTACACAGCTCAAACGAAAAGATGATACATTGCCAACAACGCTTTATTACAATAGTAATCAAGTTTTACAAAGGCCATAGCCTTACTAAGGTTCACAGTAACCTCAAGCAAAAATAAACACAATGAAGCAAAGATAACTTGATCGACCCATCAATCGCCACGGGCAATTGATCTGGGAAACGAATCCTAGGCATCCGAGAATAATCCACCGCATCCACATTCGGCAGAAGTCATACTCTCGACTTGATCTTCTCCATTCTCTACTTTTATATTTATAGAGCAACAGTGAGTACAAAATGTACTCCATAAGTCTTGGGAAAATGCATAGATGTAAGGTTTCACAAAGGAAGGCTATATGGTTTATTTGCAAAACCAAGATTTTATTTCAAATCTACATAATTACTTTAAAAGCCATTTTGTAAACAACTTGTTTTTAATAATCGAAATTGATAAGTACTTTAGTGAAGGTTAAACTACCAACACTAATATCTCGAGCCATCACAACCAATTTTCAAAACCTCAAAGTTACATCCTCGATCTCAACATCACGAGAGTTATACTACTCCCGAGTTTTTCTCCAATTCATTTTGTTTTGAAATCAAAACCAAAACTTCTACCATGTGAATGCATTCCTTGCTCGCCTTGACCGTAGGCACGGCTATTCGAATAGTTTTACTCTGCAGAGGTTGTACACTTTACCCACAAGAGATAAATTATCTTAATAGTCATAGACTTGTGGTTGTACTGCTTGCTCGGTTTGGACAAACACAAGCGCCGGTCCTAATCGACTGTGGTGGCTCATTCACAAACCCAACAATTCTCGCTATCTGCTGCTACTGCGCTCTTTAACTAAATTTTCTAAATCAAATTATCACTTGATATAACATAAGCATGCATTAATTTAAAATAACTACCTAAACATTTTTCAAATCATTTGAGCAAGTTGATCAAAGGAAACTTGCAAAACATGGGAGCTTGCTTGTGCTCTACCGCTGCTGCTTTGTCTGCTGCTCTCTTCCCGGTTTTTTCGCGGTTTTTCTTCCGGCCACCGCGGATTTTAAAGTATTCCTGTAG
Source organism: Melocanna baccifera (assembly GCA_036346265.1). Classification (NCBI taxonomy): domain Eukaryota; kingdom Viridiplantae; phylum Streptophyta; class Magnoliopsida; order Poales; family Poaceae; genus Melocanna; species Melocanna baccifera. Next base: position 20,698,192 of record CM070676.1, on the reverse strand, counting down.
AATCCCCAATCGAACAAAATTCCAAACAAACCCTTAAAAATTGATGCTTTCCACCGTTGGAAAAAGCATTGAATCCACACGCTGTTTTTTGGAACACAACCGCATAAGGGGAAGCAAATATTGCGTAAGAACCAGGAGCACAAATGTCAGCAGATCCAAATTAATGACAGATTGGCACATTCTTTTTCGACTGGGTACATTATATGAAGATGAGTCTCTCTGTACAACACTATCAGGTTCGGTCAAAAGAAAGATACTAATCCAGATGTAAAATAACCACGACACCAATCACCCAACTTGACAAATATCTAATTCTACAAGAATCATGTGCAAGCAAGAGCACAATATTGAAAGAGGTCTCTTGGAAGTTGGAAGTTGCTAATCTTTCTTTTCACGTTACCATACGATGTCCCCTATATAAGTTCTAGCTAGACTTGATCACAACAAATTCAGATTTACATACACCTGTGATCACATAATTGAACATTCTGGCAGAAAGCTGAATGATGATTACATTAGCCATTTCTCAAATGATAAAACAAAGTTTAATATAATACAAGATTGTATAAAGTACACGCAGTAAATATGACTTAAATCGTGGCCCCTCCAGCACCCCTAAGAAATGCCTGCTCAAAAGAAAGCAAACCAACAAACGTCTAAGAATCCAATAACAGGGATGTATACTATGTTTTGAAACGAGAGCGATTTACCAGCTTAGTCGCTTTAACAGACTGACTCTGTCTTTCCATCTTTTCACGCTGGCACTCACCACACCAGCTAGAAAAGTCCTTCTGGTATTTCTTCATCTCCCTGAACACAGAGCTGTACACAGGAAGCACTAATTTAGCTGTAGCATTTGACAGGCCCTTACTATCAATGGCAGACCTAGAAATGAAGCAAGGGGGGCTAACCTAGGATATCCTAATACGTGATACGGGTATGATGATATGGATTCGGTGATACAATATTTTGCAAAAATAATAATATGTTGATACGGCAAGTATATATATTTAAAAATTAAAAACAAATATAGAGAGGCTATGAGAGATGAGCACCCTCAGCTACGGCCACACCAACCCTGCCAGCGCGGACCTCAATGTGGCCCTCGTCCGCCCCGCTGCCTTGATGATGCCCTCCACGCGATCGGCGTGATGCGGCGGCTCAAGTTCCGGCCGGTTTCTCCACGTACAAGGTGCTCATTGGCCAGTTGGCCGAGGCACGGCGGCCCGAGGGCGCATTGGAGCTGCTGCGGCAGATGGAGGGAGCTTGCTGGTTTGTTTCCAAACTTGTTGACAACGAATATAATGGTGGATAGGCTGTGCAAGGAAAAGCACCCTGAGGAGGCCTATACAATATTTGAAAGCACAAGAGGTTGCAATCCTGATTCTGTGACGTATTGTTCCCTTATTGATGGCTTAGGAAAGAAGGGAAAGGTTGATAACGCCTATAGGCTGTTTGAGAAAATGTTGGATGCAGGCCGAATGCCAATCCTGTTGTATATACCTCCTTGATTAGGAATTTCTTCATGCATGGAAGAAAAGAAGATCCTATGGAAGTTAGTGGGCCTAGGACCTAGGCTACAGCCCCCTAGCCCAGGCCCTAAGTCCGCCCCTACTTACTGAAACTAAAAGTAACAACACTGTAAAAGATTATTCATGCATAGGACTGAAATCTTTTGTATTCTCACTTCAACGACCATCTGGGGGATGCAGCAGACAAGCAGCAGGTTATATGACGACCAAAGTTGGGAGTGCCACAAAGGTCACAAAACAAATCACTAAAGCAACGCGTATTAATGCACCAGCAGCAATCTCACTATTAATAACCTAATGTTAATAAGCACATGATACGTAACTAGGCAAAAAGGCAAAAACCCAGATAATATTTTCGCTTGCCTAGCAGAAAATACAAGAATACCATTTGTAGCCTCAGCATGATTAGAACATAATAGCAGCAAATTAATCAGTTACAGTTACACTCCGTAATGGACAAGATAGGTAAATAGAAGATTTTCATGAGATAACTTACAGAAGATTTTCATGAGATAACTTACTACTGTTGGTGACACCCCTTAAAATCCTTCTTTTGTTCAAATCGAAGCTAATTGGTATCTTATTGTTGGTGACATAACTTCCCTTAAAACCACATGGATAAGAAGCATAATTGGCACCTTTAATGCCTCAGATCCTCCAATCTGTTATTGCATCCATTATGACTAACGCTGCCTCCTAATCAACCAATATATATTTGCACCTCCTTTTATCCCAATCAAACAATGTCTTGTCCAATCTCTTAGTTCTAATGAAAAATATTTTTGTGCAATCTGTTGTTCAAATCCTTGCTAACTGGACATATCACCTTCTAAAAAAGGAAAAATAGAAGGAAATGAAAAAAAACAAATAACTGTAAGAATGAGGCTTGTTGTATTCCAAAGAGGCCAGAGGCCCAATACATGTCTAGGGTAAAAAGCAAAGAACACCCTAGACCCTAGACTATTTACAATACATGTCTAACACCCCCTCAAACTTATGATGGATCAACAACACTAAGTTTGGAAAGGTAGAAGCTATACTGAGCTCTAGTCTGTGCCTTGTTAAAGAAATCTGCTAACTAAAACAACGAAGGTACATACTGAAGAGCAATAACTTGATCTTCCACCTGCGATCGTACGTATGAAGCATCCACCCCAATATGTTTGGTGAGCTCATGCTTCATAAGATCTCAAGTAATGCTGATCGTGCCAATACTGTCTAAGAAGAGAGAAGTCGGTGCAGATGTGGAAACACTAAAATCCTCAAGTAGCCACCAAAGCCAAGTGATCTCAGCTATCAACTATGCCATGGTTCTCAACTCAGCCTCAGCGCTCGAATGGGAAACGACAGTCTGCTTTTTCATCTTCCAGGCAATCAAGGAGGAACCAAGGAAAATACAATAAGCAGAAAAAGACCGGCAATCAGAGTGGTCACTAGCCCAGATCGCATCAGAGTACGCCTGAAGCTGCAAAGAACTGGAGCAAGGAAAGAAAAGTCGACAAGTGATAGTCCTGCGAAGATATCGCAGAACACGAATGTGACTATAATGGAGCTGTGTAGGAGCAGAAACGAACTTAGGATGTGAACGAAATGAGATGTCAGGGTGAGTAATGCCAAGGCAGATAAGGCTCCCAATAAGATGGCGGTAGCGAGTGGCATCGTCAAGAGGTTCGCCATCGGTAGGCAGAAGGTGAGCAGCAAGCTCAAAGTATCCACTACACACTGATCAGTGAGACAAGTGCAAATAAGGATATCCTGAATGTAGCACTCCTGAGAGAGTAGCCCTCAGGCGTAGAAGTGATCTCAATTCCAAGGAAGTAACAAAGCGTACCCAAATCAGACATCAAGAACTACTCATTGAGACGCTCCTTCACAAAGGTAATATACCGAGAGTCATTACCAGTAATGATCATATCATCCACATACAGAAAAAGCGTCCGACCATAAGAAGAGGTGTAGACAAAGAGGGCAGGGTTGTGATCACTAGCAGAGAAGCCGACAGCAGTGACAACAAAAGAGAAACAGGCAGACCAAGCACGAGGGGCTTGTTTAAGCCCATAGAGAGCAACGAAGGCAAACTGTACCCTTAGGGGCAGAATACCTAGGGGGCGACTGTATGAATACCTCACGCAGCTCACCATTGAGAAAGGCATTCTTAACATCCAACAGAGAGTCTCCACTAAGCTTGCATCTAAGCCGCGCTATGGTGACAAGTCTCCTCAGCATGTACAACTGTGAGTCTTCACTAAGATTAGGTGCGGATGACGAGTCAGAAGCTGAGCCCGCACAGTCTCGAACTCAGGCCGAAGATGCGTCAGGAAGTCATAGAGACGGTGAGTCACCTGGTGAGCGCGAAGGTGCACACAGCAGGGGAAAGGTCTGGCAAACATCCGGCCCCAAAGAGTCAAGTTGACGCCACACCTCAGACATCTGCTTGTAGAAGTCATCGACGATGGCATCAAGCTGTTGAAGGGAATGCACCCGGTGCGCAACTGATACATAGTATCACTCGTCGACTGGTAGTGAGCTCAAAGGCGCTCCTACATAACTTGTGTCGTCGGTATCTCCACCACATCCATAGAGACAGCCACTGTCATGCTACCCACCAGGATGGTGGTAGCACGAGCCTCAGCATCATACTATCACTCGAAAGCGTACAGCTCAGACTGATAGAACTCAGCGCCTCCTCCAGTGCAGCATTGGCCTCGTCCTGAGTTGCCTGATCCGCACTAGCAGGAAGAGCGGGCTGGGTGGGCGGTGTGGGATGAGGCGGACAGGGGCTCTCGCCAATTAGATGACCCCGGAGACGCTTGTCTGTTGAGATGAATCCTCAGGTGAACAACCCATTCCCGGAAGCTCGTCCCGTCGAAACGAACTGAAGGAAGTGGAATGGAGCCGTCAACAGTAGCCATCTGGAGCAGATTGGGCCAAAAACTGGAGCCGGAACGCACAAAAATGGATGGGGCGGCCGGCAGTGGGAGCTAGCCAGGGCGGCTGTGGCAGCTGGCGGCGGGAGGCAACCGTAGGGAGCCGGGGTGGCATCGGCGCTGACCGGTACAGTCCAGGACAGCAGCAGCACCGGCCAGTGCGAGCTGGGGAGAAGGCAACAGTAGAGCCAAGGAGAAGGCGGAGTCGGGGAGGGCCAGGCAGATCTGAGCGGGCGGCGGCCGAGGCAAAGCATGCACGCGGGAGGAGAGGAGCGTGCGTAGGAGAGAGCAGGTGGGCCACAAGCGGCGGTGGCAGCTGGCGGCGGCGGCCAGAACCCTAGCCTTGCTCTGATACCATGTAAGAATGAGACTTATTGTATTCCAAAAAGGCTAGAGGCCCAATACATGTACAGGGTAAAAAGCAAATAACACCCTAGACCCTAGACTATTTACGTGTCTAACAATAACCTATCACTTAATGAACTAATAAAAATACTAAACTAAGTTGGTCATTGATCTAATGATATAATACAACACCTCTTGCATATATCAACCAAGTTCACCAAGTCTTCCTCTGCTTTACCATTAACCTTAAGCAATAATAATATGAATGCCATAAGTTCAGTTTCCTGGCACAATGAATGGTCTCAGGAAATTAACTTTACAGCACCTTCATTAGGGCTGTTTACACCACTAAGCTAACTTCATTTATGTCAAAGCAGTTTTAGGGGAAAAATTATTGTTACACGTAAGTACACTGTTCGCAGTATTATTTGGAAACTATACTAACAAAACTCAATCGAAAACTAGTAGGATTTTTGCTGGTTTCCAATCAACTTGTCAGCTGCCAGTAACAGGGTATCCACAACAAAAGGCTTTCACCAAGAACAGGCAGGAATTGTCATGAATCATCGACTGAGGCAAATCCTCAATGTGATTGAAACCACCTTGTCGAAAGTACAGCTAATGCCATCCAGGCATATAGCCATCTCAGCACATGACGATTGAATTGAAAACTCAGAACAAAACAAAATCCAATTAGAGACTAAGCTGTCCAAATTCTCAACATTCAAGATCTAGTGATTTGTCATTGGCCACTTTTAGGAGTTTACAAACATTGCAAATATCAGATCTTTTGGAAAATTATAAGCTTGTTCTTTCAACTATGAACATTGCATGTTTTCATCTAAAAAGATGAACAGCAATGCTGTCTAAATTTTCAGTGAATTAGCTATATATGCAAATGCCTAAAAATACCTAGAAGTATTGGGCACACAATTACCTTCTAACTTTTCATTGAAACAATAAAACTTACAGGACTATTCATTTATAGGTATTTTTTAAAATATTTTGGCACCTGATGTTTTGCATCTCTAGCAACTCAGAAACTGGCCTAATGTGTAACTCATGGTTATCAAGTCGTCGACTAGTCGACGACTAGTCGTCGACTAGTCGACAAGTCGATGAGCCAGGACCGACTGGCACCAACGACTCGACTTGCGGCGGCAAGTCGGGCGCCTGGTCGACTAGTCGTCGACTTGCCTGTCGACTAGTCGACCAGGCGACGGCAAGGCGCCCGACTTGGGGAAGCGATGGTGGCGTATATTACCGAGTGAAGGCAGCGAGTGAAGCTCGAGTGCAGCGAGTGAAGCTCGAGTGAAGCCGCGGATCGGACCGATCCCGCTGCGCTCGCCGCCGCGCCGCCGCGCGAGATCCGGTAACCTCCTCCCGGCCTCCCCCTCCTCCTCCTCCGCCCCCTCCGCCCGCCCCCTCGCCTCCTCCTCCCCGGCCTCCTCTCCTCCTCCTCCCGCCCCTCCCCGGCCCCATCCTCCCGGCCCCATCCTCCCGGCCCCCCTCCCCGCCCCATCCTCCCGGCCCCCTCGCCCGACCCCTCCTCCCGGCCCTCTCGGCGGGAGGGGAGGTCGAGAGGAGAGGAGCCGGGAGGAGGGGAGCCGTCGGCCGGGAGGGAGAGGTCGAGAGGAGAGGGAGAAGAAGAGAGAGCCGGGAGGAGAGAGGAGAGCGAGCGAGGCGAAAGAAGAGGCCGATCTTTGCGTGGGGCGAAGAAGAGCGCGAGCGAGGGGTGTTATGGGATGGGTATTTTGCGGTTTAACCCTTTTGTATCTGAAATTACAATAAAATCCCTCTATATATATATATATATATATATATAAATAGTATATATATATATATATATATATATATATATATATATATATATTCATAGTCAGACTAGTCAACGACTAGTCGGCGACTAGCGACTAATCGACTGGGAGGGTCGCGTCGACTTGTCGACTTGATAACCATGATGTAACTTTTGGAGACTGCATAGCGTCGACTTAAGGTCGACTTGATAACCATGATGTAACTTTTATAGCCTTAGAGATAGAACAGAAAATGGTAATGGCCTGTTTGGCCTGGCTTCAACTTCAGCATTCATGATAACCCCATATCTAGAATAATAAGGTAACTGGGTAACTGAATTTATTAATATGATTAAATGAAAAACTTGTCCAACAGCTGACCCATGGCTAAATATTTATAGACCTTGATACAGAGATAGAACCTCAAATGTCAAGGATCACTAATATATATGGACCATATCCTATAGGTGCTTAAAAAGTGCAAAAACAGGTCAATGAGAAATCTGACATAATTGAAATTGTAGGGAAAGATCAGTATACCTTCTACACCACAAAAGCAGATTAATTCTGAGCCCAGATGATGTCGGTCGAGCACCATGCCTATGACGACCACGATGAAGTACAGCTTGTCCAGGAACATGAGAGTAATCATACATTTCCTGCAACAAAGATCAGGCAAGGCAAAATAGAAATATCAGGAAGCATGACAATTGTGAATAACTGGAAATGTGCATCAACTAGAAATGAGAAGCAAGAAGAAAAGCTATATCAGAGATAAACGAGAGTCAGGGACAAGTCTCTGACATCACTCCTGAAACACATGCTGACTACTCGGACAAGTGCTATACTAGAAAATAAAATGTCACAGAATCATATGCAATCGACTGAACAACACTCCTGAAAAAACATGCTGAGTAATCAAAAAGAAAAACTACATCAGGACATGACATGGTTCTAGCTTACAAGACACAAGCTATCAGACAGACAAGAATGTCCAAGAAGTACGGACAACTCAGTCTGACATCACTCCTGAAGCGCATAGGTTAACTAGAATGAATACAACAGGGTATAACACCATCAGCAAGTGCAGCTCGTCATCAGTCATCACTTAGTGTTTTACTGAAAAAATAGTTCAGGCCAAACAACATCATGTAATACTGAGGTAGCAACATGGCAAAACACCAAACACGGTTTTTTTATTGCTTATATGCCTAGACTAACATTAATTTTATTTGAAAAAGGTAAAGTTTGAACAAAATTATTTTTTTGCTTATTGTATAACTGCCGTGAACAGCCTAACAAGCCTCCCGAGGTTTCCAATAGCAGATGACAAATTCCATGTAAGAAATATTCAGAATGAAATGAGTTTCAGCAACACATTCAAAATCAATCAGTATCACCGACGACAGCAAAACCCTCCATGCATGGACAAACAAAAGAGAACCAAAAATCTACGTAGAAGAAATATAAATAATTGTGAAAGTTTTACATTAGTCACCATGTACCTCATGCTGTGTCTCTGAATTCACATGATTCTCACAACGGATGCCACGAAAGTATAATTCACCACCAGAGAATTGCTTGCCAAGACAAACATTTAATGTGACCTCAGAATCATCAACATGGAAACCTACAACAGTGAGCTATAACAGTTTAGAACAGAAAAAATATTTGCCTTGCTTAAATATATCTTTAGGCACTTTAAAAAATGGTAAAATATATGGATTTGACTCACAGAATGTGGCACTAAGAAAAGTTGCAAATATATCTTTGGCCACTAATAAGAGTGGCAAAATAGATATATTTGGCTAACAGAAACTGGCAAAAAATGAAAAAAAAAATGAAATATAGAAAACACAGGAATGAAAGTTTGGTAGTTACAAAATAACAGATCATACTACTTGATTTGGAAATTATCCAAAAAGGCCAATATTGGATCTTGAAGGGAATATTCAAGAATTTCTCCACATGTTTCTAGGTGTCTCATCTAACTATCTCAATGAAAGCAAAAGCAAATAAAACAAAATACACTCATATTGTAAGTGTACATATATTTATATACAACTTTTAGTGTAAAACAACCTGTTACATCCAAGAATTCTAGACGTGTGATACAGCAAGGTAAATTTGTCCTGAAAAGCATTAAGACTGATGGGCAAGGGGCCCTTCACACTTCTTGTTTAAAGCAAATTGGGCTTCTTGTCCAACTACGAGGTCACCCCAAAATTAACCGATTATCACTTGCAGTGGGGCAATGAGACTACAATCACCATTAGTTGTAGAATTAGAATGGTACCATATTCAAGCATGAAAGTAGGATTGCAATCTCATCCGCATGCCCAGAAGGTAGTTTAAATCATGGTTATGAAAGATATTAACTTCATACTCATTTTGCCTCTCAAATACCAGGATACCAGTGTCAAATCTTAAGTCTAAATTTAAATTACTTTAACATGTGTTTCACTCATGGTTATTAAGGCGTCGCCTAATCGTCGCTTAGGCGTCGGAGCGGCTGGGAGCTGTCGCCACGACCATCGCCTCACCTCAGGTGCGTATGGCGTCCGCCTCGGACGGGCTGACGTCGCCTAGTCGTCACCATAGCCGCATCGCAAGAGCAAGGCGGGCGCCATACCTCTGTACACAGGCGGGAAAATGGAGGGAGCGCGGGAGGGAGAGCAGGAGAAATGGGGAGGCGGGGGGAGAAAATACGGGCGTAGGCGTTACATGCGAAGCGAAGGGAGTTCGGCACGCTCGGGCGATCTCCAGGCCTCCACGCCGCCGCCTCCCTCCGGGCCTCCAGCCCTCCCCCCGCCGGGCCTCGGGCCTCCACGACGCCACCTCCCTCCGGGCTCCACGCCGCCGCCTCCCTCCGGGCCTCCACGACGCCACCTCCCTCCGGGCTCCACGACGCCGCCTCCCTCCGGGCTCCACGCCGCCGCCTCCCTATTCCCGCAGCCCTCAGGTTCTCCGCCGGCTGTTCTCTAGTCTGAGTATTTATAGTATTGTTGCTACCCATATGCTACAAGCTCTAGTAACCAGATTGTTAGAATTTAGATGTTATCCTTTAGTATTGTTGCTAGATTGTTAGATGTTGCTAGATGTTTTTATTGCATAGACATGCTTTTATTCATGTTTCCAACTTTCTATATTCATTACTATGCAGTATAGCACAATGGCAAATGAAAGTGAACCCGTAATAGCAACTACTATGGCTGCCGCTGAAGGAGATGGACAGTATGATCTAAAGAAAGATCCTGCAAGGAAGGCGAAGTCTAAAGACCCAGGATGGAAGTATGCCTTTTGACCAGAGATTGCCAATAGAGATTTGGTGCAATGTTCACTTTGTGACAGGAGAGTATGTGGTGGAATCAAAAGATTGAAACAGCATCTCACAGGTGGATATGGAGATGTGCAAAAATGTGCCAAGAGCTGCAAAAAAAGGTGTTAATAGTATACTAATGTACTAAGTTTTGCTCTATGGCAGCAATGGACTCATGGGAGCTGCATGCTACTTGGGAGAAGAGCAAAATCGGCAAACAATGGACAATGTCGTCAAGGTATGCCATTCAACATTCATGTTTTCTAGCTGCACTATTATTCATGTTTATTTGCTTTGATACATAGTTAAAATTGCTGTCAATGTTCAACAAAATTGCTGTCATAAATGGTTAGGATGTGAGTATAGCGTCGCCTCGCCGCACGCCATCCTCGCCTAAAAGATGTGAAGGTAGTATGGCGCCTCGCCTCGCCTTATCGCCGTGATAACCATGGTTTCACTTATTATTCTTTTTAAATTGTATAACTCTTAACAACTAAAAATAGGGCAATTAGCAAGAAATTTCAGTAGAAATACGTGTATTTCTTTGACGGGTAACCTTATTGGCCAGATTGGTTCAATTTTGCAAACATTGGACTAAATTAAAGTAAATAAGAATTAATAATCATAAATACACACGATTTTTTAGAACCAATGTATTAGAAAGAATATAAAGCACTACCATATACTGATTGATCCACTAAAACAGTATACTGGATGGGCCTGTTTTTTTTTAGCTTATGGCTGTGGTTTATGATTTTTGACTGAAATTTTTGAATTTTAGGTTGTTCACGATAGAGATTACAATGAAAGATACTCGCTTGCGATTTTTGCTGGTATAGATATTGAGCTTTTAACGTGTACTACTATTAAATTGTAGACCTCGTCTTGAAAAAATACTCCGTTTAAAATTTAAGTACTATAGCAAAAGCTAAAAGCCGCTTTTAAAAGTCGCAAAGAACAGGCCATGTTTTTCTTGAACAAAGCTGAAATTCAATAACAATTTATGTTTTTAACTATTATGGCTTATCAACCACTATGGTTATCATGCAAGTTTCCTAAAAACTGTGTTTCAAACCTCAAATGCTAGCGCAAGCGCACGCGCAAGAGAGAGAAGAGGGCAGGGAGGGAGATCCGGAAAGTCCTCTGAGTAGATCTCCAAAAATATGCTACCCTAGAGCGAGCAAGCGAGCGAGAGAGAGGGGGGCAGGGAGGGAGATCTTGAAAGTCCTCCGAATAGATCTCCAGAAAATTGCTACACTAAGCTACCTAACTAAAACAACAATTACCCCTTTCAAGTCAAAACAGTAAAGAAAAAGGATTGCAGTCTGCGGTATGGTAAAAAAATTTGCAGATACAATAGCTGCATTAAGCCAAAACCATTCAGAGACCTGGGGCTCAATCATGCACACTATTCCAAAAAAATATGTTGTGATTCATGTCAACAGAAAATGACAAACATGATCATGCACTAAGGTGTGTGAACAGGAAGAAAATATGGTGCATGGCATCAATTGTCAAAGATACTGGATATAAATATGAAGTAAAGGTAATATACCAAATACCACGAGAACTGAAGTGATGGGTCTTCTTAAATATGTTCCAACAAGCTACAGTACTACAAACAAAAAAAGAAACTTCACAAAAATCTCAATGTTTGTTTGAGACCCGTTCGTTTTGAAACCAAATTCTTGAAAATTGTAAATTCTTTTGAACTCTTTCACCCCCTTTTTATTCTAAACTTCTTCATGTTTATTCTGGAGAGAAAAGGAGACACACTCAGGGTGTGGAATATGGAAGATGGCAGGAAAAGGGCAATCAAGAGTTCTAGACATGGTATATTTGCTGAGACCCATTACATGATAATCACTTAGAGACCATTAACTGACAAGTGACAAAGAAAAGGTAAGTCAATGGTACACTAGGCAGGAAACACAAGAATTGTAAAACAGCAATGAATATCTACAGTTTGAGGGCACCAGTTTTTAGATGGATGTATACACTTTGGCAGAACATGATCACCTTGATGGTAGAACTAAACTAAATACACAATAAGATTGTATCAGTCCACATTAAACAGACAAGATGTGATCTTCACATTTGGTAGTAAGGGCCATCATAAGTTCCTGCCACCAGAAGTAGGTCATATTGATTTATTATCTACGGATGGAAACTAGCTTTACTTCGTACTGCCGTTTTGAGTTGAAAGGGCTAAACAGTTGACTCAAAAGCTGAAACAAGATTTCTCATTTGCCTCCTGAAAACAAACAGGGAAGCAAATAGTATCCACGCTTCTTTTTCAATATGAGTATCCCTTAAAATGTACACCTTGAACTTTGGTGGCAACAAGAAATACAAAAGATGTGAGAAAGATTTAAAATTATATGGCATGATTGCATTCAGATATGCACAGTTCAAGAACAAAGTAATTTTAACTTCAAACGATTTTTGTCAGCATTCTTGAATATGATAATGGTAACTTACCTAGTTCAACATCCCTGTCTTTCCCATACTCAACAACAAAAGCATGATGAGAGTCTAATGTTACTCCACCAACCTCAGGATAAAAAACTGAAGATTAACATAGAAGAGCATAATATCAATATGGGAAGGATATGTTGAAACTTTACAGCAAAGCAGTCAGTCAAACCTTTAGAAATTGGAGCTATGAACTGTTCCATGAACTGGTTCAGCATAGCTTCCAGGCCAAAATCATCAAGGACAGCACCATACTTGTTCATTGTATTTGGCCTCATTATCTTAAATTTCATTGCATGGACCCATTTTTCAAAGTTCTCTACCTACAAAGGTGTAAAAGATTGTTAAATCATTGAAGCAAAACCTGAAATAAGAGCTAAATTGTCTGTTCTTATGTTACCATACCTCCTCCAATAGCATCTCACAAAAATTGGGTTGTAACATCGCAAATGAATAAACACCAGGAGTCGGCTCAGTCATTATACTTCTAAAGCTTTCTTCTGTATTGATCCTAATTGCTTCGAGAAATGTTGGTAAAAAGAACGCCGAAGGATGCATATTGTATAATTCTTGATGAAGTGGCTGTCAGGAAAAAAAATATAAGGGAATTAATAGTAAGCAAAAGGGGAACAAAGAGTGTTCACAAAAATAATAGCCATAGCCAAGTAATAACCACACTTTTAAGAAGGTTTTAAATACATCCAACAAAATTGTAATGCAGAGTCCTATCACACATGATAACCACCATCAACTATATGAACTCACTGCCAAGGCCAGCAAGCTCTAATTCCTCAAGCAACATCATCTTGTTTATGGTACCCAATTATCCTTCATGAACGTAGTGCTACTCTTAACTTTGTACAATTGTCCCATTTGGACTTACAATACAATTGTCCCATTTGGACTTACAAAGGATGTCATCTGATTTCAAGCACGAAAAATAGCATTATAATCGATCAAATTAGAGAACTGGCAAAAAAATACTTTGGTCTTGGCCCACACAACATTGGGGAGTAAGCCAATGTTGTGATTTGCATGTGACCATTCAACATGTTGCCGAAATTGCAGCTCGGCAATGACTGTTCTGTACCTGCAGCTGTCATCGAGATAGGAGTCTGCATGTTGTAGGCTTGTTGCCTGCCACCAATGCCAGCTCACAATCCATTTAATATCTTTGGTTTTGAGATCCATTACAATTTTTCCGTGCCATTGTGCTATGCCTGAAACTCCGCCTATGTAGTTTTCTACATAGTCTGTCCCAAGCTAGAAAAAAGGAGAAGGGTTGTGTTATAGGCCTGGCAAGCCAACGTAAAATCAAGCTATCTTTTCATGGAATGGAAAGTCTACCCCAACTTGTTTGAGACAAAAGGTTTTGTTGTTGTTGTATTGTGTTATGCCCGAGATGAAGATGGTGAAGGTTGTACGAGTGCACAACCGAAGGTCTGGATTTGAAGAGCCTCTAGTGGCATGGAGGCGCCAGCCAACAAGCCCTCCGTGCGCATGAGGACGCACGTGCGCATGAGGACGCACGGAAGAGGAAAAGAGGAAGAAGGTATTTTCTTTATTACTTGCTTCCAAGGATTGAGTCAGCAGTCATATATATAGAGACTTGCCTCCTAACAGACGGAAACTAATACCGAATTGGATGACACTAACTGCAAAGGAAAGTAATCAACCAACTTTACAAAGATACTAACTACTCTAGATAACTTGCCATATCTGCAAAGCTGGTCTACACAGCACTATATCCGTGCCTACTATGGCTGAGCCATCGCTAGGTTCACCCAACCCAATTGACTAGTTGTGACGCCACTGGTAGTAGCATCCTACCATGACACATTGTGATCGATCAAAGAATCATAGGAAGCGTATTTTTTGTATTTTGCTATGTAGATGTAGAAACATAATTCTAGAAAATGTTTCCATTATAACACCAATATTCTCACAAGGAGATTGTTAAGATTATCACACAAGACAGCTAATACAGCCAAAAGCTAGCATATTGAATAACAAAAGCTTGGCTAAACATAGACATAGATATTTCAGATCAGCATTCCTTTTTGAACAGTTAGATATGAAACTTCCCCCCATATGGGATCGTCTCGCGATCCTAGCTCAAAACTTCTCAGAAAATGGAGCACTCATTCAGATATGAAGGAGATGAAGTGATACCAGACCTCGAAGGCCGACAACAGGGACGGAGGCAGGCAGCGCGGCCAGGGGAGCATGACAGTTGGAGCCAAGGCTTGGGGCAGCGCGGACTAGGGGACGACGCGCCGGAGCGAGCAATAGATGAAGGTGCCGCAGGACATGGGATGGCGGTGAGGATCCCATATGGCGAAACTGGGAGATGGGTGGTAGTAGTGAGCCCTAGTGCAATGGGTGAGGTCAGGTCGGGAGAGGGGAAGATAAATGAGGAGGGTGAGGAGAAATTCCGGTTTTTATATGCTGGTAAGGCAGGTAATTCCTCTGAACTTTAAAGGCAGTCCACTAACTACAAGCTGCAAAATCCCAATAAGCTATAAAAATGGGGCTTCGGCTTCTCTTAACAACTTGACTTGAGCTTGTGCTAAAAGCTGGTCCATAAGCTAGCCATTTCGAAGGGCTTGTGACTTATTCTAAGGAAAAGCCAGTCCATAAGCTATCCCAAACAAGGCCTATACCTGCCCTTCTGAGCTTTCCGGTGAGCCTAACTTCTCCCACTCGGCACTCACCCTTCTAAGTTCTGTCCTTTCCCCCAAAACAAGACAGCCTTCCTATATTGGTCCTTTCCCTACCAAGGTTCGAAATCCCGGCGGTAACCGGCCGGTTACCGCCGGTAACCGGTTTTACCGGTGACGACCGAGAGATAAAAAACTAGCCGAGATTCAAATTTGAAAAAATTGAATTTGTAGATGTTTGAATGGGTTCTAGGGGGGCATTGTAGACTCAAGTAATGACTAGCCTGTCCTCCAAGCTGAAAAACACATTGAACTTTGCTAAAAATGGAAGTTGGCATCATACCAAAAGGGATCCCTAGGCAAAAGTCATGTATTTTTGCACACTTCTGTTGAGGAGCAACCTCCTGGTCTATATCTATCTCTTCATTAGTAGTCACCACAGTGGTTGGCTCTTGAGTTTCATCTTACGTATGCTCATGGGTGGTATGATCAATGGGAGTAGTACTAGTATACTCTGCCTTCATGCACATTGTAGTCAATGGCTGCAAGGCCATAAGCTACGCCGCCAAAGGAGGAAAATTTTCCACAAAGATAAGGAGAATATTAGGAAGAACATAAATACCAGTAGGCAAATATGCCAGAACTCGTTTAGACTTTAGAAAGGAAGAGCATTAAGTTACTTGCATAGGAGAGCTGACATACATTCATGTACATGAACAAAAATTCATGGGGTGGAACTAAAGATTGTTTTTGTTAGAAATATGCCTTCTAAAGATAACAACAAACATGGCAATGTCATATCCAATATTTCATAACTATCTTAGCATGGAGTGCACTAGTGCAGTGAGAGCTGATATGTGCTTACGCCTTGACCTTAACAAAAAATGATTTTTGATTAAACATTAAGTGCCCAGATGGAACAAAACAATCTATGTAGGAATCCAGTAAGATGTAGCAAATTAAGATCAGTACTTGGTTTACTCTTGAGATACATACTAACTGTTCCATAGCCTATAGATGCTTGCTGTTGATCGGATTATCAAGTGCAAAAACTCTCTTCTAATTCCACCGGTTTTTTCACCGGTTTTTCAAATTCATTTGCCAAATTTTGTCCGATTTTTTTCCGAGATTTCCGGTTCTGGCGATGAATCGGGATTCACGTCTGCTTGTGGCGGGATTTGCCGGCCCGGATTTCAACCTTGTTCCCTACTCTAGACATCCGGCTCAGCATGCTCGTCACTAACATGGTTGTCACGGCGGAGTCGACGACCACAGCGAGTGCGGGGCACCTGGACGCCTAGGCGACGCCACAACGACACCTAGGTGAGTGCCGCGCGTAACCAGGAGCTGTCCCGCCGATTTGAAGTCTGCAAGCGTCCAACACACCTCGCTGATTTGAAGTCTCCAAACCTCTGCAAGCCAATCTGATTCCCACCGATTCCTCTCCCGCACACCTCGCCTCCTCCGGTCCTCTCCCCGCCGCCTCCTCTCCCAGGTGCATCCCCCCTCCCCGCCGCCTCCTCCCCCTGCGGCCTCCTCCCCTCCCAGCAACCTCCTCCCCCCAAGTCACGGCCTCCTCCCTCCGCCACCTCCTCTCCCAGGTACATCCCCCCACCCCGCCGCCACCTCCTCCCGCCGCTTCCCCTCCCCGCCCCCTCCTCCCCCCGCCGCCGCCTACCCCTGCAGCCTCCTCCCCCCCCCCCCAAGTCGAGGCAAGCGTGCATGGCGTCCCCTCCGTGCCGCCTGGACGTCTAGGCGACGCCTTGACAACCATGGTCACTAATACTTCTCAACAGAAGCAGCTGGGTGACCACGATTCTAAGGAGAAACACATAATCATATGTGAACCCAAGGACAAGTTTCTTTTCCAAAGAAGCGCAGATGATACCAAAAAAATCGGATTAGAATATACAGTGGATTGTTTCAAAATCTCCTATTTTAGGTGGCCCTCATATTGGCATGTTCAAGTAGGATTCAGTTCTTTTGTTAACTCTCCTATCTTTTTTTAACGTTTATTATTTTCGCTGTTTCAGAACAGACTCTATGCGCCCTTATACATATAGGGAGGTCCTAAGGCCTGATTGAGACCAAGTGAACACAGATTAATATTATTGTTGATTGCACCCAAAATCCTTACATCTATTGTTATTAGTTGCATGTAATCTAGCTCATCTTTCCACATTCATATTCACATTAGTTATGGCACACTAGGTAGGAACACTTTTTAACTCTAAACTTACTATGGCACGCTAGATTGAAACACTTTTTTAACTATAAAACTTACTATGGCATGCTAGATTGGAACTCTTCATCACTTGACAGGCCTCACACCAACCCAGCGCCGCTCAACATATTTTGCACTTACAACTACCTGTGGACTCTGGGCCATCAGACATGACACCATCAGACATGACAGGTTGTACAGGACCGAAACAATTGCACCATGTACATCTCATGTCACACCTTACTCAAAAGAAAATTCAAACCTTGCAAAACATGGTAAAACTGATCCGTGGTTTGGATATTTCTACTTGCAAATCTAGCTACGCGCAAGAATGAAAATTGCAGTTATCCATTTCAAAATATTTTAGAGAGAAAGTAAGGCAATGCTAAAGTGAAAACCTTATAAAGGTGGAGTATCCTCTGCCTGTATTCCTTGTGCCTTTGAACCTGCAATAAAAGGAATATTTCACATGACAACCTTAACAATAAGCTCCCTTATCGTCAAATTGAGGTACAGGCACTGCATGAAGGATTAAACTTCCATCCATCAAATAAACACATAATACAAAGAACGAAACTCTAATACCAAGGAAGCGCAATTATTTTGACCTGATATCTCTATGGCTCTAAGCAGTAACAGCTCCTTCTAAACTGCCTAAATTTGTACTCACAAATCCCACTGCTAAATATAGCACCAGACTTTACAGCTTACCTTTGTTAAATATTGGACCTGGCCAAACAAAAAATTGTTGAACCTCTAATATTGATTGGCCATGCTGTCAGTCCATTCCAATCTTGTATACTATATGCAAGCAATATCAACAGAATTTTAATGATAGTATTTTTACCAGCAACTTTTACTCCTACTTCCTCAATGTTCACAATGCAGAATATAGATTATATGCATTCCATATCAAAGCAATTTTATTTTCTTCTCCAGTGCCGAAATCTATGTAAAGAAATTGCTAATTCTAAGATAACCTAGAAAATATATAGTACAATTGCGATGTTACAAGTGAAGGAAAATATTACGTCAGAGATAGATAAATGATATGTTCCCTTTAGATAAAGTTCAATGAAACTAGAGTTAAGACAGCATTGGTTCGAATATTGGTACTTAGTCATTGCTAGATAAGTAGATATCACAGGTGTCATAACATTAGTGTTAGATATCACAGGTGTCATTCAAGGATGCACGTCAATTATATGTGCAGCAGAATTTAAGCAAATACTCCCCCATGAAAATTATACCTTTTTGAAGTAAGATAATAGCTATGAGAAATCCATGTTCAATTATTTTCCTCTTTCTGAAAACCAAATTCAGATATGGCTCCAGTAGATGAGAGTGTATTATTCAGATGTAACACAGCTTTATCAAATCTGCATCATGTTTGAATCAGTAATTGGATAATTTGTACTTATACATATCAGCTCACGCCTTAAAAACCAAGCACCAAACCAATAGCTGAATAAACCCACCCCAATTTCCATTAAGCATGCATAACAAAACGAAGGATTGTCTGGACTACAGATAGCCTTTTAGCAAAATAGAACAGGTACATTTTTTAGCAAACAGAATGCTCCAACATTCATGCCTACTCCCCAATCCCCACCCCCATCTCCACCCACCACCACCTGGCCCCATCAACTGAAGCTGCCGGTGCCATTCTTCCACCGGAATTGCTTGCTCTCCTCTAAATGTCATAGTTGTGTGCCCACTGACCAACTCCGATCACCAATGGCGCCAATTGCTTCCCCACCAACTCAGTGCCGACTTCCTCCACCACCATCGGCTTCTCCCTAAGGTCCCCTGCCGACTGGCACAGCCAATACTGGGTACTCCAAATTCTGGGTTTGGAACACTACAGGGGATTGGTCAGACAGCTGAAAACGTGCATGATATTTTGTAAATAGAAAAGGTGACTGTATAACATTCAACTAAAAATTTGTAGGTTTCAGTCAATTTTTTTTGTACTGTTGGATTAAAAATCCGATGGCCCAGATTCTTCCTCTCCCCCACTGGCCACCACCACCCACCTGCCGTGCCTCCACCACCCCTCCCTCCCTCTATAGCCGACCCTGGAGAACCCTAACCCGGTGAACTTTGCCATAACTCGCCGCCACTGCCGCCGGTGATGACAACGAATCCTCAAGCAGATCGGAAGGTTAGAAATTCTACTGTTTTCACAGAAATTTATGGTTGTGTTTTGTAGCAATTCCGAAAAAAAATACCTTGTTCCCAGCAAAAACCAAAATTCAACCCACAAAAATGCCACAGCAAACAATTCACATAAATCCACACAATGTCCATACATATTCCAAGAGTACCTAAGAGGGATGAAGAGCCCGACCTTGTTGCGCTCGCCATGAGGCCAGTAACGCGCGAGGATGTCCTGCATGAAGTGCAGCTTGACATCGCGGTCGGCCTCGAGGAGGCTGGGCGGGAGGTGCCGCTCCAGGGCGCTGTACACGGCTGGCGCGCACTCCCCGCGGACGTCGCTGTAGTCCTGCGGCTTGTGATCCGTGTTCGGGTTCAGCCGCAGCAGCCGGTCCGCGTGTGGCGCCGCCCCTGAGGGCCTCTCGCCAACCCGCGGCGGCGCCACGCCGTTCCCATTCCCCACCGCCACCTGCTGGGCCTCGTCCCGTCGCTTCGCGGGGCCATCCAGAGCCATGGGCACTCGCGACGGGATTACAGCATTAGGGTTAGGGTTTGGGTGGGCGAATTAGGGCTAGCTTTAGGGTTTGGGGGCGAAGGTCTTTCCACGTACTCCCCGAACGGCAGCGGAGGAAATGACACCGAATCTTTACTATTTAAAAAGAAGGAGTTGGTGGTTACCGTCACGTCCACCCTCCCTCACTTTTTAACCATTCGATCTTTCTCCTCTCTTTTCAGCCACACGATCTGATTAAACCCTAAAATCCCAACATCACCCCTCCGCCCCCACGTCTACCCCTCGCTCTCCATTGCCCCTCCTCCTCCTCGCTCTTCATCCCGCCTCCTCTCGCTCTCCTCTGCGGCCTCCTCCTCCACCACGCGCCGCGCCGCCCGCCTCCCCCCCGCTCTCCCGCTCGCCCCACCTCTCTCCGCCGCCCGCCTCCCTCGCCTCCCTCCTCGCCGCCTCCGCCTCTCCTCCTCCGCCGCCTCCTCCTCCCCCTCCCCGCGCGCGCCACCTCCTCCTCCTCCCTCCCAGCGCGCCGCCTCACCTCCAGCCCCGGCGCCTCCTCCAGCTCCTCAACGACCCACGCGCCGCCTCCTCTCCGTCCCCGCGCACCGCCTCCTCCTACCCCATCCCTCTCCTCCTCCTCCGCCGCCTCTCCCTCCCTCTCCTACTTGAGTTGTCCCCTTTCTCGGTGGTAGCACAACATCATCTCCTTCACCTCCGATCTCGCCCATGGATCCAAACCCTAACCCAAACCCGACCGACGCCCAAGCCGAACCCCAGGCAGGAAGCCTCAGGAAGAGGCTCACCGCCTCTCCTCCGTGTGCCCGGCCTCCCGACTTGATGACAACATGGAGGCGAGCCGCCGATGCGGAGGGCGGCGGCGATGATGAGGAGGGCTACCTCACGGCCACGTCCGAGGCGGGAAGCGGCATTTTGCCTGCGGCCACGCTGGAAGGACGAGATGGAGGGCTCGGCGAGACAAGGACGCCCGCGGGCCCACCCGGCCCAAAGCGGCGGCGCTGCCGTCGGCGGGGCGATAGCCTCTTCTCTAGTGGCGGCATCGACAAGCCCGAACCCGAAGGCCTCGCCGCCGATGCCGAGGACTGGGCGCGTGACAAGAGGCATCTCGACGAGGTCACATATGCCATCAATTTACCACGTTTGATACGATTGTGCTTATTGCTTTGCATATTTTACATGACTATGCGCGGTGTGGATTAAGCTAATCCCATCATATACTATGAATTCTTCACCCCCCAATTGGCCAATTCCACTCCTCATCGGTAATTTGGCTCAATGTGTGATACCCATAGTTACCACAACTAACATATAGTACTAACTTTTGAGACGGCGCTCCACGTCTAGCATTGGTACTGATGCCTATTTATGTTCATTCTTATCCTGCGTATTTAATTACATGTACTAGCTTGTTGGTATTCTGCGTATTTTCAAGGTTTGCACCATACCGCTATTCTTTGGAGGGGTGTAGGCGGTATGGTTTTGTGTCCACAATGCGCTCCTTGATGTTTTGAGGATGATATTTCAGCTTCAAGGAAAAGGAAAAAGCATTTCTTTATTTTGAGTAATTCGAATGCGCTCCTTGATGTTTCAGGATGATATTTGACTTCACGGAGGAAAAGGAAAAAGCATTTCTTTATTTTGAGTAATTAGTGAGCCAATATATTCTAGGTGATATCACTTATACAAGGCGAATTCATGATAAGAGTTGACCAAGAATGGTGCATTTTCTCAAGCAAAGATATAAGATTGTGCATTTTTTCATCTGTCAAACTTTCGGGTATGGTGATGAGCACAAGCTATTTGGGTTAAAACCAAAACTTGTGTACAAGAATCCACTTGCAAATCCAAAAACATTAGTATGGTGGCTACATTGCAAGCCATCATTTCCTTCATTGAGAACAGTGTGCAACGAACTCCCTTGACAAATGTCGGTCAAATCTATGAGATTGTGTGCCAAAGCAAAATATTTCCATTTTCATGCCCTAATAATAGAAATGCGAAAAGCATATAAGTCATTGCACGAAATAATATTAGGTTGACAATTACAAGAACATATGGCGTAATGAATATTAAAGCAAATATCGATACATACATTCTCATCAAGAACTATTAGTGAAGCATAGATCGATCATAATCTCTTGAATTGGAAATTTGTGCACTATGTGTACACGAAAGTTCCACTTGTAATGTATCTTTATCTGGGCCCAACTCATGAAAGTGGGTGCACCTATAAAAGGTAAATCATCAACGACATTACATTTTATAATAAATGTACATTAAGATTAAGATACACAAAGAATGAACTACGGAAAAAATAGAAATATACATAAATGTGTCTACAATTATTTTAAAGCCACAATTGTGCAAACAACAAATGGTATTTTGAATAAATAGAAAGTCCCCCTCCTCTATATTCATCAATCAGCCTCGCATGTACTGATCAAATCCTTTAGCTTGTTCTCAACTCAATCCTAGTGCTTTGTATTCATCGGGTTGTTAAAAGAATTACACAATTGTGCGATGCCTTTGGACCAATGACAATACACCAATACATCAACAGAGATTGTGCCAAAGAAACCATTTCCATTCAACGGTTCATTTGCGAGCATTTGTACAAGCAAAATTACAGAGCGCTGCGTTTAATGTTATGCAGTGCACGAGTTATTATAGATGATTTCACATTACAAAATTGTAACAAAAAATACTCACGGTAGCACACAAAAAAGCGGCGGTATGGAAAGCAACAACTTGGTGCTAGTTTGCTAATCTATTGCTCTTTCGGCTAGCTTAGTCTTTGTTGCGGCTTCCACGAAAAGAAGAAAAATTAGCGACATTACCTCAAGTACTACACAAGAAACCACTTTGTGGTGAGTTGCGGACAAGCGCGTTCTGGGATTGGTGATCCAAGTCGCGAGAAAAATTAAGTTATATTATGCGTAGGTATTTTACGAAACCCAAAGAAACAAACATAACATGAGAAACATAACATGCTTGATCTCACAATAGCACAAATTTCGCATGTGTAACACAAGAAGGCAGCTATTCAATGCAGTTCATGAGCAGCATAACAACTGGCCACCATGATAGAGCCTAAACTACTCACTAACCAAAAAAAATCAATGATTCATTTACCTCAACTATTCACTAACCAAAAGTGAAGCATGAACATATTCATTGTAATGTTAAATGGGCTACAAAGGAAAATACACTTCTACGCAAGTCCATGTCCTAAGCATTAATGCTAATGAAAGGAAACATCAATACACTTCTATGTCGGTTCAGCTTTTTCCCCCGAGGAAGTAATTCCCCTTTCATTATAGAATCATCAAATTCTGATCAGATCTCGCTGTAAGTTCACAACTCACAAGCGAAGGCGATCTTTGGGCTCACCTAATTTGTTCGGACTTGAGATCTCACGGAGTGAAGGTCAAGTAACTATCCCTGAATCACAAAGCAGCAACAAGATCCCCACCGTTGGACTGGACAAAATCGTTTTTCTCATCATGAGAAAGAATGATACTGCTCCTTGGCTTTTTCTTAGATTTTAAACTTTAAGAAGCCCGTTCTCCTTCATCTTAATTCCGATTGAACCCGTTCAAATTTTTAAATTCATCTAAAATCCTAAACTACCCATTTTTGCACTCATTTTTTGAATTTTTTTTAATTTTATTAGAATATTTCTTGAATTATTTGTTTTAGTTCTTCACGTATAAATTACGATAAATCTGGAGAATACGATTTCGACGATTCATAGCATCAAGACTTCGAGCAAAGCAAGTTACACTTTTAATCATGTTGCTCCCAGTAATTTAAATTATTTATATTATTTTTAAATTATTATGCATGCATACTTTTATTCAAACTTAGTTTAAATTTGATTTAAATTCTAGTTATATCCAAATTCTTTGTTTATGGCCAAATTTGATATTGAACTAACTATACCTTATCACCATATAGGAAAACCTAGTTAGTACATTAGTATTGACTAGAAATTTTATAGAATTGTTTAGTCATACTTAGAATTATTTAGGTGAAAATATTTGTTTCACTTGAAAATGATTATTTTCTAAAATCTATTCTTCACTTCGGTAAGTCAAAAAGGTATATGATATATTTCAAAATAAAATATAAAACTTGATTTGTACCTAGGCTAATGGTTAGGTGATGGGTGCTGGCATGTATTGTTGTTCGATGACACAATGTTCGTTGTCAGGCATAGAGGTATGTGGTTTGAGCCTAAGTCAAGTTAAGGAATGATCTGTGAGCTACTATTACAAAGTCATACCGTACTACTACAAGTCTGTTACGAGACAAACCTACCTATGTAACTTGTGAAGCTCCAAATTTAGTTTCGCTATAGGTTAAATGTGAGCATGGTGTAGGCCACAAGAAGTCTTACATAGCATAAGAGAGGGCTCCAACTTGTAGATTCAAGTTGTAATGAAGCCTTAGTGGTGTCATAACTAATTTGACAACATAACATTGTAACAGCCTTGTGATGAACTTTCAGTCGCACACCTAAGACAGTGTGTTAATCGCGTGACACAACGAGGGGACATGTCTTGTGGGTAAAATTGTACAATTTTGCAGAGTAACAAACTATCCAAGATAGCCGTGTCCACGGTCAAAGACATGCTAAGTATGGTTTTTCACATATTAGGCTTTAGTTTTATAAAATTTGGTTTATGAAAACTTGTGGAATCTTTTGGAAAGATGGTCCGGATGGGATACTCGTGGATAGGTTAGTGTAAACTTGTGGAATCTTTTGGAAGGATGGTCCGGGTGGGATACTCGTAGATAGGTTAGTGTGAGATTAGTGCCTACACTAACGATATTATTTCACTTAAAATGTTGTTTTGTATATTGTATTAAATTCAGTTTTTGCACTTAATTTACAATATTTATTTAAATTCTGCTTTACGTTAAATCTACCGTACTATGCCTTCCTTGGTAAATCCTTATGCATACATTTACTCTGTTAAACCTCTTAGTGTAATATGTGGAGTGTTTTATATGCTCATCTTGCTTAATTACTATTGCCAAAGGATGACTTCATCGACTATGGTGAGAATTGCGACGAATAGACCACGTCTTACAGTCATTCACCTGTGGGTAGATAGGATGGGTTGCTCCTTTATGATTTATCTTCCACTGATTTATATTTATGTTAGCCATGAGCCATTTTATTGTAAACTTGGCTATAAGACCCATACTTTTTTGTTTATAATAAAGTGTAGTTGGTATGCATGATATATATCCCTGTTAACCCTATGTACACTATCTTTTTTTAGGGAGTGTGATTTACATAGAGGGTTCTGGAGTTATTGTTTTAGGGTCCAACAGAGATGGTATCAGTGCTATAATGACCCTAATACATTACCGTAGATAGAATAGAATGGACAAACCTGAACATATTTTGAAAGATATCTATTTTGGAAATTTTCTGAATCTAATCTTATTCACTCTCCTACTTAACTAAATTCTTTCTCAAAAATTATTTACTTACTCTTCTCTTTTTCAAAATTGTAGATGGCTAAATGTCCTACCCAAGTCACCCACGGAATCCTAGCTAGCTACTTATCTAACTGTCTTTGGGGTCTTCTCCTAGAATTGAACTTCTATGCATGCCCTATTTATCAAGGATACCTAAGCACCTATGGAGATCAAGAATGTTGCAGGGTGGAAGTGCTGATCTACGCCAACATTAGAGATAAAGCAGCACTCCACACCTTTGATGCCCCTCTACCGAGATACCTTCTTCAACAATATCCAAGATGCAGCTAGTGAAGCGATCCGCCAGATGAGGGATATCTACGCACTAGAGCTACAATGCACCACATTTTGCTATTACCCCAACAAGTTCCCTGTCAGCTCCAGCAGTGCCTTCCCCTCTATGGAGTTTGAGAGTAAGCCACAACTTTTTCAATAGGTGCAGTACACCCAGTCCTTGGACTATGTGTACCAAGTCACCTTGGATGAGTTGAACTTTGTGTCGCAAAGACTCCGTGAAGTAGAGGAAGAATTGGCCAAGTACCGTATAGAAGATGAGGGTTCCTCGATTATAGGACCACCCCCAAAGAAGCGTAGGGTACAGATGATTAGTAGTAACACTAGCCCGTAGAGCCATGAGTTTAAATCTAAGTTATGGAATGATACTTTTTAGCTGCTATTCCTTTGTCAACAGTCTCAAGATTATAATTATAATATTTAATAAAGTATTTTGTTGGATTTTATTTGAGTTTCATTGCTTTTTTGTACTTGGTTGTGTTATTGTTATAAAGTTCTCCTAGTTCTCTCTTTCTTACCTCTAAATCTGGAAGAGTCTGGCAGATGGTGAACACAAGGAGGAACGTTAACGTTACCTCTAAATCTAGTTTGCTCCCATTTCTCTACCTCCACCAGCAGCCGGACCAGATTGGGCTCACTTGATAGCAACTGTTAGCTCAAACCATCAACAATCCAGCTCAACATGCTCCTCCACCACTGCCAACTCAAGCTCCCCAAACTAGATTGTTAGAATTTTGAAAGATAAGGCCTCCAACCTTCTCAAGTAGTGTAGAGCCAATAGATGCTGATGATTGGCTCAATGCAATTGGAAAGAAGTTGGATATTCTACAATGTACCGACCAAGAAAGGATCTTGTTCGCTTCGCACCAGTTAAATGGACTTGCATCCGAGTGGTGGGATAATTTCATCATCTCTCATGCCAATTCCCATGCCATTTCCTGGAATGAGTTTGTGAAGAGCTTCCGTAAGGCCCACATTCTAACTGGCATTATTACCTTCAAGAAAAAGGAGTTCAGAGCTCTACACCAAGGCAGCCGCACCATGAATGAATATCTGCAAAAGTTCAACCAACTGGTGCGTTACGCACCAAAAGATGTGGTTACCAATGAAGCAAAGCAAGAGAGATTTTTAGAGGGCTTGAATGACAACCTTTCAGTACAGTTGATATCCAACGGCTATACTAATTTCCATCAGTTGGTGAGTAAAGCCATTCGTCAAGAGGGCAAGTTTGTAGAGATGGAGAACTGAAAGAGAAGAATGGCTAATCAAAAGGTTAATCTTGGGGGTTTTTACAAGGCCCACAGTAATCCACCTCAGTTGGCAAGTTTAGAACGCATTATAGCAACTTCAAACCGCAAGCAAGCAACATTCGACCCATGGTTAGCCACCCACCTTTCTAGACTAACCGCCCTAATCCTCAGGCAGCTCGTGCCCTTTCTATTGGTGGTCAAGTTCAGAAGAGTAGCATTGCACCTGATGGAGTGACATGTTTCTACTGTAAGGAAGTAGGGCATTTTGCTAAGTCTTGCCCTAAGAAGCTCCAAGCAGCAACTAATACCAGTGCATCCGAGAGCCAGAACTAGGGACTACCATTTCAAAAGTCGTAGAGCTTTGCCAAAGGACGTGTGAACCATGTCACTGCCGAAGAAGCTCAGGTTGCACCGAACGTTGTACTAGGTATGTTCCTTGTAAAGTCAATACCAGTTTCAGTTCTTTTTGACTCCGGAGCTTTCCATTCATTTATTTCCAAGGCTTTTGTGGTTAAGAATGGGTTAGGTATGGTTCCTCCTAGTAATCCTATGGTAGTTTACTCTCCTATAGTAGAAATGAGAGGAGGGACTTTGTGCCCAAAGGTAGAGTTGCTCAGAGATGGGACTCTATTCCTGGCAGACCTTATAGTATTGGAATATCAAGAATTGGATGTAATTCTTGGAATGAACTAGTTAGCCAAGAATAATGGTCAGATCAATTGTGCTTTCCGATCTATCACCCTCACCAATGACCAAGTTGTAGAAGTAATCTTCTCCTTCGAAATCTCTGCAGAAGGAGAGTGTGTTCTCAATCAGCTTCAAGTGCTACAAGAAGTACCAGTTGTGCGGGAATACCCGTATATGTTCCTAGAGGATTTACCAAAAATGCTATCAGATAGGGAAATCGAGTTTGTGATTTACCTAGTCCCCGGTACTACTCCAATCTCTGAGAGACCATATCGTATGCTAGCTAATAAATTAGCTGAATTGAAGAAATAAACTCAAGAATTGGAGGATAAAAGATATATCCGTGCAAACTCATCACCTTAGGGAGCACCTATCCTCTTTGTCAAGAGAAAGGATGGTAGTTTGAGAATATATGTGGATCACAGAGTACTCAATGATGTTACCATAAAAAATAAGTATTCTTTGCTCAGGATCGATGATTTGTTTGATCAGTTGAAAGGAGCTAGTGTCTTCTCCAAGATTAGCCTGAAGTCAGGGTACCACCAGTTGAAGATCTATGTGGACGACATCCCCAAGATTGCATTTTCTACTCGATATGGATAGTATGAGTTCACTATCATGTCCTTCGGATTGATAAATGCATCTGCCTGTTTCATGAGAATGATGAACAGTGTATTCGTAGAGTATCTGGATCAGTTTTTGGTAATATTTATAGATGACATGCTAATATACTTCGAGAATGAAGAAGAACATGAGAATCTTCTTAGGATAACCCTGGAGAAACTTATAGAACATCAGCTTTATGCCAAATTCATTAAGTATGAATTTTGATTAAAGAAAGTTGCTTTCCTTGAACATATTGTGACAACCAAAGGTATCATAGTTGATCCTTTGAAAATAAAAGCAGTAATGGAATAGAGGCACCCCAAGATAGTATCCGAAGTCAAAAGTTTTCTTGGACTTACGTGATATTATCGTCGCTTCATAGCAGGATTCTCAGAGTTAGCTAAGCCAATGACTCAGCTTCTGAAGAAAGAAAAGAAGTTCGAATGGATGAAAGCTTGCGAGTAGAGTTTCTAAACTCTCAAGAATATGCCAATTTCAACACTAGTGCTTGTTTTGCCAGATGTCATAAGGATTTTGAGGTTTTCTGTTATGCCTTCTGTTAGGGTCTGGCTATGTTTTGATGTAAGAAAACAGAGTGGTAGTATACGCATCATGTTAGTTAAGAACACATAAGTGCAATTATCCCACTCATGACTTGGAATTGGCAGCCGTAGTGCATACTTTGAGATCTAGTGTCACTATCTTATTGGTAACCGTTGTAAAGTACACAGGACCACAAGAGCTTGAAGCACATTTTCACTCAAGCATAGCTCAACCTAAGGCAATGCAGATAGCTAGAGTTGATCAAGGATTATGATATTGGAATTCACTATCATCCAGGCAAAACAAATGTTGTGACCGACGCATCAAGCAGGAAGTCTTATGTAAATAGTATTTTATAAGAAGAAGATTAGACCTGACTTTAGGAGAGAGTCTTCCGTCTAAGTCTAAATTTTGTAAACCAGGGTGTTCTCTCAGCATTAGAGATTCAACGTGCTTTACCTGACTAGATCAAGGAAGCTCAGAAGATTGATGAGGATATTCAGAAAATAAGGAAGAATATGAGAAGAGGCAAATCTCTAGGATTCCATGAAGATGAGTATAGAACCATTTAGTATGAGAACCACATCTGTGTACCACATAATCAAGAAATCAAGAGCATAATTCTACAAGAAGCACATGAGACTCCATACTCAATTCACCTAGGTCATACCAAGACGTACCAAGATCTTAGGGAAAGATACTGGTGAGTCAGTATGAAAAGAGAAATTACAGAGTTTATTGAAGCTTGTGACACCTGCCAGAGAATTAAGGCAGAGCACTAGAAACTTACAGGACTTTTATAACCCTTGCCAATACCACATTGGAAGTGAAAAGAAATTGGTATGGATTTCATAACCGGACTTCCTAGAACTCAATCCAGTTATGATTCAGTTTGGGTGATAATTGACCGACTGACTAAAATAACTCATTTCATGCCTGTCAAGGCTACTTACTCTGGAAGTAAGTTAGTAGGGCCATAAATGTCCAGAATTGTGTGCTTGTATGTAGTTCCCAAAAAGATAGTATCAGATTGAGGTAGTTAGTTCACTTCCCGATTTTTGCAGAAACTTCCCGAAGAGTTAGGGAGTAAGGTTAACTTTAGTATAGCTTATTATCCCCAGACAGATGGCTAGACAGAGCAAGTTAATCAAGTACTAGAAGATATGTTATGAGCCTGTGCTTTGGATTTTGGTAATAGTTCGGATCGTTCTTTGTTCTATGCTGAGTTCTCATACAATAATAGTTATCAGGCTAGTATGTAGATGGCACCTTTTGAGGCATTGTATGGTAGAAAGTGCAAAACACCTTTACTCTGGGAACAGCTAGGAGAGTTGCAAGGTGTTGGACCAAACCTACTTCAAGATGCCCAAGAAAAAATAAGAAAGATCAAGGACATATTGAAAATAGCCCAATCGCTACAGAAAAGTTATGCCGACAATCGTCGTCATGACTTGACTTTTGAGGTTGGAGACTATGTTTACCTTAGAGTGTCTTCGCTCAGAGGAGTCCAAAGGTTTCAAGCGAGAGGAAAGTTTGCACCAAGATTTGTGAGACCATTCAAGATCTTTAGTCATAGAGGAGAAGTTGCATATCAGTTGGAGTTGCCACAAAGCATGTTAGGAGTGCACATCATCTTCTATGTCTCACAGTTAAAGAAATGTCTTTCAGTACCCGTAGAGCAAGCTGTGCTAGAAATAATGAATCTTCGGGAAGATTTCATCTATCAAGAGCAACCAATCAAGATTCTTGAGACAGCCGAGTGTCGGACAAGAAGGAAAACCATTAGATTTTGTAGAGTTCAATGGAGTAATCACATAGAAGATAAAGCCACCTAGGAGTAAGAAGACCTGAAAGCCAACTATCTCCATCTCTTTGCCAGCTAGTTCAAATCTCGAGGGCAATATTTGTTTTAAAGGGGGTAAGTTTGTAACAACCCAAAGTTTTATTTGTATTTTATTTGATTTATTAGAATTTATTTGGATTTTATTTCAAAGTCTAGAGCAACAAAACTTAATTTATCTATTTTATAAATGTCAAAAATTATTTATTTTATTTTTCCTGAGTTCTCTAAGATTTATAGTATTTTCTTTTTTTGTAGAATTTTTTGGAGTTATTTATTATTTTGTAGAGTTTTTAGATGCTTCCTAGTACTTCTGAAAATTATAAAACAAAAATTAAACTTAGATTCATCTCAGGCTGGCACGTGTCAAGCCTAGATGAAATCTGACTCGGCTGATTTAATCTCAGACATCTAAGGCCACTTACCTCTTCATTTATTGGACAATGGCTGATATCTACTCCTTGGCCAGATGGCTAATATATGGCCACCTATTCCCTCCCTTCTCTCTTCTCCCACCCGCCGACATGTGGGACCCGCACCACCTTCTTCCACCTCCCCTTCTTCCTCCTTCGCCCGTCGCCATTGACGTCCCGGCTGAGCTCATTAAAATGTCGTTTCTTCCTGTTGGACAGGAACTAGATGCCATTAGTAGCCACTAAACCTCCCTAATGTATCCCACTATTTTCCCTCCTTAAAATCCCATTAAAACCCTCTTTAAGCACCACGACCGTCGGCCTTAATCTCGACGAGTAACTGACGGCAGTTAGCCCTTCCCCGCCCTATAAAAACCCATCCCCGTGTGCCCTTTTCTCACCCCGCACTTCACTCCTCGCTCAATTTTAATTCCCCATGCTCGAGGTCCCCCGCATCGTCTGTGTCTCTCTTCGTTCACCGTTGGAGTACCGATGAGCAATCACCACTGCCAAGTCCTCCCCATGTCTCGCCGATGTCTATTATGCCTTCCCCGTCATAGCATGACCCTCGGCCACCCCTTCACTGAGTAGGCTCGCCACTGACGCCCTTGCACCACCGTCAAACCTCACCGCCTTCCGCCTTTTGCTCCTTTACGGTAAGAACCTCCATTGCTGTTAGGACGGTCTGAACATTCTTGGCCGATCGGATGGTCCTCTACCGATTGGACGGTCTAATTCAGACAGTCCGAATATTCATTTGTTGATCAGATAGTCCATGGCCGATTGGACAGTCCAAAGAATCCTTGACCGTTTGGATTGGTCCGAACTTCTCCAAACATCTCCACCACCCTATCCCCATCTAACGGCCTCCTCTAGCCATTCCCTTCTCAGCCCGATGTCCACCACGTTGTAGCCACATCAGTACCACGTGGCATGCCATGTTAGCTCCCGACCCTCTCGAAGCCATGTCAGCACCACATGTTAGACACTTGACAGCCACGTTGGCAAAATCCGTCACATCACCTGCCACATGTAGGGATGACGTCAGCATATTGTCATAATTCTAAAATTTTCTTGTTTGCTGACGTCATAAACATCTTTTCCTTTAGAAAATAATTCCAAAAATCTAGAGAGTACGATTTTGACGATTTGTAGCACTAAGACTTCAATTAAGACAAGTTACACTTTTGATTGTGTTGCTCCCAATAATTTAAATTATTTATGTTATTTTTAAATTATTATGCATGCATACTTTTATTCAAACTTAGTTTAAATTGGATTTAAATTATAGTTATACCCAAATCCTTTGTTTATGGCCAAATTTGACATTAAACTTACTATGCCTTGTCACCATAGAAGAAATCCTAATTAGTATATTAGTATTGATTAGAAATTTTATAGAATTGCTTTGGCATGCTTATAATGATTTAGGTGGAAATATTTGTTTCACTTGAAAAATGATGATTTTCTAAAATCTATTCTTCACTTCGGTAAGTCAAGAAGGTATATGATATATTTGAAAAAAAATATAAAACTTGGTTTGTACCTAGGCTAATGGTTAGATGGTGGGTGCTAGTATGCATTGTTATTTGATGACACAATGTGCTCTTCACTTACACGATTCTTAGAGTACATCTAGCATCGGTCCAACTATACTATGCATATAACAATTTAGTGTTAAATATTGAATTAATTATTTAGTATACTATATATATCGAATTAATTAAATTGAATTAAGTAGAAATAGACTATGAATTGGCTAAACCCTAAATCCTGCTAGATATAAATAATCTTCTCTCTACATCAAGTTAGATCTAAACCATTTTCAATTCTCCCTTTACCAAGTTAGATGTAGTATATAATACAATTAGGAATAAATTACTAACTATAGATAGTCAAGAATAAATGGATCTACAATCACTCTTCTCAAATCTGTGGTCTCCTTTCACTAAATGGCCTCAAAGCCCCACCTCCTCAAAGTAGCAGACTGTGAGAGCAGATCTAAAATTTAAGATAGATCTGTGAGGGTATTTAATACTGACGGTTTTCATCAATCGTGTGTGATGAAGTGTCCAGTATTAGCCTTTTTGTAGTAGTGACTCTAAATTGCACTTGCCCTTGTTGTTTTCCAAGGGCATTTCCATAATTTCTCAATTGAAAAAGAAAAGGAAATAAACGGGAGTGAGGCCACCTGTCGGTGGGTTGAACCGAACAAATAAGGGGAGGAGACCAAGTCTCGTTCCCCAAGCGGTGCTTCTTCTCGATGGATCCGGTTCTTGGGTGGTAGCAGTTTCGGCGAAGATGGGAGGCGGCACTTGCGGCCGGGGGGTTTTGGCTCCAGCAGTTAGTGTCCACTGCACCGAGCCTCTCCTCCCCCTCCTCCTCTGGGCGATAAAATGAGGTTGCCTCCTCTACGAGATGCATCTGAGAAAGAGTGAGCCTGATCTCTTCATTTCCCTCTTTTCTTCAGATTTGGCTCTTGATTTGGTCCTTGGATTCAGTCTTTGGGGGTCTCTTCTTCGCTAGTAACCGCTGGTCTCGGTGGTGATTTGCGACCCCAAGTGCTCAGCGAGGTGCACTGGGCCAGTGCTCCTTAGTGTTCTTTTGCAGCGTCACCTTTGCCTCGGCTTTGTCAATTTGGTGTGTCCCAAACGGCAAAGGTAGGTACTGTATCTCCGACGACCTTACCATCTCACCGCGACACAGTGGGGTGCTAGGTTTTCTGGGTCAGCACCCTCGGGTGTGCCTTGCCTGATCTTCTCGTTGGCTTCGAGTGCCATCTGCACTGTGAGATTCTTGATTAATCCTTTTGTGCATTACATGTTCTTTGAGCTATAGTAGTTGATTAAATTTTGTGAATTTCTTTAGTACTGGGAGATATTTCATGCAATGCTTGTGGGTTGTGGGATTACCTGCTCTGTGATGAAATATGTCTAATGCTGAAATTGATTTGCTCAACTAATTAGATTTGAGCTCTGCTTCAGGTGTTACTTCTGTTCCATAGCACTTTGGGTTACTTTTCGGTTTGTCAGAAATATTATCTAGTTCTATGATTACATGTTGTGCAATAGCTGATGTTCAGATTTCAGATTAGCTTTCAATGGTGTTAATCCTTTGTTGTTTTGAGTGTCTGAGATACTTTACCTGATCCTATTTACTTGTCAGTCAGAATACTATTTGGTAGTTAAATTATTGAATACTTCTGCTATGCTGAAAGTTTGGAAGTGCTTATCATATGCAATTTTGAGTAACAGTTAAGTGATGCAATTTTAGAGCTCAAATCTGCATGATTAGTTGTCTTATCAATTAGTAAAGAGTGTAGATATCGTATGAGAAGGCCAATAACAAAATCTTGTGCAACTCTACTCTAAGAGCAATAATCAACTCAAAACTTAAGCTTTTTGCTAGTATTAGTTGATTTCCTGTTCATGAGAATGCTTTACATGTTTAGTTCAGTAGTAATATTGCTTCATATGTGGAGTATATGTTCTGATATAAATAGCATGGTAGAATTACATGTTTATATGCAATTTTTGTCATTTATTTACTGCTGGATATGTGCCTTAATAATGCTTATTTATGATGGAATTAAACCTAAATACATGCTTATACTGCATTTAAGCCAAAAGTGTTTGACGGTGCTAACTTTAAACGTTGGCAGGCTAAGACGAAATTCTGGCTGATTAATCTCAAATTATTTTGGGTGATTTCAAATCCTCTGGTGTTTCCATTAGAAACTGCTGAAATTTCGCGGTGGGAGGATACGAATAATTCAGTCTTAACCTGTCTGTTAGCCATCTATCCAACCGGCTGTTCGACGTGTACATTAACTTCATCAATGCCAAACAACTCTGGGACAAACTTGATGAGAAGTATTCCGAAGGATATCACGGGAATGACCATAACTGCTAATGACTTGAACTATAAGATGGTTGAGGGGCGGTCGGTGATGGAGTAACTCCATGAGCTATAGCTCCATGAGCTACAACTCCATATACGTGATTTAAGTCAGTACGACTGCATCCTACTAGAGAAGTTCCAAGTAAACGTTATCCTGACTAAGTTACCGTTCTTATGACGTGACTTTGTTACCGTATTATTTACAACAGCCCCTAGGCCCACCATTGCTTTCTCATGCGCATCAACCTTTGCTCTTCCCATGCCGGCCTCCCTCTGAGCATTAATAAGTATTCATCCAACTAGAAAATAATTAACACTAGTCGAAGCATTTATAGTTTTTAGGCCCGTTTCACATAGGGGGTGATCGTTTTAGCGATGGCTTTTGGCTTTTTTTTCACTGTAGCTGGTTTTTTTACTGTAGCTGAGTTAGTGGATAGTGTAGTGAATAGTGAAAAAAAAGCTGAAATTAGAAGCTGAAGCTTTTAGAAGCCGAAATGAGCACCCCTATAATCCACCAGGACTCTTACTCGGTTACCAAAACAAACTGTGTAGCCCTTTAATAAGGAAATGAAAAGAAACTAGGGACCAGACTATAATCAAATTGGAACCAAAATAGCAACCGACGTAGATTGATTTTTTCCATGTTGTACGTACGTGCTTTTTGGCTCCTTTCCTGGCTTCTCTCGCAGAATGCCCTTCTATCTCCCACACCTCTGGCCCATGTGCCCATCGAGTCCCCTTGAACTCCCTCCTAGCTCACCTCCTCTCCTGGCTTCTTGCCATGCGCACGGTGCAAACTTGGGCTCCAAATGACGCATGGCACCAGCACACGCTCCATGCTCTTTCGGGCAGACTCACGCATCGCAAGCCTCCACACAGTCTATCTATGTCAAGCATTGCCACATGCCCATGCGTACACCCCGTGCCATGCACTCGGCTACTGCATGTGTCCAAGCACATGCGCCTTGCCTTGTCTCTCAGCTGAATCCACATGCTTGCATGGCTGGCCCACACAACACACACCGAACACCATCTGCACCACGGTTCTAACTTTTCTCCCCATAGCCAGCCTCCCCTTCTTCACTCTCAATGTTACCTTCTTTCTTTTCTCTGAGTAAAGCACCAACAGTGTCAAACTGCAATCGAGATGAAGTTTGTAACTCGGAAATGCTAACCAACGTAGTAGATGCACTTGGTACTGTATCACTTGGGGCCTTCCCGAAACAATATGGGGCAAGTGTGGGGATCGGGCTGGGCCTTGGCCCATCACCAGGCCTACTTGTACTACCCCACCAAGGTTTCTTGTGTCTGATAATTTGTCTAAACTAAGAGTTATACATTCTTTCGCAAAAGGAGATCTGAAATAAGCTTTCTTCTAATATTAATGTAAAACACATTTACCAGACGTCAAAATAATGGGAAAACTAGTAAACGCATTTCCTTTTGATGGGAAAACCAAATGATACACGATATTGATTTCCATTCCCTCCCCTTCCTCAATGCTTTTGCTAGTGTTTGATTTAATGTTCTTGCCTATATATGGCCTATATGGAACTTTTACAAGAAAAAATAATATTCATCTCCGTGTTCAATTACATATTTATTACATAATTTATGTTAAATTGGTTCCCTTATACTTGTTATTTACATAATATGAGTTAATCTTTATTTCTTCTACATCGCCGCATGTAGCAATGTGTGAGCCCCCATAACTTCTTGGATTAAGTTCATTTTACACCTGAGATTAAGTTCATTTTACCATCTCAACTTTATAAAAAAAAGTCCAGTTAACAATAGAACTCCAAAACCATATACTTAAACCCACAAACGTACAAAACCAAGTCACTTATACCTGAGATAGTTTGGGAGGGAAGTTTTGTTGATGGGGATCATCTCAGGGTGGTATTTGTCATATTGGTAGTCACATCACGGTTTTTTTTTGCCAATGGTGATCCAACTAGGAAGGTTGACACTTGGTAGCCACATCATCAGTCTCTTTCTTCTTTTAAAAATAGGCCCACGAGTGAGATCTATTTTCTTAATTTCAAAACGTACATAATTTTGTACCATATTGCTAAGACAAGGTGGGGTAGAGCAATTTATAAGGTGGAATTCATACTACTTCATGAATTATGGATAGGTATGACATGAGGAGGGTTTTGGCTAATCATACAAGTGCACACGCAAACGTGCGCGTA
This sequence comes from Melocanna baccifera, assembly GCA_036346265.1. Lineage (NCBI taxonomy): Eukaryota > Viridiplantae > Streptophyta > Magnoliopsida > Poales > Poaceae > Melocanna > Melocanna baccifera. The sequence goes on along the minus strand of CM070676.1, from coordinate 20,661,007 downwards.
TTCACATATTTTCGTGTGAAAATCACGTGACTTGCGACTTGCGACGCGCGACCATGCCTTGACGTGGCGCGCCATTTGACAGACCAAGTTTACCTTTATTTTTGTTGAACTGTGCATCACTCTCTGTCTCTATTTGAATGAGATTTAAATGTTTGAATTTAGGTCTTTATTGGGTTTGATGACAAATGATTACCAGTGGGTAAATAGTTGGTTAAATATGTCAATTACCAATAGGTAAATGATTGTTTAATCATATCAGTTATTAGTCTGTCTATATATATGCCTGGAGACATCCAAAGTATATTGTAAAGAATCTCACTACCTCTATTCTCTTTCTCCTATGAACTTGTACTGTTGTGTTGCGTCGTCTGAGCCTTGTCAACTCTTCTTCTAGGTATGCACTGTAAAGAAGGGGAGTGGTTTCTCTGAGCCGTTGCTACTATGAAGACCTGCACGGGGGTGGCAATAAAATTTCCCCAACGCTCTATGATGCAAGCATTAAGCTACAAAAGAATCAGGGGCTAGGAAAAGATCAATTGAGATATTCACAAATTATTGGATCACTCATGTATTTAGCTGATGCCACAAGATCTAACATTTCATTTACTATGAGAAAATTAAGTTGGTTTACTAGACATGTGAAGCGTAGGCTTTAATCTGTCAAAAAACTAAGAAACTCTAGAGTGATAGTCATGAACTATATTAAAACAGAGAAAAATCTGGTAGACTCTTTTATAAAGGGCTTAGCATGGAAGGTGATTTTCGTTGCTTCTGTGGACATGGGAATAAGACCCATCTGAGTTACATCGCAATGGTAACCTATACCTTCTTGATCAGAGATCTCGTGACTTAGGTAATGCGAAAATAAGTTGATGTTGTAACAAGAGAGTACATATTCATTGAATCCATGTCCTAATAAACAAATTTCTCTCGACTGTATGGAAGGTTAGCATAAAACCTTAATGCATTCTGTTGTCTAAATGAGAAAAAGGTATTAGTCAGCAGGATACCTATAAAGAATACACCTACTAGAGCCTAACTGTATAGTCGCAATTCATGAGAATGGGGCATTCTCTAGAAAGTTGATGAGCAGATAAGATGGCATGACTATATAACGCTCCGTTTAGGCGTGGTTCATTGGCAGCCTAGTGCTAGTTGAGATTTTGAGTGAAATCTAATCACGAAAACCTGTGAATTCAAGGCATAGTCTATTCATCAGTTGTGAAGATAAATCTTGTCATTTTAGATGTAAGTTCAACCCGTACGGGTCTTACACTAAAAGATTGGTATATTAACAATATTTTAGCACAATATCTTTGACATCTTTTTGCTTCTTATTTTCTTAATTCTAATGCGTGCATGGTTTAGTACCATATTGCTAAGGCAAAGTGGGGGAGACTAATTTATAAGATGGATGTCGAGACCCGAATATGCAAATTCGGACTCCCTGTGTATTCTGCACTAGTCTTAGGATCATGCTAGTGCACACAGTCAAACATAAATGTCATCACAACTATATACACGATAGAATAAAGGAAAAGCTCAAATATCGATAAATCTCAAAAAGTACGACCTTATGGTCAAGCTTACAATAAATTGGCCCGAAGGCTTAACAAAAGTAGCAGCGAAAATCCAAAATAAAGCGTAGTGGCCAATCGACAAGCCACAGGTTATCGAGTGGAGAACGAAGCCTAATCCGTGAAGTCGTCGAAGTACTCTCCTTCTGGAACCTCCTGCTGGTGATACTCCTCTTCCTCAACTGAGCAACATTGGGCATAAAGCCGTGAGTACATTGGTACTCAGCAAGTCGTTTGTAATAAATGAATGCAATATAGTATGCAAGGCTTACCAAAGGATGGCTGAAAGGTTAATTTGCATAAAAGACAGTTGGAATACAAATAATAGATTGAAGGCGAACTTTAAGTAAAACAATAATTAAGTAAATAATCAAAGGAATTGACATACCACTTGCGGACCTCCCATCCACAAGCTAACCAACCGCTTATGAACCTCCCATCCATAAGCTAAACCAACAGTGAACACCTGTCCACTTCCATTCACAATTTTCATAAATAACTATACCTCGTGTGAAATCACCGAGCATTGTCCATGACCGAGGACGCGGCTATTCGAATAGTTTTACACTCTGCAAAGGTTGCACAACTGTACCCACACGATGTGATATTCCTCACATTAAAGAAAATCACAACAAGGCCTTTACAAAGTTCAGTTACAACTTAATCCGTCCGCTAGGGTTTCGCATCACACCCCCCCTTGCGCCACATGGAAATCAGCAACTATGTTCATCTCAATGGCAAGATTAAAGTTGAAACCTCCCAAATTAGTCAGCCAGGTCCGTCCCATACCAGACATGTGGTTTGCACGGTAAAGCTCAGATCAATGGTGCACAAAGTGAAGTCCTTAATATTACCCGGGCGAGACTACCACATCCCCAAAAGTGCACCTGCACTTCCCCCTTTACTGCACGATCACTCGCCCGAGTGCAAAACCATGTTTGTATAACCACCATCGATGACGCACCAACGTCATGGCACAAATTTTAGTACACGTGGCACCAACCACAGTTCAATATCTAAGTCAAATTTATAATTCACATGTGATGATAAACCCGATCGTAACCTTAAGTAAGACTAAGCATCTAATCGTACCAACCCATGTGACAAATATCATAACATCACTAGTATGTTTCCCAACCTATGGTGACAAGGGTATCATAATGTTCAAAGTTATCAAGGAGGGATAAATTCAAAAGAGACGATAACTACCAATTACAACGGTTGAATAAAAATAGCGATGCAATGTAACTTTAAAAAAAATAATTAAATAATAGATTGCAAACTGGGTTCAACATGATCAAAGGACATGACTTGCCTTGGTTATGCTCAGCGAGGTACTCCTGGTCTCCGGGCGCGGAACCTGCTCCTCCGGAATCCGAATCTAGCGAGAGAGAAAACGACTGAAACCAAAGAAATACATAAAATAACAAGCAAATAAACTCCAAAATTCATGAAACTAGAACCAAAAGCTAGAGCTCAATTTTAGATGAATTTAGAAAAACGAACGGGGTCAATCGGAGCTAGGACGGAGGAGAACGGGCTCTCGGAAAATTAAACCTAAATTTAATCGGGAAAAAAAGAAAAAGTGCACTGTGCTGTGAACCCGGTGCACGAAATGACCGGTCCACCGTAGACCCGGTGCATGGAACAGTGCAAGCGGGGAGAGAGGGTGCTGACGCGGCGGCTGTGCTGACGTGGTGCGCGCATATGCTGACACGTGGCAGCTGACGTGGCTGCCACGTGACACCTGGGGGGCGGGTCTTGGATGACGTGGCATGACACGTGACATGCCACGTGGCATTAGGGCTGATGTGGCGTGCCACGTGGGTAGGGCTGACGCGGCACGGCGCGGGCGCTAGCGGCGGCGACGGGATCGGGCGGCTGGGGTGCGGCCACACGGCCGGATCTGAGCCTTCGGCTCAGATATGAGCGAGCGGCGGAGATGCGGCGGCGCGGGAGCGGGGTGGCGGGGATTGCTGACGTGTGGCGCGGCGCGTCGCGCGGGCGCGAGGCGAGGCGTGGGCGCGTCGGCGGGATCCGACGGCGGAGGGGGAAACGCGTGGCGCAAGCTGGTGCCTCCCGGGATGGACGGCGGCGATGCGATGGCGCGGGGGCGGGACGGTCGGCGATGGCGGCAGCGTGGCGTCGCCGCGGGTGCGCGGCGTGGCGCGCGACGAGGCACGCGCGCGGCGCGGCCGCGGCGCGGGAGTGGCGACGAGGAGGCGACGCGGAGACCGGCGGCCAACGCGCGCGGGGGCGGGAGGCTCACCGGCGAGGTCACAGCGACGGCGCAGCGATAACGGGCGGCGTCCGGCGACGGCGGGGACGCCCGGGCGACGGCGGCGCTGCTCTAGGAACGACGGCGTGGGAGCGGGGCGGCGGCGGCGGGTGAGCGGAGGCGGAGGCGGCGGTGAATTTAAATGGCACGCGAACCGAGGGCAGCAGCGGGACGAACACACGCGAACCGAGGTAAGTTCGATTCGGTTACGGCGCGGGCGTAATACGGGCTAGGTTTGGATGGTCCGGATGGAGCCACGTGGCTCGGGCTCAGATCCGACGGCTGGGGCACGAGCGGGATTAGGGTTAGGGTTTTTGCGCGGGGGCGGGGAATGGGCGGCGAGGATTGAGCCACGACACGAGCGGCGATCGGACTGGAGAGCGGGGCGCGAACGCGAGCGCGCTAGTGCCGCCACGTGGCGGATCCAACGGCGCAGGACGGGCGGCGCTAGGGTTTGGCGTGGGGCTAGAGCGGGCGAGCGGCGCGGGGCGGATGCGCGACACGCGGCAAGGGAACGGATCGGGCGGCTGGGAGTGAGGCTAGGCGAGCGGCGGCATGGCGGGCGCCGAGGAAGGCGACGCGTGGCCGGGAGGGATGGCCGATGCGTGGGAGGCGGAAGATCGGACGGCTGAGAAGATTTCCCCGGTTAAATAATTTCAGTAATTCAAATAAAATACTACGAGCTCTAGAAAATAGCAAATAAATCCCAAAAATTCACCAAAAATACCAGAAAATTCCTTGAGACCTGAAGAATCCAAATAAAATATTTTCAACTTATGTTGATGTTTGTGTTACTCAGATTAATTCATTTTAAAATTCAGAAATTCATTTGAAGCTTAATTTAATCCCAGAAAATTTCTTGTGACACAAGGAACTCAATTAAAATATTTTCAGCTAATGTTATTTTATGTTGATGTTTAAATTATTCATATTAAATTCTTTAAATTTTTGAAAATTCAATTTAAGCTTGATTAAAATTCAGGAAAATTCTGGAAATTTATTTTTAAATTCAAGGTTTTAAAAATCCCCAAAAATCAGGATGTTACAATGGAGTTCATGCCACTCATTGAATTATGGATGGGTGTGGTATGAGGAGGGCTTTGGCAAATCAAACACAAGCGCATGTACACGTGCATATTCGTGTGACTTGTGACGCGCGACCCTGTCGTGACATGGCGCGCCACTTGCTAGACAAAGTCCACCTTTATTTTTGTTGAACCGTGTATCACTCTCTCTATCTCTATTTGAATGAGATTCAAATATTTGAATTTAGGGCTTTATTGGGTTTGATGACAGATAGTTACTGTGGGTAAATGGCTGGTTAAATATGTCAGTTACTAATAGGTAAATAATTATTTAATCATGTTAGTTATCAGTTTGTCATATATATGCCTAGAGATGTCCAGAGTATGTTATAAAGAATCTCACTATTTCCATTCTCTTCCTCCTACAAACTTGTACTGTTGTACTGCACCGTCCGAACCTCATTGACTCTTCTTCCTGGCGTGCACTATGAAGTGGGGGAGTGTCGAGACCTGAATATGTAAATTCGGACTCTCTGTGTATACCGCACTAGTCTAGGATCACGCTAGTACACACAGTCAAACATAGATGTAACACAACCATATACACGCTAAAATAAAGGAAAAACTCAAATAGCAATAAACATCAAAGGTATGATCTTATGGTCAAGCTTACAATATCACTAGCCTGAAGGGCTTAACAAAACTAGCAGCGGAAATCCCAAATTATGCGTAGTAGCCATTCAACATGCCTACAGGCAATCGACTAGGGAGCGAAGTTCTAATCCGCGAAGTTGTCGAAGTAACCTCATTCTGGAACCTCCTGCTGGTAATACTCCTCCTCAATTGAGCAATATGGGCATAAAGCCATGAGTACATTGGTATTCAACAAGTTATTTGTAACAAATGAATGCAATATAGTATGCAAAGCTTACCAATGGAGGGCTGAAAGGTTAATTTGCATAAAATGATAATTGAAGATAAATACAATAACTAGATTGAAGGCGAATTTTTAAGTGAAACAACAATAAATAAATAATCAACAAAATTGAAATAAACCACTTGCGGACCTCCCATCCACAAACTAAACCAACAGTGAATTAACCATTCACTGACTAACCACAATCCACAAGTTTTCATAAAATAACTATACTTCGTGTGAAATCACCGAGCATTGTCCATAACCGGGAACACGGCTATTCGAATAGTTTTTACACTCTGTAGAGGTTGCACAACTGTACCCACACGATGTGATTAGTCTCAGCCTAAGGAAATCACAACAAAGTCTTTACAAAGTTCAATTTTAACTCAATCCTGCCAGTTAGGGTTTCACATCACACCCCCTTGCGCCACATGAAAATCAGCAACCATGTTCATCACAATGGCGAGATTGACATTGAAATATCCTAATTTAGTCAGTCAGGTCTATCCCATACTAGACATGTTGTTTGCACGATAAAGTTCAGATCAATGGCGCACAAAGTTAAGTCCTTAATATTACCCGGGCGAGACTTCCACATCCCACGAAGTGAATCCTCACTTCCCCCATTACTGCATGATCATTCGCCCAAATGAAAACCAAGTTTGTATAACCACCGCCGATGACATACCAATATCAGGGCATAAATTTTATAGCTGTGGCACTAACCACGGTTCCATATCCCATTAACTCAAATTAATTATTCACATAAGATGATAAACCCATTTGTAAAATAAGCCAGGCTAAGCAAGCTAATCGTAACCCCCATGTGACATTTAACATAGCATCACTAAATAATTTCCCAACCTATGGTGACAATGGCATCATGGTATTCAAATTATCAAGAAGGGATTATTCAATTGGGACGATGGCTACCATATTCGAAGGTTTATAACAAAGTAGCGATGCAAGATAATTTAAAACAAAGTAATTAAATAATAGATTATAAACTGGGTTCAACATGATCAAAGGTTACGACTTGCCTTAGTTATGCTAAGCGAGGTACTCGAGGTCATCTGGCGTTGCTTCTGCTCCTCCGGAATCGGAATCTAACGGGAGATAAAACGACCGAGTCAACAAAATAACGTAAAATAATAAACAAATAAACTCAAAAAACCTTGAAACCAGAACCAAAAGATATAGCTCGATTTTAGAAAAAAGAACGGGGTCAATCGGAGCTCGGATGAAGGAGAGCGGACTCTCAAAAAATTAACCCTAAAGAAAATACTGGAAATTCAGAAAATACACTGTGCTGTGGACCGGGTGTTCGGCAGAGAGGGGTTCACGGTGGACCGGGTCCACGGAATAGTGCGGGGCTGCTGACATGGCGGCACTGCCGGCTGACATGTGGCCTGTTGACGTGGCGTGACACGTGGCTTCTAGGGCTGACGTGGCACCGGGGGTCGATTTTGCCTAACGTGGCTGTAACATCCTGTGTTTCTGCTATTTTAAAGCCAAGAATTTAAAAATGAATTTTCTGGAATTTTCTGAAATTAATTCAAGCTTCAAATGATTTTTAGAATTTTAAATGGTTTAATATGATTAAAATAAACATGAACATATGTTGGAAATATTTTATTTGGATTATTCAGGTCTCAAGGAATTTTCTGGTATTTTTGGTGAATTTTTGGGATTTATTTGCTATTTTCTAGAGCTTTTTGATATTTATTTGGATTTCTGGAAAAGAGAAAAGAAATAAAAATCTCCCCGCCGCCCGATCTCGCCGCCGCCACGTGTCAGCATCCCCGCTCTCCGCACCGCCGCCGTACCCCTTCCCACGCACCCGCTCTCCGCGCCGCCCGATCCCCACCCGGACGCGCGTCGCGCATCTGCGCATGCCACGCGGCGGCACCAACTCGTGCCGCGCCTGCGCTCGCCGACCGCGCCTCGCCCCTTCCTCAGCCGTCCGATCTTCGCGCCGCCCCTTCCCAGCCGTCGGTTCTGCCCGGCCGGGCGTAACCCTAACCCTAACCGCGCCGCTTGCCCTCGCCCGTCCGATCTTTTCCCCACTGATCCGAGCCGTCCAAGCTGCGTCCCGCCCGCACCCGCGCCGTAACCGGATCGAACTCCTCGGTTCGCGTGTTTTTAACACTCGCTCCTCGGTTCGCGTGCCCATCACCGAACTCTCGCGCCGCCCCTCGCGTCCGTCCTCGCCTCGCCGCGCCGTCGCCGAAGCCGCTCCGCCGCTTTCCTGCACCTCCCCGTCCTCTCGCGACGCCACCGGAGCCGCCGCCGACGCTGTTCCCGCCGGTGAGCCCCAAGCCATCTTCGTCGCCTCCGCGTCACCCCAGTCGCCGCCTGCGTCGCCTCCGTCGCCCCACGCAGCGCCTCGTGCGCGTGCCTCGGTCCCCACGCCCGAACCCGCGTGCCCGCACCCACGCGCGACGCTTCGTGTGGCGCGACGTCCACGCGTCAGCCATCGTCGCGCTCCCGCCCGCGCCCGCGTGACGCGCCGACCATGCGTCGGCAATTTGCCCGCCGCCCGCGCCCGGCCGCCTCATCCTCGCCACCCATTCAGATCTGGATCGAGGATCCAGATCGCGCCGCGCGACGCGTTCCCCGCCGTCGGATCAAGCCGCCGCCGCCCGCGCCCGAATCGCGCCGCATCAGCCCTACCACATGGCTAGCCACGTCAGCTGACACGTGGCAGCACCAGCTGACACGTGGCAGCTGACACGCCGCGTCCACCGTGGACCGAGTCCCCCGTGCACTGTAATCTTTTTCAATTTCCCGATTTAATTTAGGATTAATTTTCCGAGAGCCCGTTCTCCTCCGTCCTAGCTCCGATTGACCCCGTTCTTTTTTCTAAATTCATCTAAAATTGAGCTCTAGCTTTTGGTTATGGTTTCATGATTTTTAGAGTTTATTTGCTTATCATTTTATGTATTTTGTTTCTTTCGGTGGTTTTCCCTCTCGTTAGATTCGGATTCCGGAGGAGCAGGTTCTACGCCCGAAGACCAGGAGTACCTCACTGAGCATAACCAAGGCAAGTCGTGTCCTTTGATCATGTTGAACCCAATTTTGCAATCTGTTATTTAAATATTTTGTTTCAAGTTACATTGCATCGCTATTTTTATCCAAACTCTTGTGTTGGTAGTTATCGTCCCATTTGAATCAATCCCTCCTTGATAATTTGGATTATCATGATACCTTTGTCACCTTAGGTTGGGAAACATACTAGTGATACTAGAATATTTGTCACATGGGTTGTACGATAGAGTTGCTTAGCTAGTTTATATTTACGATGGGTTTCATCATGACATGTAAATTATTAATTTGACTTAATGATATATAGAACTGTGGTTGGTGCCACATTTATTAAAATTTGTGCCATGACATTGGTGTGTCGTTGGCTTGGTTATACAAACTTGGTTTTGCACTCGGATGAGTGATCGTGCAGTAAAGGGGGAAGTGCAGGTGCACTTCGGGGGATGTGGTAGCTTCAACCTCTGCAGAGTGTAAAACTATTCGAATAGCCGCGTCCTCGGTCATGGATAATGCTCGATGATTTCACACGAGGGTAGTATGTTTATGTTAAACTTGGTGGTTCATATTGGAGGTGGACAGATAGTTCACCATTGGTTTAGCTTATGAATAGGTGTTCACAAGTGGTTCATGTTTATTCTTTTGATTATTCATTATTATTGTTTTTACTTAAATCTCGCTTTCAATCTATTTATCATATCTACTGTGAAATGTCTTTTATGCAAATTAACCTTTCAGCCTTTTATTGGTAAGCCTTGCATATTATATTGCATTCATTTGTTACAAACGACTTGCTGAGTACGAATGTACTCACGGCTTTACGCCTATGTTGCTCAGTTGAGGGCGAGGAGTATTATCAGCAGGAGGTTCCAGAAGGAGAGTACTACGACGACTTCACGGATTAGGCTTCGTTCTCCACTCGATAGCCTGTGGGCTTGTCGATTGGTCGCTACGCTTTATTTTGGATTTTCGCTGCTATTTTGTTAAGCCCTTCCGGCTAGAGATATTATAAGCTTGGCCATAAGGTCGTACATTTGAGATTTATCGATATTTGAGTTTTTCCTTTATTATTATCGTGTGTATGGTTGTGATTACATCTATGTTTGACTGTGTGCACTAGCGTGATCCCGGACTAGTGCAGTCTACACAGAGAGTCTGAATTTGCATATTCGGGGCTCGACAGTGGCGCTGACGTGGCATGACATGTGGCATGACACGTGGCTTCTAGGGATGACGTGGCTAGGGCTGACGTGGCGGCTCGGGCGCGGCAGCGGTGCGGCTGAATCGGACGGTTGAGGTGCGGCCACGTGGCATGATCGGCACCACAGATCTAGATCCGAAGTGACGGTGGGGATTAGGGGGACGGCCGTTGGATGGGTGACACGTAGCAGCGCGATTTGCGAAGTGACGCGGCGCGGCTTGGGCACGTGGACTTAGGCAGCACAGTGCAGGCGCGGCCGAGGGTGCGCGGGGCGGTGTGGTCCGGCGAGTTCGGTGCGGCGGCGGGGTTGGCTCCAGCGGTGGGGTGACGCGGGCGCGACGGAGTTGGCCGGCGGTGATGGGAACGGCTCCGAATACGGTAGTGAACTCCGGTGCTACGTCGAGGTGCTCTGGTGGCGGCGGCGGTGGTGAGGTCGGGAAGATGCGGAGGAGGCGGCGCTTCAATGCACACGAACCAAGGGTGATGGTGGAGTTTTATCACGCGAACCGAGGCCGTGTTCGAGACGAACACGGTGCGGAGAATCCGCATCGGGGACGACACGTGAGCGGCCAACACGTGGCACCAGAGACGAGATCAGACGGTCGTGGTGCGCGGGCAAGCCGGCGCGGGGCGGACACGAGGGTGCGGCTGGTGCGATGGTGACACGCGGGCAAGGGTGCAGATCGGAATGGCGAGGGAGGTGCGGCGCTAGGGTAGACGCGGGTAGACGTCCGGGGCAGCGCGGGCTAGGGCGGAGACACGTGGCGGGCCGAGGGGACGTGGGCCGGAGGGAAATCGGCCCACGGGGATTTTTAAGATTTTTCCCGTTTTCTCTTTTCCAAAATCCTAAGAAAATCCAAAAACCTCTAGAAAATAGCAGATAAGTCCGAAAAATTCACCAAAAATACCAAAAAATTCCTTGAGACACAAGGAACTCAAATAAAATATTTTCAACTCATGTTGAAGTTTATTTTAATCATATTAACTCATTTTATTTTCTAAAAATTCAAATTAAGCTTGATTAAATTCCAGAAAATTCCAATAATTCGTTTTTAAAATGAAGGCTTTTAGAACTCCAGAAAAATTAGGATGTTACAGAGAGCAGTATCTCCGAGCTGTTGTTACTGTGAAGACTTGCACGAGGGTGGCAATAAGGGTTTTAGGCAACGCACATCGCACGACCGCTTACTGCACTACATCATCTACATTCTGCACTGTATCACGTTTATGCTGCTTCATGTTCTTCATCAAACCCAACAATAAGTCGTTTGTACGTTCGATCGACTTTCGTACTATATTTTCTTGTGTATTTTTTGAAGTATAATGAGTAACATGTTGTTAGTTATGAGTTTTGCATTGCTAGTTTTATATCATATTTGTCTTCTGGTAAAACTTGAAATTAAAATATTCCTACGTTTCCAACAATCTAGAAACCTTATTGTGAACTTTGTTGTAATACAAAAATAGTTAGTGCTTCTGATGCGATGAAACCTGAGATATTTTCTAGTCAGAACTTTCGTAGATGACAGACTAGAGACAAGTTTTGGCTCATATCTCTGTGACTATGGTGGGTTATCCACCCGTAGTATCTTTTTATGATTGAACAGTTCATACAATTTGATAATGTAAACAACACTACTCTTGGATGCATTCTGACTGTTCTAGCATATTAACTGTACGATGTGTATGTGAACTATAAGTCCGCAACAGAGTTTTGGGATGCACTAGAGCACAAATATACAAAGGCAGAGGCAGGTTGTTGGCTCTACATATGTGAGTAATTTTTCAATTTTAGCATGGATAAGGCTAATTCCATAGTTGGATAAGCTCATGACCTCCAACTACTAGTGGATGAGATTATGCACCTAGGTTGTGTGTTGCCTCCTAAGTTTGCAGCTATAAGCATTGTTGCTAAACTCTCTACTTCTTGGCGGGATTTTGCCACTAGCTTGAAACACAAGAGGAAAAAGATTTTTATTGAGGATCTTATTGCTGCCCTCAATGTGGAAGAAAAAGTAAGAACAAAGGATGCACCAAGCACCTCTGGTCAAAATAATACAAATTTCATAGAGAAAAAGACTGCAGCAAAGAAGTACAAATCTAATAAACCGAACAAGACAACTAGATTTAAGAAGAAGAAACTAAGAAAAAGGATTTGAGAGACATCACCTACTTTGTGTGTGGAAAAGATGGTCATATGGCGACAGACTGTCACTTTTGTAAAATTAGAGATGGTGAACAGCCAAAGAAGAAGACTATCAACGTGATCATAGGCGAAGCCTCAACTTCATAAGGGTATGGTAATTTACCTGTTATCTTTTTAGCATGTCAACCCACTGATTGGTGGGTTGATACTGGTGCTAATGTTCATGTATGTTCTGATATGTACTTATTTTCTTCTTAGCAGGCAACAGGGGCTTCTTTCGGTCGAATAGGAAATGACTTGCATGCTTCTGTTCTTGGTATTGAGTATTAGAAAGAGATAAATGGTTGAGAAAACCTTTGGTGATGATTTTATTGTATACCTCGTGGATGATGTGCCAAAGACTCTTTCAGAGGCTTATGCATCTTCTGATATTGAGTATTAGAAAGAGATAGTCCGTAGTGGGATGGACTCTATTATGGTTAATAAGACTTGGGAGATAACTAATCGTCTTATCGGGTGCAAACCTGTAGGATGTAAGTGGGTCTTTAAAAAGAAACTATGGTTTGATAGTACTATTGAGAAGTACAAGATAAGACTTATAGCCAATGGTGTAACCCAAAAAGAGGAAGAAGATTTCTTTCATACCTATTCTCTTGTCACCAGATTAACCACCATCAGAGTGGTTCTTCCGTTAGCATCTTCTTATGGTCTACATGTCCATCAAATGGACATTAAGATAACTTTCCTTAATGGAGAGTTAGAGGAAGAAATCTATATGGATTAACCAGATGGTTTTGTGATTTCTGCACAGGAAAATAAAATTTGTAGATTATTGAAATCCTTGTATGGTTTAAAGCAAGCACCGAAATAATAGCACAAGAAGTTTGATAAAACTTTGACATCTGCTGACTTTGTTGTGAATGAAGCTGATAAATATACATATTACCATTATGGTGGGGGTCAAGGAGTGATCTTATGTTTTATGTGGATGACATACTTATATTTGGAACTAATACTGTCGTAATTGATGAGGTCAAATCTTTCTTATCCAAATTCTTTGACATGAAAGACCTAGTAGACGCAGATGTTATTCTGAATATTAAATTGATCAAGAATAAGGATGGGATCACTTTGAACCAATTCCATTATGCTGAGAAAATATTGAGCCGGTTCGGCTTTGAAAAATGTAATATTTCTCTAACACCCTATGGCGTAAGCAATAAGCTACGAAAGAATTAGGGGTTAGGAAAAGATAAATTGATATATTGGCGAATCAATGGATCACTCATGTATTTGCAGTAAGCAAATTAAGTTGATTTACTTTTACCCTAGGAGTTGATCACTAGGAGGCACTTGAAAGAGTGTTACACTACTTGAGGGGCACAACATCTTTTGGCATTCATTATACTGGATACTATTTTGTATTAAAAGGATACAATGACTCTTATTGGATCTCTTATGCGGATGAGATAAAAGCTATAAGTTGTTATGTGTTTACTTTAGTTGGTACTGCAGTTTTATAGAGGTCTTGTAAACAGACTATATTGATAAGGTTAACCATAGAAGCAGAGCTTGTAGTACTTGATACAGCCACTGTTGAGGCTGAATGGCTGAGAGCGCTTTTGATGGACTTACCATTGGCAAAGAAACCAATACCGATAATCCCGATGTACTGTGATAATCAAACTGTATTGGCCAAAGTCACAAGTACAAAGAATAATATGAAGTCCTCTAGACATATGAAGTGTAGGCTCAAATTTATCAGAAATCTGAGAAACTTTGGAGTGATAGCTGTGAAGTATATTAACACTCAGAAATATCTGACAGACCCTTTTACAAAGAGGTTAGCACGAAAAGCGATTTTCATTGTTTCTATGGACATAGGAATGAGGCCCATCTGAGTTACATTACAATAGTAACACATACCTTCTTGATCGAAGATCCCATGACATAGATAATGGGAAAATGTCAGGACTCGGAACAACAACTCCAAGTCCCTCTATGTAAATCGTACTAGTCCAGGATCAAGCTAGTGCACACAGTGGATAACAAAGATTCATATCATGCACAATGACATTTATTCATTAACTAAATATGAGCCTGAGGGCCAAAGTTTACAGCAAGGGTTCATAAACCAAAAATAAATATAAGCAGCGAAAAAAAGAACAATAAAGCAGCAGCCCATCCTGCCTGCCCACAAGCGAATGACTGTAAGACGTGGCCTACTTGTCGTTATTCTCGCTGAAATTGATGAGGTCATTCTCTGAAAATAGTGAATGAAGCAACATGAGTACATAAAGTACTCCACAAGTTACACCAGGAGGTTTAACAGAGTTAATGCATGTATAAGGGTTGACAATGGAAGGCATAATAAAGTTAATTGAGCGTAAAGCAAAATTGAAGTAAATATTGTAAGTAGATTCAAAAGTTGAATTTGATACAATAGAAACAATTAAGAATTTAACCAAATAATATCGTTAGTGCAGGCTCCGACCAAACACTAACCTATTCGCAGGTATCACATCTGGTCCATCTTTTCAAAAGATTTCACACGGATTTCCATCCATCCATATGCTTTTTAAAATCCCCTATGAATTCTATCCATCCATAACCTTTTTAGAAACCATTTTTAAAACCAAAAACTAATCCATGAAAAACTTTACTCGGCTTGCCCATAACCGTAGGCACGACTATCCAGGATAGATTATACACTCTGCAGATATTGTATAGCTTTACCCACAAGACATGATCATCCCATATTGCCACCGGATAAACACACTTTCTTTGGTGTGCGGCGAGGAGATCATGATAAGGCCTTTACAATGCTAAGTCTTCAACCTGGTCACGCCGCCACTAAGATTTCACCACAACTTGAATCCACAAGTTGGAGCCCCCTCTTGTGCCGTGTGAGACTTCTCATGGCCTACGCCACGTTCACATTCAACCTATAGTGAGACCAAAGTTGGGACCTCACAAATTAGTCAGTTAGGACTGTCCCATACCAGTCTTGTGGTAGTACGATATGGCTTTGTAACAGTAGCTTATAGACCGGTCCTTAACTTGACTTAGGCTCCAACCACATACCCGTTGTGCCTGACAATCAACATTGTGTCATCGAACAACAATGCATTCCAGTACCCACCACCTAACCATTAGCCTAGGTCCAAACCAAGTTTTATATTTTATTTTAAAATATTTCATGTATCTTCTTGACTCACCGATGTCAAGAATACATTTTAGAAAATCATTGTTCTAAACTGAACAAATATTCCCACATAAATCTAGTCAATACTATTGTACTAACTAGCTTTTCATCTAAGGTGACAAGGCATAAGGAAGTTTAATATCAAATTTGGCTATACACAAAAGATTTGGGTATAACTAGAATTTAAATCGAATTTAAACTAGATTTGAATAAAAGTACGCATGCATAATAATTTAAAAACAACATAAATAATTTAAATTACTGCGAGCAACATGATCAAAGGTGTAACTTGCCTTGCTTTGGAGTTTGCTGAGGTTCGTCAAAATTATACTCTCCAGAATAGTCGTAGTCTACACATGAAAAGCCAGAACAAACTAACTCAAATAAAATCTAAATAAAATCCATAATTATAAAATATATGCTGGGAGTTATAATATGACTTTAGATGAATTTAGGAATTTGAATGGTTCCAATCGGAGTTAGGGTGACGGGGAACGACTTCTGGTAGTTTGAATTCCAAAGAAATGAATAAAAGAAATTATTGGAATTCTTTTCTTTGTGAAGGAAAAGTGGTCAGAAGCTACAATATTTGTGTATGGTCGAAACCATGATCGAAGGTGTAGTCGAAACCATGGTCGCAACCATGGTCGAATCAACGGTTGAAATTGCGAAGGTCAAAGTCGAAGACGGAGACTCCAAGTATGGGTGAAGGTGAAGTTGAAGATTAAGACGAAGACCAAGTCGAAACTATATAATAGTTGAGAACAAAGGGTAGTCGGAGTCAAGCGGTCGGAGAGATCGGAGGGTTCAAAGATAGGAGGGTGCGGAGGTTAAAATAATCCAACAGCCTTGGTCGGTTCGAAGACGAAGATCGAAGTCGAAGGCTTCGAGATCGAAGATCGAAGGCTGGAGTCGAAGGTCGAAGGCTGGAGTTGAAGTCTCCGAAGATCAAAGTCAAAATCAGAGTCTTCGAAGGTCGAAGTCTCTGGGGTTGAAGGTCGAAGTCGAAGTTGAAGGCTCCGAGCAGTTGGAGTGTAAGAAGCCTCCAAACAGTCGGAGTCTAAAGAACCTCTGGACGACAGAGTCTAAAGAGCCTCCGGATGTCGGAGTCTTAGAAGCTTCTGACAGCGGAGTCTAAAAATCGGATAGCTGGGAGAAGTCGGATGGCTCGCGTGATGAGATCTGAGTGATCTAACAACGGCGAAGACCGGTGAGATGTACAAAAGAGAGAGAATAGTATGAGTCCGGTTTTACCTTGGTGCAAGGTTCGGGCTACACAGAGTTTGCTGGTGGTGAGGGTGTAGTGGAGGCGGGTACGATTATCGGTGGCGTCGACGAGGCGCAAGAAGGTCTGAGGCACCGGCAATTCCTCGCCAGAGCTCCTCAGACGAAGAAAGGAAGAAGTCGCTCGGTGCGACGGGTTTACGAGCGAAACCAGGGCAATTGGGTGAGGAAATAGTGGAGCCGAGCCCATGGATGGCGGTGCGGTGCATGAAGCCCGTGGGCTCGCTGGCTGTGCGGGACACGGCGAGGGTTGGTGTGGGGCACAAAAGAGAGAGAGGACTGCTAGGAGTGTGTTGGTGCTTGTGTGAAATACCGGAAGTGGCCGAAGGTGGTCGGTAGTGAGGTGAAGCGGTGGCGCAACTTGGGTGGCGGTGGCGACAGCGTTCTGGCGATGAGGAGATTCAGCCAATGACCGGTCGAGAAAATCCAAAAATTATAAAATATATACTAAAAGATAGATTATGAATTTAGATAAATTTAGAAACTTGAATCACCTGATTCGGAGTTCGAACGGAAGAGAACGAGTGATTGGAAGATTGTCGGATGAGAAAATTCTGGAAAAAGAAAAATCAGGAATATTCCAAAGGATAGCTAAAAATCATGTTAGCTAAAAATTTAAAAATTTCAAGAAACAAAATAACTTTGATTTTTATTTTAAACTAAATTAATTATTATTTTATTTTAATTATTTTAATTATTAATTTTTTTAAAAAACTTGCGTTGTTATAGAAAATAAGTTAATGTTGTAACAAGAGAGTACATATTCATTGAATCCATGTCGTAATAAACAAAGTACTCTCAACTGTATGGATGGTTGGTATAAAACCTTAATGCATTATGTTGTCCAAATAAGGAAAAGGTACTAATATATAGAATACCTAGAAAGAATTCACCTACTTGAGCCTAACTGTGTGGTTGCAGTTCATGAGAACGAAGCATTCTCGAGAAAGCTCATGAGTAGATAATAGAGCATGACCATATAACGCTCCGTTTAAGCGTGGTTTATTGCTAACCTAGTACTAGTTGAGATTTCTAGGGAAATCTGATCACGAAATGCTATGAATTCAAGGCATAGTCGATTCATCAGCTGTGAAGATAAATCTTGTCATTCTAGGTGTAAGATCAACCTATACGGGACTTACACTAAAAGACTAGTATGTTAACAGTACTTCAGCACAATACCTTTGACATCTTTTTGCTTCTTGCTTTAGAATTGGTGGGGGATTGTCAAAATAAGCCTATGAGTAAAGCCCATTTTCTTAATTCCAAAGCATGCATGGTTTAGTACCATATTGCTAAGACAAGATAGGGGATACCAATTTATAAGGTGGAGTCCATACCTCTTCTTGAATTATAGATGGGTATGGCACGAGGAGAGTTTTGGCTAATCACACATGCGCGCACGTACACACGCACATTCGTGTAAAAATCATGTGATTTGTGACTTATGATGCGCGACCGTGTTGTGACTTGGCGCGTCACTTGGCAGACCAAGTCGACCTTTATTTTTGCTGAACTATGCATCACTCTCTCTCTCTTTGTTTGAATGAGATTCAAATGTTTGAATTTAGGGCTTCATTGGGTTTGATGACAGACAGTTACTAGTGGGTAAATGGCTGGTTAAATATGTCAGTTTCCAATGAGTAAATGACTGTTTAATCATGTTAGTTATCAGTCTATCTATATATATATATGCCTAGAGACGTCTAAAGTATATTGTAAAGAATCTCATTGCCTCCATTCTCTTCCTCCTACAAACTTGTGTTGTTGTGATGTGTCGTCTGAACCTAATCGACTCTTCTTCCCGGCGTGCACCGCTCACTGCACTGCGTCATCTACGTTCTGCATTGCATCACGCCTACGCTGCTTCCTGTTCTTCATCAAACCCAACAGTAAGTCGTTCGCACATTCGATTGACTTTCATATTATATTTTCCATGTGTATTTTCTAAAGTATAATGAGTATCCTGCTGTTAGTTGTGAGTTTTGCATCAATGGTTTTATATTGTATTTATCTACTAGTAAAACTTAGAATTAAAATATTACCTACATTTTCAACATCTTCTTCCTCCTCTCTTTGTCTCCTCATTTTCTTTCTTCCTCTCTTCATCCTCTCTCCTTTAAGACAGCCTTGTTAGCAAAAATGGATAATACGGTTGCCAATATAGTAAAAACCACCCTAAGTTGAATCCCCATCCACAGAGTTCCCTCTAAAACTTCCACAGGGTGTAAATTGATTTGGTTTTGTATGTTTAATATCCGCTTTTTTGTAGGTCAAGGTGATGCGGATCGGTCCTCAAGGTGAGATTTTAATCCGTGGACAGCTCGATCTTTTGTGGTGGAACAACAAAAATACACCAAGATAACAAGCATGGTTTATGATATGATGAATAGATGCAACTTGTACCAACATAAATGCCCCCAACCATGCGCACCACAATGCAACAACCTAGGACAAGTGAATCTCACAATCCATCGAGTAAACTCCCGCACACAACAAATCCCCACATCAAGTGCAATTCGCAATTGAAATTCACAAATTGGTGGATTTTCGTAAGACCTCACCAAACTCAATAGCAGGGATGAACCCTAATGATACTCTATCAGAAAAACTCACTATGTACTCAATTCATTATCAAAACTCTGAGTTCTATAATAGACACACCTACCTATATATAGACATGACACAATTCAACCTAAAGCTATACACGCACAAACCGACTCTAATTTACATGGACTCCATCCCAATTACATAATCTTGTAACCAACAAGAACTCAACACTAAATACTAAGCTATGTAGCAACCCACAGTTAAGAAGTAGCAGGGTCTAATCCATGGAGTGCATGTTGATATGGTGGACCCCACTCACATGCACAGTGGTAGATTTAGGATTTCGTCATGTGCTGGGCTGTGAAGGGTTGGAGATCACTACTACCTAAGTTGGAGGGAAGGTTGTGCCCCGAGCTTACCTGAGCTTTACACTGGTAAAAATCCCATGCCCCCGGCTAGAGCCTAGGCTGCCATAAGCCTAGATCCGCCCCTGCCCATGCACATAGTGAAAGAATAGGATGCGCTAGCCCTAGCTGTTCCTTGGAAGTGACATGATCTGGTGGCCTGGGACTTCATCGTGGTGCATATATAGAATAAAAATACCAAATCCTTCCTAATTTTGGCATTGTAGTTGTAAGTAGCATAGAGATAAGATAGAAATCGTCCTCTGTATAGAACCAACCAGATCTCAGAAAATATTTCCCTTCTCTGAATTGGAATTTCATTTACATGGCAGCTTCCTTTTCTACTTCAGATCCCTTGTACATATACATGATTCCTTCTAGTCTGAATAGAACTTTTGGCTCACATGCAAACGCATGCATGCAGACCCAACCAAAATATGAACAAACATCATGAAGTACTTAGTCTCCTAGCTGCGCATCCTTGAATTTGTAACTCGTGTGATCCTGATTTCTTCCATCCTGCTCCATGCACATATATAGCACACGCATGCACATGATTAGCCTCCTCACGCACCACTCAAGAACTTGACAAAGTACAAAAAGAAGTAGTGGGCGACATATGGGCCGCATCACAAGGGGTTTAATTTAATTTTTTTACAAAGTTGAGGGGGGGGGTCTTAAAATGGACTTATTCCTAATGCATATACTAAAGCATGCGTTTATTATACATATATGCAGCAGAATTAATGTATAAACATAGGCATGTACAATGATGAGAAAGTGAGTGACATATTTAAGTGATCTAGCTCATTATTTAAGTAAATAGGCATGCCCAATAAGCATCAATCAAGAGCTATTGATATATTTCATATTGTTAGTGATATGCTCTAGAGGCAATCATCGAGAGGATTGTATCACTTCTATGTTTATGATCTTTTGAATAATATGTTATTTTGTCCCTTGAATAAATATTTTTCATATTGATTAACAAGTATGTGACTTGTTCATAGAACTCTTTATTTATGTTATAATGTTATTCTAAATTATCACTGATCTTATATCATTATGTGAGATAATTATAATTTACAAATTAGCATATGTATTGATTGATGTCGAGACCCAAATATGCAAATCTGGATTCTATGTATGCCACACTAGTTCAAGATTACGCTAGTGCACACAGTATAAGCATAGATGAAACATCAACCATATAAATGATTAAAAAAGAAAAAAGACTCAAATATTAATAATTATCAAAGTGCAACATTATGGCCAAACTTACAATTAATAGCCTGAAGGGCATAAGAAACTAGCAACAGAAAACATTAATAAGCATGGTAGCCATTCGACATGCCCACAGACAATCAACTAGGAAACGAAGTCCTAATATGTGAAGTCGTCGAAGTATCCTCCTTCTAGTACCTCCTGCTGATATGGTTTCTCTTCTTCAACTAAGAAACAGTAGGTATAAAACCGTGAGTATATTGATACTCAGCAAGTCATTTGTAACAAAGATGCAATATAATATGCAAGGCTTACCAATGGATGGCTGAAAGGTTATTTTGCAGAAAACAGTAATTTAAAGTAAATACAGTAAATATATTGAAAGTAAACTTTAAGAGAAATAATAATAAATAAATAACCAAAGAAATTAAATAGACCATAAGTTAACTAACCATCCACTTAATAAATCATTAGTGAACTACATGTCCACGTCCTAAAGTTATCCAAACCAAATTTTATGAAATAACTACCCTTCGTGTGAAATCACCGAGCATTGTCCACAACCGAGGACATGGTTATTCGAATAGTTTTACACTCTATAGAGGTTGCACAACTGTACCCACACGATGTGATCATCTACACGTTAAAGAAAATCACAAAAAAAACCTTTACAATGTTCAACCTTAGCCTAATTTCACCCACTAAGGTTTCGCCATCGAGAAGGTTAACCACCTAGTTGATAATTGCCCCCTCTCGCTCTTGAAAAATTGCCGCTAGGATCGAGAAGAACGGGTTCTTGAAAAATTGAATCTAAAGAAAAATACTAGAAAATCAAAAATTTTACTGTGCTGTGGATTCAGTGCATGGAATAGTGGGTCTACGGTCGACTCGGCTCACGGAACATTAAACGGTGTGATTCGATTGCTGACATGGCGGCTAGGGCTAACATTGCATCCATGTGGCATGACATGTGGCAATCACGTAGGACTAGGACTTGCGTGGCTGCTGAGATGGCGGTTGACTCGATTGCTGACTCGGCCAAGGACGATCGCACTAGGCCGAAGGGAATGATCGAATGGTCCAACTACGATCAGACGGCCGAGGACGATTGGACTGGTCGAAGATGTTTGGATCGATCGAAGGGGTGACAAAGATCAAACGGTTCGAATATGATCAAATGGTCCAGAGGGCTGAGGACATCCAGACGGTCTGAACGATGACAACACGCGTTGCTCGGTGGTCGTACAACACCAAGTGGTCGAAGACACTACATGGTCAAAGGCTGTGTGGTCATGGTCGTAGATGTGGTCTAAGACGTTACGTGGTCGGGGGCTGCTGTGTGGTCATAGATGTACGCGTGGTCATAGATCGGCTGATCATGGACGTGGTCGGATGGCTTTGGTGGTCCGATGGCTACGGTGGACTTGGGACTCATCGGCAGCGGGTCGGGCGAAGTTAGATGGCTGCGATGAAGTGCGGCTTGCCGGGGATGGCAGCAGAGAGAACAAGGGCGATAGAAATCGACGTGGATGTTGAAAGAGCATGGGCGAGCTCGGCGGCGGATTGCGAACAGCGAGGGCATGGCCGCTATTTATGGCGCAGACGCCGAGGAGGTGGGGTCAGTACGGTGGCGTATTCAACTCAGAGACGACGGGGGAAGAGACTGACTCAGGCACAAAAGCCGAGGCGTAGCCGAGATGTGCATGACGACATCTACAGGAAGGAGATGAACAGTAGCTAGGACGATGGATTGCTGACATGTGGTGCGGGCTAAGGATTGGACGACTGAGGCCAGGACGGGCGATACAAAAACACTATATAGGTTTGCCCGATATGATCTTCATATATGTTTGGGAGTCGTTATGTCCTGCTAGGGACCGTTATGGACTTATGAACTGGAAAGAAGTTTTTAGCCCATGGCCAAATATACTTAAACCTAGAGGGTCACATACTTAATGGGCTGGAATGATAAGAGTTCGGATGATAGTCTCCAAGTGGGATACGATCTCGTCTTGTATCGGATAAGAATCCGATTGGAGGCTATATAAAGAAAGGTGCGGGGCTAAGGGAGGTATCACGAAACACACCCATCGAAATTCTAGTTGCCACCTCTCATAATCCCTACCATGCACGCTGGTGCTAGCGTACCGACGCATGGTATTCCATCCCTTAACGTGTGGACCTCGGTAGAGGCATTGCTACAACTGCAGCGCTGATCGGGATGATTGCGAGGAGGAGACGATTGGCCAGAGGATAATCGACTACTTTCATTACATCGATGTGCTTTTCGTTGAATCAATTGCTTCAACTCTACTTTCACTGCACTACACATTTAGTGGTAACGATCTATGATCTCTTACTCATATGACTTCATAGTTTACATAGTAGAAAATTTTAATTTGCGATAGTGTAGCCAACCCGTATCCCAACAGTGGTATCAAATCCATCCTGTGTAGTATTTGATGTAAATTGGTTGCATATAGTTGATATGTGGTGGTAGTTGACTGGATCTATTACTAATCTAATATGGTAACTTAGATTGGTTATTGTCGTTGGATTGGTTTAGATACTAGTTGATAAGAACAATCGATTTCAATGATAGTAGATGGGTTCGGAGCAGGTATGAATTGATAGAATCGAGTTTCTGTTTTGTCTGGAAACCTCCCACGCTGATCAATACGATTGATTAATGGAAAATTGGGTCGATAAGATTGGTTCGGAATTGGATTAATGTGATTAATCTGATGAAATTTTCAAGGGTGATTTCATGAATAGGATTCACGTCCCGAGAAAAAATTTGTGGTTACCATGAATAGGATTTTGATGTTTAATGTAATAGTGGGACCGCCGTACTAGGTAATCGTACCACACATTATAAGTGTTATGTGTTCATATCGCACGATAGAATTGGATTCTGCATATAACTCGTTTTTGCAGGGTTGTGTGAATAGTATGGCCCATTGTATATGTGATGCATGTATGAGTTTTTCTTGGTTTGCATGTCATGTTGATTTATGGCCATGGTCTACATATTATTGTATAATGGCCTGTGTGTCGACTTGTGATGCTTGATATTTTCATATGTAGTTCATTATTAGCTGCTAGGAGTAATAACTAAGTAGATGATGTGCTGAAACTAAGCATTGATGGCTGGTGGATAGGAAGTGTGGCGATGGAGATTATCGTATCAAGGGCCATTCTATATCATAGTTTAATATGATTTAAATATGAATACTTTTATGTTCTTATTATACTATTATTCATATTGTTAATTTCTTGGGTGTTTTTAACATGATAGAATAGTATCACCTAGAAAAATGAAGTAAAACTAGATGCCCTTCTAATAGTTGCATCGATCAAAAATTTTGATCATCAATTGGTAGGTCTACCAAAGTAGGGTGCCATTGATTATCTCAATGAGATAGGGTAAAGTGTTGGACACTTCATGCATAATATTAGTTTAACTTGACTAGGTTATCAAAATAGTTTTGGGTCTAGAGGCATAGTGTTAAGGCTAGGACATACGGATGTCACTCAACAAACAAGAGTTGCATGTGATGCAATGAGCAAGTTGTTGCTTACCTACATCGCTAGGTTTCTAGTAGTGATGCCAAAGCTCACTAGGAGTTAGTGATATATTGATCTTGATTCACTATATGTTATTAGAGAGTACATGATTTTAAACACATACTGAGAGTATCTTTTATTAAATTATTTAATAGAAGATTTCACATAAACATATTGCTGATTTTTTTCATATAATTTTTATGTTGTAGACAATGCCATCATCTATTTCTCCACACCCGGTTTTAACCTATGGTCTATTCTTGAGAAAGAAAAACTAAATGGAACAAATTTTATTGACTGGTATCGCAACTTGAGAATTGTTCTCAAGCAAGAAAAGAAGAAATATGTTCTAGAGGTTCCATATCTATATGACCCAGCTGAAGATGCTACTCGTGCTCAAAAGATTGAGTGTGAGAAACATTACAATGACCCACTTGATGTTAGTAGTCTTATGCTTGCCACAACGAACTCTGAGCCTCAGAAGTAATATGAGAAAATGGATGCCTATAATTTGATTGTAGGTCTTAAAGGCATGGCTGAGAACTAGACAAGGGCTAAAAGGTACAACACCTCTAAGTCGTTGTTTATGTGTAAGTTAGCTGAAGAAAGTCCGATCATGTAACATCCTTAATTTTAGTGTTATTTGAAGCCTTTTAAAATAAAATTCACCATTTGGATTCTTTTGTATTTATGTCAAGTTTAATTTGAATTTTTAATAATTGGAAGGATTTAATATGAATAAAATAAATATTAACATATGATGAAATAATTAAAAGGATTGTGGGTCTCAAGAAGTTTTTTGGAATTTTCTGTGAATTGTTTGGATTTATTTGCTATTTTCTAGCGCTTATTTTATTTTCTTCCAACCTCTGAAATTAGAAAATCTCCAAAAGTGCCCGCACCGATTGGACCAGTCCGATTGGCCACCTGCACACGTCGGCCATCTGCCGTAGGCCGCACATCCCGAGCATCCGGTCGGTCAGTCCAAACATGCCCAGGTTACTGTTTATCTATGACGTCTAACCCCAACCGTTCGATCCCTCCCAGAGCCATGTGTCAATCATCCGAGCAAGTGCGCACAGTTCATCATCGAGTTTGGGATGAACTCCGTTGTCGTCTCCGTATGAGATTTCTCAACGTTCGAGCCTTTAAAATTACACTACCACATCGGTCTTTGCATCCTGCCGTCGCTCGTCCCACCGCCATTGCCACCGCCGTTGTCCGCTCGACCTCACCGCGCACCTTGCCGTCGAGCCGCATAGTCATCTTCGTTTCCATCTCGCGCAACCATCCTTCACCGCCAAGCCTTTTGTCCCATTGACCTCATCACCAGTAAGCCTCCACCCCTTGCCGCCGTTCTAATCTACAGGGTCGCCCCTCAGTTGGCCCGCCGACGGCTCGTCACACGTGTGCGCGCCATGCCCCTTTGCTTTCCGCAGCCAAACGCCAAGCACCACATGTCACCATCTTTGGCCTTGTCCAAACATTGCCACCGCATCGGACCATTCGATTGTTCCCTACGGCTAGGATTCACCACGCCGTTCGATCTGTCCGATCATCGTCACTCCTCAGCGGTCCAATCATCAGACCGTCCGAACAACCCTCACTCCTCGGTCGCCTGATCGCCTTCATCGTTTGGACCGCCCAATCGTCACCAGCCCAGCCGAGTCATCAATCCACACCAGTTGCCACTTCAGCCCTAATCCTATGTGGTCGCCACGTGTTAGCCACATCAGTGCCACGTGAGCTCCCGAGCCAACCCGAGTGCCACGTCTACCCTAGTGCACACGTGTCTTGCCACATCACCGACACATCAGCCCTAGATACTTAGTCAGTAGCCACATCATCCAGTCGAGCCGCATGCACACTATTCCATGAGCTGAGTCTGCCGTAGACCAATCTTCCCGTGCACCGAGTCCACAGACAATAGAATTTCCGTATTTCTAGTATTTTCCTATAGGGTTAATTTTCTAAGAGTCCGTTCTTTTCTGTCCTAATTCCGATTGACCCTGTTCTCTTTCTTAAATTCATCTAAAATTAAGCACTTTTTATTGGTTCTAATTTTGAAGTTTTTGAAGTTCATTTAAATTTTATTTGATTTTATTTTTGTACCTCATTTTTTTCTCTCTCGTTAGATCACGTCTTTGAAGGAGCAGACGTAAAACCAGAAGGTCAAGAATTCATAAATGAGCAAGGCCAAGGCAAGTCATATCCTATGATCATGTTGTACGTAGTTTTCAATCTATTATTTATTTATTTTGTTTTAAATTCTTATGCATTGCTAATTTATTACAAACCCTTGTACATGGTAGTTATGGTCCTAATTGATTAATAACTTCTTTGATAATTTGAATGTCATTATGCCATTGTCATCTTAGGATGGAAATTTATTTAGTGATGTAATACTAGTTGTCATATGGGTCATATGATTAATTTGCTTAGCCATGCTTATAGTTTT
Source organism: Melocanna baccifera (assembly GCA_036346265.1). Classification (NCBI taxonomy): domain Eukaryota; kingdom Viridiplantae; phylum Streptophyta; class Magnoliopsida; order Poales; family Poaceae; genus Melocanna; species Melocanna baccifera. The sequence continues at coordinate 20,634,127 of CM070676.1, read as the reverse complement.
GTTGGGATCATCATCACATGAGAATAAATATTTAATTTGACTAAATGAGATATCTGTAATATTCTGATTGTCGTTTCAGCGAAGGCTTTAAAAATACTCGCGGAGTCGCCCGGATTTTTGGTAAAACGCGGGAAGGGAAAAATAAAATTATAAGATAACAATGAAATGTATTATAATATAAAAAAATATTTTAGGGGCTGGTTGGAGGGTGGGCTTGCCACCTTGGGCCAAGGGGCCCAAGGGGGTGGCCGCACCCCCCTCTCCTAACCCTAGCCGCTCCCTTTTATCCCTTTGTGGCCGCCACCTCCTCCCTCCTTCCCACCCCAAGCTGCCACCCTCCTCCCCCCTATGTGCCACCTCTCCTTCCCCATTGTTGTCCCTTGGTGCTAGGAGAAAGCAAGAAGGAAGGAAGAAGAGAAGGAAGAGAAGAAAGGAAGGAAGAAGAAGAAGAGGAAGAAGAGGGGTGATCCCAAGGGGATCCCCTAGGGAACTCTCTCTCATCCCAAATCTCTTTGATTTTTCTGTAATTAGGGTTCTTAGCCTAAGAATTGGTGGGTATTAGCAATTAGATTCTCTGGTTAGGGAGTTCCTGCTGTCTGCATGTAGATCAATCTGCGTAGCACGACTATTTGCACAGTTTAGACCCACGAAATGATTTTTTCTATGGGTTTGCTCAAAAGGAAAATTGTAGAGGACGACAAGACCCATCTACTGTATTTTGTTCAGAATTTTTGGCCGCGGGATTTGGGCGTAGCAGGGTCGGGAACCTCACTGTCTGTCAGGGGTGTAGACTGGGGCAGATTGCTGTTCAGGTGTGATTTAGAGGTAGTAGATGATTTTTATGTTTTTGGTCACAATTCATAAAAATATAGGTAATTTAGTAATCTAACTACTGTATAAAAATCATAATTGTTAGAGCTTTGTATTGTGGCTGGGGTGCGTTAGAATTTGGCTGCTCAAATTGCCAGAACAGAGAACGTCCTCTGTTTTGCGTATTAAGTTGCACCTTGTTAGTAACAAAATAAAAATAAGTAATCTATATGAAAAGTGAAGATATTGAAGTGAGGAATCCATAAATATATCTTTCTCTGTAAACGGTTTAATAATCTTAAAGATACAAAAAATTAAGCAGCGCTGCTGCAGCGGGTAGAGCGTGGAACCGTTAAGCAGAGAGGTATGTTGTGGGGTTTTGGGGTTTAGCGATATCTTTACTTCCTAAAGTCGCATTTTCATTGCTGTGGTGTTGTGCTGAGGGGTACTTTTGGATAGGTGGTTTGGTCCTGAACACGCGTGATTTCTTCGCATCAACGGTAGAGACAAGTAAATGTAGCGGTTGTGCTATTGTTTAACTCGTTAATCATTCTACATTCGTATTAATTAATTCTTTAATTTGAGGTGCTATATCATTGTTACATACTATCTTAATGTGGTCCATGTGGTGGTATTTTAAGTATTCAACTACTTATGTTCTTGATGGTTTAATTATGGGTATATGGAATTGTTCTTGATGAAACAAATATAGATGTGGGGTAGTATTCTTTATGAATATATTATGGTTTAGGTGGTAGTATTCTTAGTGAATATTTGTAGTTGTGGTGGTAGCATTCTTGAGGAATATATTGTGGTCTATGTGGTCGAATTCCTTATAGATCGATTGATTTTGATCTTGGTGAATCAAATGTGGGTTACGTGGTAATGGTCTTATGACACATTTGTATTGTGCTTAATGAGACACATGTGGATTATAAGGAAGTATTCATGATGATTATGTTGTTGATATTCGTGGTTAAATTCTTATGGTTTATGAATATCATATCATTCATAACATGTCATGATATTTGTATTGTGGATGTCGTCGCTTATAGCCGCGACCGTATTGGTACAGCATCATACATTACCGTAGTACGATGCACACTCTTACCTTATTGGGTAAAGGTGCAGTAGATCATACGCATTCATATGCATTACATTGTGAAAAGATCATTTGCATTCTTATGCAATGTATGGTGGTGGAGTTGTTTTGCAAACAATACAACTTCTTAGTTGTAATGTAGAATTGGCTCATGAGAGTCGCTTGTGGTATGAGGAAAGTGGCTATGGTCATGGAATAGGGTTCATCCCTTGTGGAATGGTAGGGGTGTGATTGTGGTATGAGATTGTGGCATCTCTTGTGGTAATTATTGATAGCAGATGTGGATATGATAAATAATAAATTTAGTGAGGTAAAACATGTTAATGCTTTATTGTCTTTGGTAGTGGTAGTGGTTGAGATTATGAAGTAGTCAAACAAGATTTGTTTGTTAATGTTTAATCGTCATTGGTGGTGATATGGGGTTGAGGATATAAATGTAGTCATTGTGGGAAATAAATGTTGAGGATTAAACTGTTGTAGTTTAATTAGTTTGTTAAACAGTTTGCTTGCTAAGATTTTCTCGAGGATGCATGGGAAGGGTAGAGCGGCACATCACTATCACACACCATATCATGCTTCATACTGTAATAAATAAGTATAGTCTCCGGTTATTCATTTTTACCTTTCATTGTTGATCACTTTTAATTATTAAATTTAGGTTGTGGTTCGCTTTTTATTAGTTAAAGTTATCAGCAAATGATCTTTAGTTAATAGTATTCCATTACCTTGTTTTAGTATGCTTCCGCTTAGCTTATCATGATTTAGAAAAAATTATTGCCAGTTTATATCATTGATTGGTTTAGAAAAAATTGGCTAGTTTGTGGAGTGGTTTAGTGGCATCCCAGAGTAATGTGGATCCTGAGTGTTACAATATTAAATTGTGGTTGGTGCCACAATTATAAAATTTATATACCATGACATTGGTACGCCATTAGTGTTGGTTATACAAAATTGGTTTTCACTTGGATGAGTGATCGTACAGTAAATGGGGGAAGTGTGGTTAGCACTTCGAGGGATGTGGAAGTCTCACCTGGGTAATATCTAAAGACTTAACTTTGTGCGCAATTGATCTGAGCCATACCGTGCATACCACATGTCTAGTGTGGGATAGACTTGGCTCATTAATTTATGATATTTCAATTCCAATTTCGCTATTGAGTTGAATATGGTTACTAATTTCCATGAGACGCAGAAGGTGGCAATTATCGACTAGCTGGTTAACCTACTCAATGGCGAAACCTTAGCGGGCGAAATTGGGTTGAGGTTGAATGTTGCAAAAGCTTTGTTGTGATTTTCTTTAATGTGAGAATGATCACATCGTGTGAGTATAGTTGTGCAACCTCTTTAGAGTGTAAAACAATTTGAATAGCTGTATCCCCGGTTACAGATAGTGCTCAGTGATTTCACACGAGGGGTAGTTATTTCATAAAGTTGGGTTGGATAACTATGGAAAGTGGACAGATAGTTCACTAGTGGTTTATTAAGTGGATGGTTAGTTCACTTATATCTATTTGATTTCTTTGGTTATGTATTTATTATTGTTTTCTATAAAGTTCACTTTCAATCTATTTATTGTATTTATTTTAAATTATTGCTTCCTGCAAAATAACCTTTCAGCCATCCATTGGTAAGTCTTGTACATTATATTTCCTCTTTGTGCCAATGTACTCACGACTTTATGCCTATTATAGCTTAGTTGAAGAGGAGGAACCAAATTAGCAGAAGGTACCTGAAAGAGGATACTTCGATGACTTCATAGATTAGGACTTCGATTCTCAGTCGATTGCCTATGGGTATGTCGAGTGGCTACCATGCTTAATTTTGTTTTCTACTGCTAGTTTCTTAATCTCTTTAGGTTATTAATTGTAAGCTTGGCCATAAGGTCATACTCTGATAATTATTAATATTTAAGTATTTTCCTTTATTTATCGTGTATATGGTCGATGTTTCATCTGTGTTTATACTATGTGTACTACTGTGATCCTGGACTAATGCAGTACACACAAAGAGTTCGGATTTGCACATTCGAGTGTCAATAGGTCAGCCCTCATGTGATCAAGATGATTGGATACATTAAGAGTTTTGAAAAGTTTGGTTTTCCCCTTGGCTAATAGTTGGCTTCAGATGTGATTCTCCAATCGGTTCCTCCGAGCTTTGATCCAGTCATTTTAAACTTTCATATGAATGGCATGGAGAAGTCAATGACCGAGTTACATAAGATGCTCAAGTCAGCAGACGAGAGCATTAAGAAAAGCTCTAATCATGTGATGATGGTTCAGAGGACTACTAACTTCAAAAAGAAGAATCATAAAGCTTTGAGCTAACGAAAAGGCACGGGCAAAACTCAAGATGAGATCTCGAGTATTAAATTTAAGCTTTAGAAGCTCAAGATTGGTGCTGCACTTAATGCCATTTGCTACTATTGCCAAGGGACTGGATATTGGAAAAGGAACTGCAAGAAACACTTAGCAAAACTGGAAAAGAAGAAGGAAAAATAAGATTTCTACTTGAGGTGTAAATGTTATAGAAATAAATCTTGCTACTTCTCATGTTAGTTCTTGGGTATTTGATACCGGATTGTTGCTCATATTTGCAATTTGATGCAGGAGCAGATAAGGAGTAGGAGTTTAGTAAGAGACGAGGTTGATCTTCGCGTGGGCAATAGAGCAAAAGTTGTTGCATTGGCTGTTGGCACTTTACCATTATCTTTAGCCTCAGGATTAGTTTTGGAATTAAATAATTGTTATTGTGTTCCTGTGTTAAGCAAAAATATTATTTCTGCTTCATGTTTGGGAGTAGGAGGTTATGAGTTCAGAATAAAAAATAATTGTTGTTAAATTTATTTGAATGATATGCTTTATAGTCATGCTCCATTGATAAATGGATTATATGTTTTAAATCTTGAGGATATGTCTTTCTATAACATTAATGCTAAGAGGATTCAGCCTAATAATTTGAATCTCACTTATATTTGGCATTGTCATTTGGGTCACATAAATGAGAAGCGCATGGCGAAGCTATATAAAGATGATCTTCTAAACTCATTTGATTTTGAATTATTTGAAACGTACGAGTTTTGTTTACTTGGCAAAATGACTAAGACAACTTTCTCTAGTTTAAGTGAGAGGGCAAATGACTTGTTGGCCTTAGTACATTTGGATGTATGTGGACCAATGAGCTCGACGGCTAGAGATCATTTTCAGTACTTCATAACTTTTATTAATGACTTTAGTAGATATGGATACATCTACTTAATTAGACATAAGTCTAAGTCATTTAAAAAGTTTAAAGAATTCAAGAATGAAGTACCAAATCAACTTGGCAAGGCAATTAAAGCCCTACGATCAGATCGTGGATGTGAATATTTTAGCTATGAGTTTGGTGATCATCTAAAGCAAAGTGGAATTGTTTCACAGCTAACTCCAATGGAATGGAGTGTCTAAATAATGGAATCGGACCTTGTTAGACATGGTTTAGTCTATGATGAGCTAATCTGATCTGCCATTGTATTTTTAGGGGTATGCTCTAGAAATAACTACGTTCACATTAAATAGGGTTCTATCAAAGGCCGTAGAGAAGACACCATATGAAATATGGACTGCGAAGTGTCCTGGGTTGTCTTTTCTCAATATATGGAGATGTGAAGTATATGTAAAAACAATTGACGTCTGACAAATTCACACATAAATCCAATAAATACTTCTTCATGCGGTATTCTAAGGAAATTAAAGGATATTACATTTACAAAAGGGATGAGAATAAAGTGTTTATTGCCCAAAATGGTGTCTTTTTGGAGAAAGAATTTCTCTCAAAAGGAGTTAGTTGGAGCACGGTGAGACTTGAAGAAATTCGAGAGACATTAAAAAATATTTCAACTCTTACTGAAACTCTACAGAGTGTACAAAATGTTATAGAAATTGTGGAAGAGGCATTAGCCCTATGTAGGTCTGAAAGGCTACGTCAATTGCCAATGAGGTATCGACATGACATTTTATTATTAGACAATGATCAACTTAAGACTTATGAAAAAGTGATGATGGGCCAATACTATGAGAAATGGCTTGGAGCCATGAGATCCAAGATTCAATCTATATATGATAATAAAGTTTGGAACTTAGTTGATCCACCTAATGGTGTAAAAATCACTGCGTGTAAGTGGTTTTTAAGAAAAAGGTAGACATGAATGGAAAAGTTCATATCTATAAGGCACGATTGGTTGCGAAAAGTTCAAACAAATTCAAACTGTTGACTATATTAAAACCTTCTTGTCCATCGCTATGCTTAAGTCTGTCCAGATTATTGTAGCTATTGCTGCATATTTTGATTATGAGATATGGCAGATGGATATCAAAATGGTTTTCCTAAATGGAAATCTAAGTGAGGATGTGTACATGACACAACTTGAGGGTTTTATCGATCCTTAAAATACAAGAAAGATATGCAAACTTCAGAGATTTATCTATGACCGAAGCAAGCTTCTCAGAGTTAGAATATTTTGTTTTGATGAGGTAGTCAAAGGGTTTGGCTTCATCAAGAACGAAGAAGAGTCCTGTGTTTATAAAAAAAGGTTAGTGGGAGCAAACTTGTTTTTCTGGTCCTATATGTTGATGATATAGTATTGATCGAAAATGATATTCATATGCTTGAATCTATGTCTTCATTAATAAAAGAGTTTTTTTATGAAAGACTTAGGAGAGGCAGCTTATATTTTGAGCATAAAGATCTATAGAGATAGAATTAAAAAGATAATTGGATTAAACCAAGATACGTACATTGATAAAGTGTTAAAGAGATTCAACATACAGGATTCTAAGAAAGGTTTCTTACCTATGTTATATGGTATTAGTCTTAGCAAGTTTTAGTGTCTTTCGACACTAGATGAGCGAGACCGCATGAGTAAGATTCCATATGCCCCGCCATTAAATCTATCATATATGCCATGCTTTGTACATGCCCAGATGTGCCATATGCTCTAAGTGTTAAGAGCAGATATCATCAGATCCAGATGAAAATCACTAGATAGCTGTAAAGAACATCGTAAAATACTTGAGAAGGACTAGGGATGTGTTCCTTGTTTGTGGAGGTGAGGAAGAGCTAGTTGTAAATGGTTATACTGATGCTAGTTTTCAAAACGATAAAGACGATTTTTTATCATAGTCTAGGTTTGTGTTTTGTCTTAATGGAGGAGTAGTGAGCTGAAAAAGTTCCAAGCAAGAGATGGTTGCTGATTTTACAATGGAGGCTGAGTATATTGCAGCTTCTGAAGCTGCAAAGGAGGCTATTTGGATAAAGAAATTCAACTCTGAGCTAGGTGTGGTCTCTAGTGCTTTTAGTCCAATAAATCTCTATTGTGATAATAGTTGAGCTATTGCACAAGCCAAGAAGCCTAGATCACATCAAAAATTCAAGCACATACTTTGGCATTTTCACCTCATTCAAGACATTGTGGATAGAGGTAATGTTACGATATGCAAAGTGCACACAGATTTAAATATTGTTGTTTCGTTGACAAAGCCTCTTCCACAACTAAAGCATGAGGCGCACACAAGAGCTATAGGTATTAGATACTTGCATGATTGACTTTAGTGCAAGTGGGAGATTGTTAGTGACATGCCCTAGGGGCAATTATGAAGATGATTATATCACTTCTATATTTATAATCTTTTAAATAATATGTTATTTTATCTTTTGAATAAATATCTTTCATATCGATCAACAAGTATGTGATTTGTTCGTGGAACTCTTTATTTATATTTTAATGTTATTCTAAATTATTCTTGATCTTAATCATTATGTGGGACAAATCAATAATGTGGACATATGTTAGAGAATATGATGTTGGATTGACCCACCATGAGACACTGCAGGAATTATTATATTCTTAAGTGTCATTAGTTGGTCTCATACATAGTGTATATAGTATCCTTAGACCTAAGATCATTATTATTTTCTACATATTTAATAGTTTACTTAGGGGTTACCAAACCCTATTTCATGACTAGGTGGTCATAAAGGTAGCTTTCGGGTTTACTATAAAACATGCAGAGAAATATAAGCGATCAAGATTGAATTTGCCCCTCCTATATAATAGGAGAGATATCTCTGGGCCCCTCGATATGGTTGGATTAAGGAACTGCATGGCCACTTCGAATGTGGTTGAGAAGTCAATTACAGTTGAGTAATCCACTACAGATTCGAGTTAAGGATCGAGCTATCATAGGATGGCATGCTTCTTGCCTTGAGTTCGATCTGGTATCATAAGGCAAAAGGGATTGGCACAAAAGCACTATATAGGTTTGTCCGATATGATCTGCTAGGGACCACTACCGACTTATAAACCAGAAAGGAGTTTTCGGCCCGTGGCCAAATATACATAAACCTATAGGGTCACATACTTAATGGGCTAGAATGATAAGGGTTCAGATGATAGTCTCTCAGTGGGATATGATCTCTACTCGTATCAAATACGGATCTGATTGGATGCTATATAAGGAGAGGTGTGGGGCTAAGGAAGGTATCCCAAAACACATCCATCGAAACTCTAGCCGCCACCTCTCATAACCTTTGCCATGCACGCTAGTGCTAGCATACCGACGCATGGTATTCTATCCCCAGACGTGTGGACCTCGGTACAGGTGTTGCTATGACTGCAGCGCTGATCGGGATGATCGTAAGGAGGAGACGGTTGGCCGGAGGATGATCGACTACTTTCACTATATCAATGCGCTCTTCATGCAATCGGTTGCTTCAACTGTGTGTCTAGTGGTAACAATCTACGATCTCTTACTCACATGGCTTCATAGTTTACGCGATAGAAAATTTTAATTTACGCTAGTGTAGTTTACCGGTATCCCAACACACATTACGTACGAATACTAATTTTCTTACATAAGTATAGATACAGACTTATAAAGTACAAGATAGAACTGATAGAATTCTTTATACAAGTGAAAAAATATCAAAGGAAAATGATAAAACTATTTTTATATATGGATAGCTAAGAATACATGCATGACTAACTTATAGTTTGCCTAAACAACATAGACATGTACATATCAAACACAAAATCTCCGACATACACAGGTGAAGTTGCTAAAGCAGCACACATATATAGCCTTCTATAATGACCATAATCAAGAAGCTTTTTATAACTTTTTCTTCCATGTAGTTCTACCTCTCACAATCTCCTCATACTTATCACCCACTTTCAGTTGTAGGAGATGTGTGTACTTTGTTGGCCATTGCTGGAGTGCACCAGCTAAGCTATGGTGACCATTGATGATTTCTGGCAAAAGTGAAGGTCCCATAACCATGCTAATGTTTTCTCTTAGTGAAACTAAGTCATCATTAGGTTGGCAAATAGACTGCACAATATCTGAGTTCCCACATTCCTTCTTATACTCCAAGATGATGCTGCTAAGCTGGTGCTGCTGCAAGAATTGATCAGGGAGAGTCTGCACATCATGAAAACATGTTTAGATATCAATGGTAAAAACAAAATAATGAAATAACAAATTAATGAAAAGGACTATTCGCTATTAGGTAAAAACAAAATGCACAAGCCCAACCACTTCATCTAAAATAAAAGGAATTACCACTTGTTGCTTGGATATTGGATCTTGGAGCTACAACAAGTGATAGTAGAGGTTGTAGGATGGCAAACCTAAGGAAGCAACCAGGGTTCATAAAACCACTATGATCCAACCTAGTTTCGAACTTGTGAACCTTGCCGGCTTTTGGCCCCAACACCCCCAGTTTGAGCCCAATTTCTTGTGGAACACATGTTTTTCCTGGCTTGTCCCTTAATTGCAAACAAGAAGATTTGAAGTTCCAAATTTGAATTTGAAAATAAAAAACCACATTAGTTTTGGTAAAAAAAGACTGATGTCTAGCTAGAAAAGGGAACTATCTTGGTTTTTGTAGTCTTAATTTTCATAAACTACAGAAGCAAATTATATGGATGCATTTTTTTAATAAAATTAACTTGTGAAGCCTTTCGACTAAGAGTATGTACAATAATAGAGACAATTGCTGTTTATATATTCTATCTAGAGACAAGACTAAAGACAACTTCTATAATAGGTTGTCTCTATTGGACACTACAATCTTTAAATTTTTTATGAAAAAGTTATTTGTTAGAGACACCAGCTCATACAATAGTGTTTTGTGTTGTCTATAATTCCTTTGCCAAGAGACAACAACACTCTCTCTCCTCCTCTCACCCCAACTCAGCAAAAATCCAACATAGCTACACTTACAATTGATATTACACCATTGTATATGCCCTAAGATAGCCCCACACTTAGAACAAACCTACCTCAGCCTATGACATCTTGAACAACTGTAAGTGATTTTAACCGCTAAAATTATATTTGATTTATGTTCTTTTCTATAGTAGTTGGAAATGACATAGCAATGAATGAAAAGGCAATGTTCTACCATTGGAGAAAAAATTGTGCATTTTACCTCAAGCATCCACCGTACATATTTAACGTTGTTGACGTGGTGGTTCATATCCAAATCACTTCGCTTCGGCTACAAAATAATGTTCAATAACATAAATATGAGATATCATGATCCTATCCTGCATTAGATTGTTCCATATGAGATTGTGACAAGTTAAGGAAAATTATGAAATAGAAAAAAAGAGAATAAAATGGGACTTATGCGAACAAAAGAATTCCCATATGCATTAAAAAGTAATTTTGAAGGCTATAAAGTAGTTAGCCTAAGTTTGGATATACTAGCTAGCATGGTACAGATTGATCCTACTTAAATCCCTAGGAACATAAGATGAATTAACCAAATTAAATAGCAAAACTTTATGCAGTATTTGTGAAGGAAATCAAGCTAACCTTCAAGTCTGAGTTGACATATTTGGCATTGCTATCAAGCTTGATGATCCTCTCAGTTGCCTCCTCCTCGATTGCATGCCGGTCTATGAACCACGGCGAGATTTCGCCCCTGACCTCCTCCAACATCTTTGATAGCCTCCTTGTGGCCTTGTTCATCATCACCCAGGTACTGCACAAATGAAACGTGCATAATAAGGATAATTAACATCTTACAACCCTGCAATATCTAAACACCAATATGTAGGAGTGTAACTTGCCTAAAGTCAAGCCGCTTGCCTATTTGTACTCATCCTCACTTACTAAGGGGGCTTTCGTATTAGATTTTGCTGATGATTTTTGGCTATAGTTTATAACTTTTGACTGAAAATGAATCATAATGGCTGAAAAGAGTGGCTTTTAGAAGGAGCTGAGTATTCATATTGATTTGTAACTTTTTTAAGTAAAATCAGAAACAGAAGCCAATCGCATATAATGGTCCAGATGTGCATCTCCCATGCTGGAGCACAGTGGACAGCTGCGCAATTTGATAGATAAAAGTACGTAAGCCTAAGCGACATATTGGACAGATTAAGGGTGTAGATCTCCGAAAACATGCCTGGTTGCTCGGACGAAGACGGTGCCGGAGCTACGACCGCGGATGAGCCAGTCGCGCCGCATGCCGTTCTTCCCCGACGAGCCAACCCACGTGTCGATCTCCAACACCTCTCCCCTGCAACGATAAGGCGGTATGGTCTCAGCGTTTCTCTGAGAGAGCGGATCGACGGTCAAAGACGACACTTGCTGGTAGCTAGTTGCTTACCAGATTGGGTACTGGTTGACTTGGACGTGCATCCTGGAGACGACCCAGATGAGGTTGTTCTTGATCATGCCATGCGTCGCGCCGAACCCGTCTCCGAGGAGACCCGACATCCAGACGTGGTTCAGTGCAGTCTCCTGCGTGGCTGCACATCCTCATGGCCAGCAAGGACACATCGACAGTGCAGTACAGATATGCGACATGCAAGTGCTTTTCAAGTGACTTGTCCACATAGACGATAAATTAAGGGGCGTTTAGAATAATATTAGTTTATGATTTATTTACTATAATTGATTTATTTTTTACTATTGTTGAGTTGGTTTATTTGGTATAATTAAATTTAAAAAAATTTAAAAATAAAAAAATATATTAGCCTATTATAGACAATGCAAAGAAATACAGAAAAAAAGATGAAAATTCTAAAAATAAAAAATAGAAAAAAATAAAATTAATGAATAGTAAAAAAACAGAAATTAAAGCTAAAAAACTAAATTATGCGGTGCCTAAAAGCGTTTTCCATACGACAGTCTCACTAACGCTTTCCTCTATGGGTTGGCAGTACCTTAGAATCAGTAGTTGTTACTCTCTAACTAGCGTTGCACGGAATTAATTTTAATCAGTACCTGGAGAAGATTAAGTACGGTCTCCAGGGTGGCCGTTTTGTCCGGACCAACTTCGTACGACCGCACCACCAGCGTCTGCTGGTACCGCACTCCGTCCTCCACGATGATCGCCTGCCGGAATGGGTCCACGGTCTGCTTCTCCGTCGGGATATTCTGCCGGCTGCGCTCCTCGCCTCCGCCATCCCCGATGCCGCCCCCCGTGGGCAGCGGCGCCAGCACCGGCGCGCTGAGCTCGGCGAGCGACCTGTTGATGGACGTCTCCAGCGCCGTCAATCCCTGCAGCGGACTGCGGTGCGCCGCGGCGTTCACCCTCACGGCGTTTTTCCGGTGCTGCCCGCCACTTCCACCGCCGTCCCTCTCCGCTGAGGAGCACCTGATGAGCACGCGCGAATAGTAGATACACGACAAGGGGTTAGCCATGCAGCTCCTGTTGCACTCTTGATCGCACTGGTTTCCTTGCTTTAAGGCTATATGGAGGAGATTAACAATTAAGTGCTTTACTGATTGGGAACTGGAGCACGGCGATCTTGCTGCACTGGTGCTTATACACGCACAAGGGCGGATCTGCCAATAGCGCGTTGGTTTGGCATTCGTTCCAAAGGACAAGGACCAAGAAAGCAACGTTCTTGTACTTGGTACCAAACCGTCGCTAGAAACAATGCAAGAAAATCGCGTACTTTAGAGGGGACAAAAATGGAAGCGAAAATCCGGACAAGAATGGCGGGCTCACGGGCGATTGTTTTTGGAGTAACTTTGATGCCTATGTTGCAAGACACCTTGATGTTGTCACGGTACAAATGACAGCTTAGATTCTTTGGAATTAGAATAGAACGGAATAGACTTGGAATAAACAAAGCATGCATGGGAAGACTCGCGCATACGGCTTGGTCGAGAAAATCGTATCTCTCAGCTTGTACGTGTAGTTTCTATAACGACAATTAATCCTATGAATTAAACTTTTTTTCAACTGTACATGCTACGAGCAAGATGAAGATCTACTGGTGATTGGTCGGTAACAAAGAGACCAAAAGGGTAAAGACACAGCCAAAGAAGCTGCATACCAAGCTTCAGTAAGTAGTCTTCACTACGGGCGGTGTGACTCCATCGCCATGCATCCTGTTGAAATCTACTAGTACAGTTGGACTTCTCGTGGATATGGAACTTCTCTTTGCACTAGGAAGTCGGCGCCAAAATCATGGGTAATTGCTGAGCTATTTTCACGGACTGCTCCGTAGGAATCATGAGTAATACTTGCCAAGAACTTCCTTAGTTATAAAATAATATGCCATTTCAGACGTCATGTGATTACAGGTGTACATGTTTTACCATTACTTCTGGAAAAAATATGCACCCTCTCTTAGACAAAAAAAGGTTTTCAGCTCCTTTGTTTCCAAACCTCCCCTCCCAACTGCCACATCCCCCAACGACCTTGGAACATTGTGCTGACCAAATGCTGCTGATGACAGACCGCTTTTGACCTTGCTACAACAATCAAGCATAGCGGCAAAGGGTAATTCAGTGGTTAGGGACAGGCACCTACTCCGTTTCCGCCTTCGCCGCCTCAATCACCCGACACGAACACGTAGCTAGGTTTAGGTGAGCCCATGGTTAAACATTTTGCCGAAATTTCGGTGAAATTTTAGAAGTTTCGCTCCTTTAGGAGGGTATCGAAAGGAGGAGTATTCGGCCAAATTTTAGCCGAATTTAACCTCATTTAAAATTTACCAAAATGTTGTCCAAAGTTTGATTAAATTGCATCAAAATTCAAATAATATTTGAAAATTTCGTTTGAAATTTTAGCCAAAATAAACAGAATTTCATCATTTCGTTACTTTCGTCGCCCTGCGAATTTTCTTTCATACCGAATGATTTTTCCCTGGGTGCGCCTCCTCCCGCGCGTCGAGCAGCCCATCCGCACAACTGTCGCCCCTCCCCAACACCATTGCGCCGCCCCCTTCCGACCTCGGCCAACTCCACCGACCCAGAGAACGACGCGGCCACCTCCCGACGCAAGCACACACGTAGGGTTCGGGGCGGTTCCGCCCATCACGCCGGCGGCCCAGTATGGCGTCACCGCGTCAGCCACCTGGTGGCGACACATCACTGCGGATTGTGTTAGCCTGAATTGTGTTGCGAGGGTTAAGATGTTTTTTTTGCCTTTTGCACATTGACAAATTGTTATTTCTGAGAGAGTATCGGCTCACATTTTTGTACATTTTCAGTTGTTAACTTCCTTCTATTTGTGACCTATTTGAATCTGAGAAATGAATGTGTGGAATGAATTTGTGGAGTGAATTTGTGTCGAACCTTGAGGCAAAAAAATTTTGGCTGCTGCTGCTGCTTGCTCCCAGCCTGGTCTAGGTGCTGCTGCTTGAGACAAGTTGAGAAAAGTTGGGTAGGTAACAGCCCAAAAATTCTGCATATTTTTTGTGTAGCTGTGAATGCATTGTGTAACTGAGAATGGAAGTATGGCTCAGTTCATTTCAATGGATGGATGTAGAACTTTTTTTAAATAATTCATTTTTATTCAAAATTACATAAATGCACTTGTGCAAAAAATTTTTTACAGGAGTGACCTCCAATCACCTAACGGTTGGGTGACTAGAACCTCTTATCCAATGGCCGCGCGATACACAGCTAGTCCATAGGCCGTTGGGCGACATATTGCAATCACCTAACCGTTGGGCGAGAGGTTGCAGTCACCGAACGGTTGGGTGACTGCAAGCTCTAGTCGTCCGACTGTTCGGTGACTAAAATTTCAACCCATTTTTGCACAATTGACCCCTAACTTTGCATGAGGGTAAATGATAATTATTGTAGGTAGGTAATATGTATGAAATTTTATGTATTAGTTATATTTTTTGGGGAAACAATGGGAGGTAATGTCGGTGATGCATTTGTGATTTTTGTAGATTATGAATGGTACACAATCTGTTAGATATGCAATAACATTTTACGATCGTCGTATGTTGTTGTAGTGCAAAAAATTTTCTGAATTTTTTTAGGATGATTGAGATAGCAACGATTGGTAAGTACGACGGTAAGTGATATTGTGATGCAACCGAGAATTCATTCATAGAGGAGAATTTTTTCCATATTATTGGATGCGTTACTACGCCAAGAATTGAATGTGAAAATACGATGAGATGCACTTTTGCAAAATAAAATAGACTTCATAATAAGGCTAGGATTAACACAGCGCGCAAGGTTTACCTACATGCATAAAAAAGAGCATCATACACGATGCAACAAACTGAACTACTCCTACAATACATATGTGTCTTTTTGAAATAGAAATAAATTCGAGTTTCGGGGGAGTAGAATGGAACGGCCTGACCTATTGCGTGGATCGGTGCCATTTTTTCCTTCCTTGTGAGCTCTACGTTGAACTCCTCGATGGCCTCTTTGGACTTGGCCACCATCTCCCTCTTTTTTTCGTGCTTTCTCTCGCGAGCCTCACACTCCCTACACGTGTACGCCTCAAGATGAGCTTTTATCTCCTGACACATATACTCGACTTGCTCGTCGCTGCGGCGCTCCCACTTGTAGATTTTGCAGGCCCTTTTGATATTTCACTCCTTGAAGTCAAGAGTCCACTGGTCATATAGGTGGATCTCTAGGTCGATCCACTTTCATTAGCCACATAGCGGTTTTGGGGACTGTAGGTAGATGGAAGAGATTGTTACTACGTACTTTAAAGAGAAATAGTAGGGGGAATACATTGTAACTGGTTCTTACCGGCTGTTGATAGGTGCTCGTGTCCCGACGGCGGTCGAGATAGTCACAGGAGTAGTTTGCGTAACCCTAGTAATGCATACCTAGGCTGAGCCACTACTTAGACTTGAAGAATTTACATGGGTCCCTACACCAACAGAAGAGCGGCATCTCCCTCTCGAGCGGGTGTTGCAGCAAACGCTCGGAACTTTTGGGACGGGGTTGCTACTATGGGGGCCATCATTGTGGGAAGCTGAACTCCTGGCACGCTCCGCTTATTCGGCCCAGGCCGTAGCAGCCCTTGCTTGTTTTTGTGGATTGCAACAGATCTTGCTAGTTCGTGGATCTCCTCCCATTGCTTCATTATCTTGTCACATTGCTTCTTCTGCCTCTTGTTCATCCCAACGTGGTAAACCAAGCTCTAGTGTAGTGTGAGGTTTGGTTGTGTAGTGTTGTTCTCTTACAGATCTCTTCCATCTCCTTTTATAAGGCAAAGGTTTGGTATGGTGTAGTTAATTTCTTGTGGGTAGTCTACGAGGTAGAGTGCTACTCTACCTGGTATTATCACTATACAAAGCTGCCGCATTTGGATTTGTCACTACGTAAAGCTACCCCATCTGGTATTATCACTGCGTAAAGCTGCCTAGTGTGATCACTTCAGAAAGCTGCTCGTTCTGATCTTGCCACTGCACAAAGCTACCCTATCTGGTCTTATCACTGTGCCAAGCTGGCTGCTAGGTCTTGTCACTACGTAAAGCCACCTCATCTAGTCTTGTCACTACATAGAGCTGCATCCTTAGGCCTTGTCACTACGCAAAGCTAGACCGTCTGATTTTGTTACTACGTAAAGCTGCCCCGTCTGGTCTTGTCACTACGGAAAGCTGCACCCTTTGGTCTTTGTAACTACGCAAAGGTGGCCCATCTGGTCTTGTCATTGCGCAAAGCTGCCCTATCTGGCAATGTCACTTCGGAAAGATGCACCCTTTGGTTTTGTCACTGCGCAAAGCTGCCCTGTCTGGTAATGTCATGAACATTGTTGATGGTATCCAATACCATTCCTTAGTGAAACCAAAGAAACCAAGTAACCACCCATTTCAATTATGTTTACATTACCTTTCTCTGAACCCAACACCACCTATGATCAGGAACATTTAAAATAACATCATAATATGAATAGAGAGTTTCATCAACAAATCACATATTTATTAATCAATATCAATGATAGTTCATTCAAAGGGAAAAATAACGTGTATTATTCAAAAGTTCATAAATATAGAAGCGATACAATTATCTCCATAATTGCCTCTAGAGCATACCACTAACATGTAAATCCAACTTTGCAATTGATGGTCGTTCTTTTGTGCCTGTTTTGTACATAGAAAGGTGCATCATTCATATAACATGTAGCATTGTTCATTTTTGGCAAGTCTGGCGTCTAGCTAAAGTTTATCTTAGTAAGCATCGTTCTTTGTGGATGTCACAAAATGTAAATAGATTCTGCTAACGCTTCTGGTCAAAAAGAAGGTAAAAGAAAGGAAGTACCAATTGGTGGCAAATCTTGTGAAGATATGCACACATATATGTATCATACAAATGTCCTCTCCAATTCTCCAAATGCAAATAACACATGGGGGATCAACAGTTCATGAGAACAAAGGAAGCAAAAAAGCTAAAATTAAAACTAATAGCCTGAATTTGCATAACTAGATACACGTTGCCTCCCTTCCTCTCCATAGAACACTTCCCTCCTCTAGTTAGACTCGAGCTACGCGTACCAGATCCCCTGGATCTTGACATCCTTGGGCACCTTGGCCCCAAGGTCGATGTCCGACGACTGCACACTCTCGAAGACGTTGATCACCTCTCTAGTCTCCAGTTTGCTCTTGCTCACGCTCAACATGATGTTGTCCGTCGACGACGACGCGTTCTTGATGTTCTCCTTAACAAGCTCCTCCTCATCTCCTCTGCCTCCGGTGGGGAGCGCCACCACATTGTCGTACCCAGTACAGCCCCCACAGCCCTTAGGGTTGAGGAAGGATGACCTACCGTAACTCAGCATGAGGAATGACCCACTGAAGCTCTCCGGCTTACCGGTGGCGATGAGCTGCTTAACGGTGAAGAGGAACGGCACACGCTCACCTCCCGGCAGCTACACGGTGATGGCAGCGTAGTCGATATCATCCTTCTCCTCGAACTACATGGTGACGCAGCCCCAACCTCGAGCGGGCCCTTAATCTTGTTGAGGGTGTAGGTGAGGCACATCATGAGCTTGGTCTTCTGGAATTCCGGCAATGCATTCTTGGCCACGCCCTCGGCCTTGACAATGAAGGACATTGGCTCCAGGTAGAACTTCTTTATGTAGTACTTACCGAACTTGAAGGGGAAAGAGTCCATGCCACCATCGATGGTCGGGCACAAGTTCGCCCTACCAGTCCCCTTCACCTCCATGTACATCTTACTCTAGATCTTGTCATAGGGCAGACTCTTTGGCATGCCCTCTGCTCACGCCCTGTACCACGCACACCGTACTCTCTATTAGTGATATGCTCTAGAGGCAATCATGGAGATAATTGTATCACTTTTATGTTTATGATCTTTTAAATAATATATTATTTTATCCCTTGAATAAATGTCTTTAATATTGATCAACAAGTATGTGACTTGTTCGTGAAACTCTTTATTTATTTTTTTGATATTATTCTAAATTATCCCTGATCTTATATCATTATATAGGACAATTATGATTTACAGATCAGCACATGTATTGATTGATGATCATGTTTCACAGATCATGGATATGGGATATCAAATCAATAATGTGAATACATGTTAGATAACATGATGTTGGATTGACCCACCATGAGACACTGCTGGAATTGTTATATTCTTAAGTGTCATCAGTTGGTCACATATATAGTGTATGTACGATCCTTAGACCTGAGATCATCATTGCTTAGTTTACTTAAGGGTTACCAAATACTACTACGTGACTGGGTGGTCATAAAGTTAGCTTTCGTGTTTAATATGAAACATGCGGAGGAATATGAGCGATCAAGATGGAATTTACCCCTCTTATATAACAGGAGAGATATTTCTAGGTCTCTCGATGTGGTTGGATTAAGGAAATGCATGACCATACCGAATGTAGTTGAAGAGTCAATCACAACTGAGTAATCCATCACAGGTTCGAGTAAAAGATTGAGCTATCATAGGATGGCACACTTCTTGTCTTAAATTTGATCTAGTGTCATGAGGCAAAGAGATCGGTACATAAGCATTATATAAGTTCGTCCGATATGATCTTTATGTATATTTAGGAGTCGTTATGTCCTACTAGGGACCACTACCGACCTATGGACCGAAAGAAGTTTTCGGCCATGGCCAAATGTACATGAACATATAGGGTCACACACTTAATGGGCTGGAATGATAAGGATCCGGATGATAGTTTCCGAGTGGGATTCGATTTCCACTCGTATCGGATAGAATCTGATTGGAGGCTATATAATGAGAGGTGCAGGGGCTGAGAGCGAAATCCCAAAAACTCTAGCCGCCACCTCTCATAACCCCTGCCGTGCACGCTGGTGCTAGCACACCGACGCACGATATTTCCTCCTTGGACGTGTGGACCTCGGTAGAGGCGCTACTACGACTGCGGCGCTGATCGGGATGATCGTAAGGAGGAGACGGTTGGCCGAAGGACGATCGACTACTTTCATCTACACTGACGCTCTCTTCGTTGAATCAACTGCTTCAACTCTTCTTCCACTGCACTACGCGTCTAGTGGTAATGATCTATGATCTCTTACTCGCATAGCTTCTTGATTTACACGGTAGAAATTTTAATTTGCGCTAGTTTGGCTAACCCGTGACCCAACACTCTCTACGTCACTCATCTCAACCTTGACTAGCTCTGTACATATATAGCCATCTGCACAGCAACAAATCAACTATGCAAGCGTGTTTACTGAGATGTGTAGCGCCAAGGTAGCGAGAGCGAAGTCGGCGAGCTTGGCGGTGTCGGTGCACTTGTTCATGACCTCCCTGATGTTAGATTGCAGAGAGAACGTGATCCTGACAACGCCGGTGTCGATGCCAAACGCCCTGGCGACATGAGACGATGGCCACGACGGAAGCGTGGTGGAGGTTCAGCCTCCGATCTTGACTGGCTGCATTAGGGTGGCCACAGCTTTGCAGCGATGCTTCCATGTCGCTCGCCTAAGCTTGGTGGGTGTTGTTGTCTCATGAAGGGCGTTTTTGTGAGGACGGGAGTGTGTTATCTATGCACAGCTAAGGGCCAGAGGCGGATAAGACAGTAAGATAAGGGGTTTCCTCCCATTGGTGGCTTGGTGCTATGGTAATCACGATGAGCACGCTCACGTGGCAAGGCCCAGTGCCACTCCTTCCTGGACGTGACATTAGCTGCCTTTTGGTTTGGGGGGCCGGCAATGTGATGATATCAGTTCCAACTAATGAGCCGCTGCCATGTCATAAAATGGAAGAAATAGTGCATCTGTTTTGTTCACTGATAAGTAGAGCAAAGTACTAAGGATCTATTTTTTTGGACTACAGTTATGGCCTAGTGGGACTATCGTGTTAGGTAATCCTACCGCGCATTATAGGTTTATGTGTTTATATCGCGCGATAGAATTGGATTCTGCACATAACTCGTTTTTGCAAGGTTGTGTGAATAGTATGGTCCAAAGTGTATGTGATGCGTGTATGAGTTTTTTATAGCCTGCACGTCATGTTGATTTAGCCATGGGCTACATATTATTGTATAACGGCTTGCGTGTTGACATGTGATGCTTGAATTTTCATATGTAATTCATGTTAGTTGTTAGGAGTAATAGCTAAGTAGATGACTATGGTGAACTCAAGCATTGATGGATCGATGGATAGGAAGCGTGGTGATGGAGATTGCCGTGCTAAAGGCCATACTATATCACAGTTTAATATAATTTAATTATGAATACTTTTATGTTCCTATTATACTATTATTCATGTTATTACTATCTTGGGTGTTTTTGACATGATAGAATAGTATCAGCCCATCCAAAAGTTGCACCTATCAAAATTTTGATTATTAACTGGTAGGTCTACCAAAGTAGGGTGCCATTAATTATCTCAATAAGATAGGATAAAGTATTGGACACTTCATGCATAATATTGGTTTAACTTAACTAGGCTATCAAAATAGTTTTGGATCTGGGGCATAGTGTTGAGGCCAGGACATATGGATGTCACTCAACAAATAAGAGTTGTATATAATGCAATTAGCAAGGAGTTATTTACCTACGTCGCTAGGTTTCTAGCCATGATGCCAAAGCTCACTAGGATTTAATGATTTTATTAAATTATTTAATGGAAGATTTCACATAAACATAGTGCTGAATTTTTGCATATATTTTTATGTTTGAGACAATGCCAACATCTAATTCCTCCACACCTAGTTTTAACCTACAATCTATTCTTGAGAAAGAAAAATTAAATGGAACAAATTTCATTGACTGGTACTGCAACGTGAGAATTGTTTTCAAGTAAGAAAAGAAGAAATATGTTCTAGAGGTTTCATATCCAGATGAACCAGCTGTAGATGCTAGTCGTGCTCAAAAGAATGAGTATGAGAAACATTGCAATGACTCACTTGATGTTAGCTGTCTCATGCTTGCCACCATGAACTCTGTGCTTCAGAAGCAATATGAGAACTCGGATACCTACAATATGATTGTAGGACTTAAAGACATGTTTGAGAACCAGGCAATGGCTGAAAGGTACAACACCTCTAAGTCATTGTTTGCGTGTAAGCTAGCTGAAGGAAGTTCGGTCATGTAACATCCTGTTTTTCTGCTAATTTTAAAGCCTGGAATTTAAAAATGAATTTTTTGGAATTTTCTAGAATTAAATCAAGCTTCAAATGAATTTTTAGAATTATAAATAATTTAATATAATTAAAATAAATATTAACATAAGTTAAAAATATTTTATTTGGATTCTTCAGGTCTCAAGGAATTTTCTGCTATTTTGGTGAATTTTTGAGATTTATTTGCTATTTTCTAGAGCTCCTAGCATTTTACTTGAATTTCTGGAAAATAAAAGAAGTGTCAAAATCCCTCAACCACCCGATCCCGCCGCCCTCCACGCGTTAGCCTCGCGTCGGTCCGTCCCGCCCGCGCAGCCGCCCCACCCACCTCGCCTCCGCGCCGTCAGATCGACGCGCTCGACACGCGTCGCACCCTCGTTGTCGCCGTACCCTTTCCCGCATCACCCGCTCAGCCGCCCGATCCGCGCCCCACCACGCATCGTGCATCCGCCGCTCGCGTCCGCGCCCGCGCCCGCGAAACCCTAACCCAAACCCCACCCGTGCATCCTCGCCGTTGGTCTAGCCACATGGCAGCACCAGCAGAACCCCGCCCTCGCCCGCTCGATGCCGTTGGATGCGTCCACGCGTCTCGATCCCAGCCGTCTGAACCTCGCCCGTTCCGCGCCCGCGCCGTCCCCGATCCGGACGCCTCGGTTCGCGTGATAAAACCAGTGCGGCCACCTCGGTTCACGTGCCCGTTCGTCGCCGCCGCCGAACCCTAGCCTCCGCTCTCTCGCGCTCGTCGCCGCCGTCCTTGGAGCCGCACCGCCGTCGCCGTGCGTCCCCGTCCTCGCCTCGCCGTCGCCGACCTTGTCGCCGCCTTTCCAGTCGCCGGTGAGCCCTCCGCGCTATCCCCGTCGCCGCATCGCCTTCCCATCGCAGCTGTCGCCGTGAAGTCGCCGCTCCAGTCGCCCGCGCCTCGCCTCGGTCGCCGCACCGCTCACCCCGCGCACCCCCGCGCGCCCGTGCCCGCGCGTGAATCTTCACGCGGCGCGCCGGCCACGCGTCGGCAATCCGCCGTCACCCCGCCTACAAGCCGCGCGATCCAGATCTGAGCCAAGGGCTCAGATCGTGCCGCACGTCGCGTTCCCCGCTGTCGGATCAAGCCGTCGCCGCCCGCGCCCGAACTGCGCCGCGTCAGCCCTACCCACGTGGCACGCCACGTCAGCCCTAGGGCCACATGGCATGACACGTGGCAGCCACATCAGCGCCACGTCAGCCATATCCGCCCCCCAGGTGCCACGTGGCAAGCCACGTCAGCAGTGACACGTGGCGGTACCAGCGCCCGCCACGTCAGCCCTACCCCGTCGGCCGTGCGCGCACTGTTTCGTGCGCCGCGTCCACCGTGAACTGCGTTTCCCGTGCGCCCGGTCCACAACACATTAACCTTTTTCATTTATCCCGATTTAATTTTTGATTTATTTTTCGATAGCCCGTTCTCCTCCGTCCTAGCTCCGATTGACCTTGTTCTTTTTTCTAAATTCATCTAAAATCGAGCTCTAGCTTTTGGTTCTAGTTTTGTGATTTTTGGAGTTTATTTGCTTATCATTTTATGTGTTTCTTTGGTTTTGGTCGTTTTCTCTCTCGTTAGATTCGGATTCCGGAGGAGCAGGATCGACGCCCGAAGACCAGGAGTACCTCGCTAAGTATAACCAAGGCAAGTCATGTCCTTTGATCATGTTGAACCCAGTTTGGAATCTATTATTTAATTATTTTGTTTTAAATTACATTGCATCGCTACCTTTATTCAAACCCTTGTATCGGTAGTTATCCTCCCAATTGAATTTATCCTTCTTGGATACTTTGAAATGCCATGATGCCATTGTCACCATAGGTTGGGAAACATACTAGTGTTGCTAGATTATTTGTCACATGGGGTGGTACGATTAGACTACTTAGCCTTGCTTAATTTTACGAATGGTCTCATCATCACATGTTAATTATTAATTTGACCTAATGATATATGGAACTGTGGTTGGTGCCACATTTATTAAAATTTGTGCCACGTCATTGGTGTGTCGTTGGCTTGGTTATACAAATTGGTTTTACGCTCAGGCGAGTGATCGTGCAGTAAAGGGGGAGGTGCAAGTGCACTTCGGGGGATGTGGTAGCCTCGCCCGGGTAATGTTAAGGACTTAACTTTGTGCGTCATTGATCTGAGCTTAATCGTGCAAATCACATGTCTAGTATGGGATAGACCTGGCTGATTAATTTGTAATATTTCAATTCAATTCTGCCATTGTGATGGATATGGTTGCTGATTTCCATGTGGCGCAAGGGGGTGTGATGCGAAACCCTAGCGGGCAGGATTGGGTTGAGGTAGAGCATTGTAAAGGCCTTGTTGTGATTTTCTGAGATCAAGGCTAATCACATCGTGTGGGTACAGTTGTGCAACCTCTGCAAAGTTTAAAACTATTCGAATAGCCGCATCCTCGGTCATGGACAATGCTCGGTGCTTTCACACGAGGGGTAGTGTTTTCCTTTATAACTTGGTGGTTTATGTTGGAGGTGGACAGGTAGTTCACCATTTGGCTTAGCTTGTGGATAAGTGTTCACAAGTGGTTCACGTTTATTCCTTTGATTACTCAGTATTATTGTTTTCAGTTAAACTTCGCTTTTAATCTTTTTATTATATTTGTTGTGAAATGCCTTTTCTGCAAATTAACCTTTCAGCCTTTCTTTGGTAAGCATTGCATATTATATTGCATTCATTTGTTACAAACGACTTGCTGAGTACCAATGTACTCACGGCTTTACGCCTATGTTGCTCAGTTGAGGGCGAGGAGTATTATCAGCAGGAGGTTCCAGAAGGAGAGTACTACGACGACTTCACGGATTAGGCTTCGTTCTCCACTCGATAGCCTGTGGGCTTGTCGATTGGCCGCTACACTTTATTTTTGGATTTCCGCTGCTATTTTGTTAAGCCCTTCCGGCTAGAGATATTGTAAGCTTGGCCATAAGGTCGTACCTTTGCAATTTTATCGATATTTGAGTTTTCCCTTTATTATATCGTGTGTATGACTGTGATTACATCTATGTTTGACTATGTGCACTAGCGTGATCCTAGACTAGTGCAGTTTACACAGAGAGACCGAATTTGCATATTCGGGTCTCGACTGGTCAGCCCTCATGTGATCAAGATGATTGGATACATTGAGAGTTTGAAAAAACTTGATTTTCCCTTTAACCAAGAGTTGGCTGCTGATGTGATCCTCAAGTCACTCCCTCCGAGCTTTGAGCCAGTCATTTTGAATTTTTATGTGAATGGCATGGAGAAGTCAATAACCGAATTACATGGGATGCTCAAGTCAGCAGAGGAGAGCGTTAAGAAAAGCTCTAATCATCTTATTATGGTTCAGAAAACTACCAACTTCAAAAAGAAAAATTATAAGGCTTTGAGCAAAAGAAAGAGTATGGGTAAAACTCAAAATAAGATCTCGAGTACCAAATATAAGCTTCAGAAGCTCAAGGTTGGTGCTGCACCTGATGCTATTTGCTACCATTACCAAGGAACTAGACATTGGAAGAAGAACTACAAAAAGTACTTGGCAGAACTGAAAAATAAGAACGAAAGTAAGACTTCTACTTCTGGTATAAATGTTATAGAAATAAATCTTGCTACTTCTCATGTTAGTTCTTGGTATTCGATACCGGATCGGTTGCTCATATTTGCAATTCGATGCAGGGGCTGATAAGGAGTAGGAGTTTAGCAAAAGGCGAGGTTGATCTTCACGTGGGCAATAGAGCAAAAGTTGTTGCGTTGCCTGTTGGCACTTTGCCATTATTTTTACCTCCAGGATTAGTTTTGAAATTGTATAATTGTTATTATGTTCCCGTCTTAAGTAAAAATATTATTTCTGCTTCATGTTTGGGAGAAGAAGGTTATGAATTTAGAATAAAGAATAATTGTAGTTCAATTTATTTGAATGATATGCTTTATGGCCATGCTCCATTGATACATGGATTATATGTTTAAAATCTTAAGGATGTGTCTATCTATAACATTAATGCTAAGAGGCTTCGGCCAAATGATTTGATTCCCACTTATATTTGGCATTGTCGTTTGGGTCACATAAATAA
The DNA here is from genome assembly GCA_036346265.1 of Melocanna baccifera. Classification (NCBI taxonomy): domain Eukaryota; kingdom Viridiplantae; phylum Streptophyta; class Magnoliopsida; order Poales; family Poaceae; genus Melocanna; species Melocanna baccifera. Next base: position 20,608,284 of record CM070676.1, on the reverse strand, counting down.
GAAGCGCATGGTGAAGCTCCATAAAGATGATCTTCTAAACTCATTTGATTTTGAATCATTGAAAATATGCGAGTCTTGTTTACTTGGCAAAATGACTAAGACACCTTTCACTGGTCTAGGTGAGAGGGCAAGTGACCTATTTGCTTTAGTAATTCGGATGGATGTGGACCAATGAGTTCAACGGTCAGAGGTAGTTTTTAGTATTTCATAACTTTTACCGATGACTTTAGTAGATATGGATACATCTACCTAATGAGGTATAAGTCTGAATCATTTGAAAAGTTCAAGGAATTTCAGAATGAGGTACAAAATCAACGTGGCAACACAATTAAAGTCCTATGATCAGATCATGGAGGTGAATATTTGAGCCATGAGTTTGGTGATCATCTAAAGAAATGTGGAATTGTTCCATAGCCAACTTCGCCGGGAACACCTCAATGGAATGGGGTGTCTGAACGACGGAATCGGATCTTGTTAGACATGGTTCGGTCTATGATGATCCAATCTAATCTGCCATTGTCTTTTTGAGGGTATGCTCTAGAAACAGCTGCGTTCATATTAAATAGGGTTCCATCAAAAGCAGTAGAGAAGACACCATATGAGATATGGACTGGAAAACGTCCCAGATTGTCTTTTCTCAAAATATGAGGATGTGAAGTGTATGTAAAATATTTGACGTCTGATAAACTCACACCTAAATCTAATAAATGCTTCTTCGTGGGGTATCATAAGGAAACTAAAGGATATAACGTTTATAAAAGGGATGAGAACAAAGTGTTTGTTACCCAAAATGGTGTATTTCTGGAGAAAGAGTTTCTCTCAAGAAGAGTTAGTGAGAGCACGGTGAGACTCGAAGAAATTCGAGAGACATCAGAAAATATTTCGACTCCTACTGAACTTGAACAGAGTGTACATGTTGTAGAAACTATGAAAGAGGCACCAGCCCCACATAGGTCTGAAAGGCCACGTCAATTGCCGATAAGGTATCGACATGATATTTTATTGTTTGACAATGATGAGCCTAAAACTTATGAAGAAGCGATGATGAACCCAAACTCTGAGAAATGGCTTGGAGCCATGAGATCCGAATTTCAATCTATGTATGATAATCAAGTTTGGAACTTGATTGATCCACCCGATGGTGTAAAAACTATTGAGTGCAAGTTGATTTTTAAGAAAAAGAAAGACATAGGTAAAAATGTTCATATCCATAAGGCACGATTGATGGCGAAGGGTTTTAAACAAATTCAAGGTGTTGATTATGATGAAACTTCTCATCTGTCGCTATGCTTAAGTCTATTCGAATCATTCTAGCTATTGTTCTATACTTCGATTATGAGATATGGCAGATGGATGTCAAAACGGCTTTTTTGAATGGGAACCTAAGTGAGGATGTGTACATGACACAACCTGAGGGTTTTGTTGATCCTCAAAATGATAGAAAGATATTCAAGCTTCAGAAATCTATTTATGGACTGAAGCAAGCTTCTTGGAGTTGGAACATTCGCTTTGATGAAGTAGTAAAAAGGTTTGGTTTCGTCAAAAACGAAGAAGAGCCTTGTATTTACAAAAAGGCTAGTGAGAGCACACTTGTTTTTCTAGTCCTATATGTTGATGATATATTATTGATCGGAAACGATATTACTATGCTTCAATCTATTAAGTCTTTATTAAGAAATAGTTTCTTTATAAAAGACTTAGGAGAGGCAACGTATATTTTAGGCATAAAGATCTATAGAGATAGAACTAAAAGGCTAATTGGATTAAACCAAGATACGAACATTGACAAAGTGTTGAAGCGGTTCAACATGCAGTATTCCAAGAATGGTTTCTTGCCTATGTCACATGGTACTAGTCTTAGCAAAATTTAGTATCCTTCGACACTAGATGAGCGAGACCGGATGAGTAAGATTCCATATGCTTCTACCATTGGGTATATCATGTATACTATACATTGTACACGTCTAGATGTGTCATATGCTCTAAGTGTTACGAGCAGATATCAGTCAGATCTAGGTGAGGATCACTGGATAGCTGTAAAGAATATCCTGAAATACTTGAGAAAGAATAGAGATGTGTTTCTTATTTATAAACCTGAGGAAGAGCTAGTCGTAAAGGGTTACACTGATGCTAGTTTTCAAACCGATAAAGATGATTTTAGATCGTAGTCTGGGTTTATGTTTTGTCTTAATGGAGGTGCAATGAGCTGGAAAAGTTCCAAGCAAGAGACGATTGCCGATTCCACAACGGAGGTTGAGTATATTGCGTCTTCTGAAGCTACGAAGAAATTTATCTCTAAGCTGGGTGTATTCTCTAGCGCTTTTAGTCCAATGAATCTTTATTGTCATAATAGTGAAGCAATTGCGCAAGCCAAGGAGCGTAGATCATATCAAAAATCTAAGCACATACTTCGGCGTATTCACCTCATTCGCGAGATTGTAAAATAGAGATGATGTTAAGATATGCAAAGTGTACATGGATTTAAATATTGCTGATCCGTTAACAAAGCCTCTTCCACAGCCAAAGCATGAGGCGCACACAAGAGCTATAGGCATTAGATACTTCTATGATTGACTCTAGTGCAAGTGAGAGACTGTTAGTGATATGCCCAAAAGGCAATCATGAAGATGATTGTATCACTTCTATATTTACGATCTTTTAAATAATATATTATTTTATCCCTTGAATAAATGTCTTTAATATTGATCAACAAGTATGTGACTTGTTCGTGAAACTCTTTATTTATGTTTTTGATATTATTCTAAATTATCCCTAATCTTATATCATTATGTGGGACAATTCTGATTTACAGATCAGTACATGTATTGATTGATGATCATATTTCACGGATCATGGATACAGGATATCAAATCAATAATGTGGACACATATTAGAGAACATGATGTTGGATTGACCCATCATGAGACACTGCGAGAATTGTTATATTCTTAAGTGTCATCAGTTGGTCTCATATATAGTGTGTGTACGATCCTTAGACCTGAGATCATCATTGTTTTCTACATGCGTAATAGTTTGCTTAAGCGTTACCAAACACTACTACGTGACTAGGTGGTCATAAAAGTAGCTTTCGGGTGTACTATGAAACATGTGGAGGAATATGAGCGATCAAGATGGAATTTGCCGCTCCTATATAACAGAAGAGATATTTCTAGGCCTCTCGATGTGGTTGGATTAAGGAAGTGTATGGCCATACCGAATGTGGTAGAAGAGTCAATCACAACTGAGTAATCCATCACATGTTCGAGTAAATGATCGAGCTATCATAGGATGACACGCTTCTCGTCTTGAGTTTGATCTAGTGTCATGAGGCAAAGAGATCAGAACATAAACATTATATAAATTCGTCCGATACGATCCTTATGTATATTTGGGGGTCGTTAAGTCCTAGTAGCGACCGCTACCAACCTATGAACTGAAAAAGAGTTTTCGGCTCGTGGCCAAATGCACCTGAATCTACAGGGTCACACACTTAATGGGCAGGAACGATAAGAATCCAAATGATAGTTTCTGTAACAACCTGTTTTTTTTTCTAGAGTTTATAAGGCCCTGAATTTAAAAATAATTTTTTTGTAATAAAAGCAAGCTTAAAATAAATTTTTAGAATTTAAAATAATTTAATATGATTAAAACAAACTTTAACATCAGCTAAAAATATTTTATTGAAGTTCTTCCGGTCTAAAGGAATTTTATGGTATTTTTGGTGAATTTTTGGAATTTTTCTGCTATTTTTAGAGCTCTTAGCATTTTATTTGAATTTCTGAAGTAAAGAAATTGGGAAACCTCCCCAAACCCTAGCATGCCGGACCCGGCCCGGCCCACCACCCTTGCCACGCGTCGGCCGCCGCCCCACTCCCGCGCGCCCGCCTCCCTCGGCCCGACCCGCCACCGCCCTCACGCACTCCCCGCCACCCGATTCCCTTCCCGCGCCACGTGGCGTCATCTCCACCACCCTCTCCCACGTGCGCCCGCCCCGTGCCCTAGTGCCGCACCCCGACCGCTCCCGCACCATTAGATTTCCCCGCGCTCCATCCCCGCCGTTCGCGTGTCCCAAACCGCGTCCTGCTCACGTCCGCGCCGTAACCGATCGAGTGCCTCGGTTCACGCGCTATAAAAATCACCGCCGCCTCAATTCGTGAGCCCCGTCGCCTCTGAACCCTCGCCACCGCCCTCCTTGCCTCGCGCCACCGTCGCCGGAGTCCCCGCCGCCATCGCCATCCCCACCGGTGAGCCCCCTCGCCCACGTCGCCTCCCGTCGCTGCTTTCGCCTGCTCAGTCGCCGGACACAACCGCCCGCCACTGCCTTGGTCCGACGCCCGCACCGTGTCCGCCATGTGTCGCTCATCCAACGGCCCAAGCCTCGCATCCCAGCCGTCAAACCAGATCTGGATCCACGGCCATGATCGTGCCACATGGCCGATCCATAGCCATCCGATCCGCACCGCCACCGCCGCGCCCACGTGAGCCATGTCAGCCCTAGCCACGTGGCAGCCACGTCAGCCCTAGTGCCACGTGGTAGGCCACGTGTCATGCCACGTCAACGAAAATCTGCCGCCATTGCCATGTCAGCATGCCACGTAGCGCCAAGTCAACCTTAGCCACATGTCATCACCGCATGCTGCCTCGTCAGCCCTAGGCCACTGCGTCAGCACCGACCCACCTGTGCACTATTTCGTGGACCGTGTCCACCGTGGACTCGTTCTATCATGCGCCGAGTTCACAGCACATTACAATTTCTGATTTTTAGGATTTTCTTGAGAATATATTTTCCAAGAGCCCGTTCTCCTCCGTCCTATCTCCGATTGACCCCTTCTTTTTCTAAATTCATCTAAAATTGTGCTCTAGCTTTTGGTTCTGGTTTCAAAGTTTTTGGAGTTCATGTGCTTATCATTTTATGTGATTTTATTATTTCGGTCGTTGTCTCGCTCGTTAGATTCCGATTCCGGAGGAGCAGGAGCAACGCATGAAGACCCCGAGTACCTCACTGAGCATAACCAAGGCAAGTTGTGTCCTTTGATCATGTTGAACCCAGTTTGTAATATATTAGTTAATTATTTTGATTTAAATTACATTGCATCGCTATTTAATTACAAATTTTGCATGTGGTAGTTATCGTCCCAAATTGAATTACCCCACCTCAATTTGAATGCCATGAAGCCATTGTCACCATAGGTTAGAAAATTTACTAGTGATACTGTGCGTAATATCACATGGGTTGTACGATTAGAATGCTTAGCCTTACTTATTCTTACGATTGGGTCTATCATCATATGTAATTAATTAATTTGACTTAATGAGATATGAAACCGTGGTTGGTTCCATGATTATTAAAATTTGTGCCATGATATTGGTGTGTCATGAGTGTGGTTATACAAACTTGGTTTATTCACTCGGGCGATTGATCGTGCAGTAAAGGGGGAAGTGCGGGTTCACTTCGTGGGATATGGTAGTTTCGCCCGGGTAAACTTAAGGACTTAACTTTGTGCGCCATTGATCTGAGCTGTATCGTGCAAACCACATGTCTAGTATGGGATAGACCTGGTTGATTAATTTGGGCTGTTTCAACTTTAATCTCGCCGTTGTGATGAACATGGTTGCTGATTTCCATGTGGCGCAAGGGGGGTGTGATGCGAAACTCTAGTGGGCGGGATTGAGTTAGAATTGAACTTTGTAAATGTCTTGTTGTGATTTCCTTAGGTTGAGACTAATCACATCGTGTGGGTACAGTTGTGAAACCTCTGTAGAGTGTAAAACTATTCGAATAGCCGCGTCCTCGGTTATGGACAATGCTCGGTGATTTCACACGGGGTATAGTGATTTCATGAAAACTTGGTGGTTTATATTGGAAGTGGACAGGTATTTCACTGTTGGTTTAACGTGTGGATGGGAGGTCCGCCAGTGGTTTACTGCAATTCCTTTGATTACTTATTTATCATTGTTTTATTTAAATTTCGCTTTCAATCTATTTGCTGTAATTTCTTCCAAATACCATTTTATGCAAATTAACCTTTCAGCCATCTATTGGTAAGCCTTGCAAACTATATTACATTCATTTGTTACAAACGACTTGCTGAGTACCAATGTACTCACGGCTTTACGCCTATGTTGCTCAGTTGAGGAGGAAGAGTACTATCAGCAGGAGGTTCCAGAAGGAGAGTACTTCGACGACTTCACAGATTAGGACTTCGTTCTCCACTCGATAGACTGTTGGCTTGTCGATTGACCACTACGCTTTATTTTGGATTTTCGCTGCTAGATTTAAAGCCCTTCTGGCTAGAGATATTGTAAGTTTGGCCATAAGGTCGTACCCTTTGAGATTTATCGATATTTGAGTTTTCCCTTTATTTTAGCGTGTGTATGGTTGTGATTATATCTATATTTGACTGTGTGCACTAGCGTGATCTTGGACTAGTGCAGTTTACACAGAGAGTCCGAATTTACATATTCGGGTCTCGACAGTTTCTAAGTAGGATTCGATCTCCACCCGTATCGGATAAAGATCCGATTGGAGGCTATATAATGAGAGGTGCAAGGGCTGAGAGCGACATCCAAAAAACCCTAGCCGCCACCTCTCATAACCCTTGCCGTGCACGCTGGTGTTAGCATACCGACGTACTATGTAATAAAAATGTGCAAAAATATACACTTTTTGAAATTTTTCATTAAATTATCAAATCAAGTATACTGTAGATTCTCCCTCCCACAAAAATCAAACATAACCAAAAGTATAATTATTAAATTATGGTTAACTGTCATGGCAATGCATGTGAGCTTCGGATCTTTTTTGACCCACTTCAAGTATTGAGGTCTAAATGTGTAATTCTCAAGTTTAGGAGCCCAAGTAATACACCCAGAAAGTTTAAGGCGGTAGAATGCACTTTAGGATGTACATACAATCAACAAATTTAAAGAACCATATTTCTTCAGAAACGCTCCTTACATGACTGGTTTATGTGCCATTGGGCCCAAAACGGCCCGAATGTCACGGAACATATAAACCCGAAGAAAAGAACCCCGCGCCACGGTCCAAAGGGGAATCGACCATCTAAAAACCCGTCTTCACACGGTAGATTTTCCCAAAACCCGTCTTCAGTCAGTGTGCGCGGAGTTTAAGCCCCTTTTGGCCCCCTGTGCCAGTTTAATTCCATATGTGGCCCCGTGTGGCAGGGAATTCCATTTTTGGCTTCCCGGCGCGGTGAGGGAGCGCGCAATGCATGTGGTGCGCTTGCGCAACACGCATGAGAGGTGGCGCCCCAGGACACCGCGCGAGGAAGGATTCCGCGCCCAGGCGCCGGGCGACGTCGCCCTGGGTAAAAAATTTTAAAGGAAAGAAATTACACCAATTTGCAAGAAAATAATTAGAAAAATATTATTTTAGATATTGTTAGGTATAGAAAATCAGCTGGAGAAAAAAATATTATTTATGGAGGGCCGTAACACAAAATTTTTGAAATAATTTTAATTTTGTTTGAAATTACAGTAATATTCCTTCGTTGAACTGGTCGGCGACAAGTCGCATACCGTCTCACCGATTTAAAATAAAAAAATAGATTGATCCAATGGAAATGATTATGGGGGATAAATAGCAATTTTGTATGTAATTTTTATAGCAAATATTATTTGTAGGTTGTTATTGTTTTGAAAATAAAAGGGTAGACAAGGTAAGTTGGTCCTTTTATGATTTTTGTAGATTCTTAAGAGTACGAAATCTGTCATACTCGTAATAATATATTGTGATCATCATATGTTGTTGCAGTGCGATAAATTTGTGGAGAATTTTTTGCTGACGATTGAGGTGACAATGATTCATAAGTACGAAGGTAAGTGGTATTGTGATACAACAGGGAATTCATGCATGGAGGAGTACTTTGGATAAATGGCGTAACGATAACAACATAACTGTTCGTCCGAGAAGGGGGTTACATGCCATATAAGAACGAATGGTAGTACATGCATATTTTTAGGGAATTCAAAATATATGGAACATATGGACAAAGAGGGTCGAACTACTGCGTTGACCGCAACCATTTGCCCTTCCTCGTGAAGTTGGCGTTGTAGTCCTCATCGACCGCCTAGTTCTTCGCCACTAGTTCACACTTTCTCTCGCGCTCTGCCTCGTGAGCCTGGCGCTCCATGCACCCACACGCCTCTGGGTAAGCTTTTCGGGAGGAGGCAACCTACAAAAAATTCTCCACAAATTTATCGTACTTTAACAACATACGACGACCACAATATGTTATTGTGAGTATAATAGATTTCGTACTCTTAAGAATTTACGAAAATCACAAATAGACCAACCTGTTGGATTTGTAGACAATATTTTAATTCTAAGTTTCACTAGGAGACAGACACAATAAACTAATGATGCAAAATAAATAACTAACAGTAGGCTACTCATATTACTTTAGAAAATACACAAGATAAATATAGTATAAAAGTCGATCGAACACGCAAACGACTTACTGTAGGGCCGGATGAAGAACAAGAAGCAGCGTAGGCGTGATACAGTGCAGAACGTACAAGTTGCGGTGCAATGAGCGGTCGCGTAGATGTGCGCTGCCGAAACCTTATTGCCGCCCTCGTGCAAGTCTTCACAGCAGCAACGGCTTGGAGATACCGCTCCTATTCTTCACGGTGCACGCCGAGAAAAAGAGTCAACAAAGCTCAGATGGCACAGCACAAGTTCGTAGAAGGAAGAGAATGGAGGCAGTGAGCTACTTAGGTGTCTACTCTGGAGTCTCCATATATATATATATACATATATATATATACATATATATATATACATATGTGTATATATATATATACATATGTGTATATATATATACATATATATATAAGCAGACTGATAATTGATATGATTAAAATAGTTACTTACCTACTGGTAAATGACATATTTAACCAGCCATTTACTCACTGATAACTGACATATTTGACCAGCCATTTACCCACTGGTAACTGCCTGTCATCAAAACCCAATAAAGCTCTAAATTTAAACGTTTGAATGTCATTCAAACTGAGAGAGAGCGATGCATGGTTCAGAAAAAATAAAGGTGGACTTGGTCTACTAAGTGGCGCACCATACCACGCCACGTCAGCACCAACGCAATTTTCATCCACATCCACAATTTAAGGACTGGCATGGACTCCACCTTATAAATTGATCTCTCCCACTATGACTTAGTAATATGGTACTAAACTGTACATGCTTTAGAATTAAGAAAATATGCCTTATTTATGGGCCTATTCTAATAATCTTCATCAATTCCAAAGTAGGAAGCAAAAAAATATCAAAGATATTATGCTGAAATACTGTTAATATACCAGTCTTTTAGTGTAAGTCCTGTACGGGTTGAACTTGCAAGTAGAATAACAAGATTCATCTTCTTACAGCTGATGAATTGACTATGCCTTGAATTCACAGCTTTTTATAATCAGATTTCACTTGAAATTACAACTAGTACTATGTTGTCAATGAACCACGCCTAAACGGAGCGTTATATGGTCATGCTCCCTTATCTGCTCATGAGCTCTCTAGAGAATGTCCTGTTCTCGTGAACTGCGACCACATAGTTAAGCTCAAGTAGGTGTATTCTTTCTAGGTATCCTGCAGACTAATACATTTTCCTCATTTGGACAACAGAATACATTAAGACTTTATGCCAACCTTCCATACAGTTGAAAGTACTTTATTTATTAGGACATGGGTAAAATCAATATGTACTTTCTTGTTACAACATCAACTTATTTTTCTCATTACCTAAGTCACGGGATCTCCGATCAAGAAGGTATAGGTTACCATTGTGATGTAACTCAGATGAGCCTCATACCCATGTCCATAGAAGCAACGGAAATCTCTTTCCGTGCTAATCTTTTTGTAAAAGGGTTTACCAGATTTTTCTCAGTGTTAATATAGTTCATAGCTATCACTCCAGAGTTTCTCAATTTCTGACAAATTTAAACCTACGCTTCGCATGTCTAGAGGACTTCATATTATTCTTTGTACTTGTGACTTTGGCCAACACAGTTTGATTATCATAGTACATCAGGATTGCCGGTATTGGTTTCTCAACCAACGACAAGTCCACCAGAAGCTCTTTAGCCATCAGCCTCAATAGTGGCTATGTCAAGTGCCTCCCAGTGATCAACTCTTAGGTTAGAAGTAAACCGACATAATTTGCTCGTACCAAATGAAATATCAGGTCTTGTGGCACCAACTAAATACATGAGTGACTCAATAATTTGTGAATATCTCAATTGATCTTGTCCTAACCCCTAGTTGTTTTGAAGCTTCATGCTCACATCATAGGGTGTGACATCCTGTTTTTCAGTTGTTTTTAAAGCTTTTCGAATAAAAATACATTTATAGAATTTTCCAGAATTTTCTTGAATTTAGTAAAGCTCAAACTGAATTTTTAGAAAATAAAATGGATTTAATATAATTAAAATAAACAATAAATTAAGCTAAAAATATTTTATTTGGATTCCTTGTGCCTCAAAGATTTTTCTGGAATTTTTAGTGAATTTTTCGGATTTATTTGCTATTTTCTAGAGCTCTTTTTAATTAATCTGAATTTCTGAAAAAGAAAAAACCTAGAAAAACCCCCCGTGAACAGTAACAGGCCCGGCCCATCACTGTTCATGGCCCCAAATCACCGCCGCCGCCCGATCTTGCGCTTGCCATGCGTCACCTATCCGTGCGCCGTACCCGCCGCCTTGCTCCTTTGCCACGTGTCGGACATCCGAAGACCGGTGCAATGTGCACTTGTGTTCTCCCGCGACCGTTCATTTGCCCGCTCGTGCCATGCGTCACGCATCTGAGGGTCGTGCGCTGACCGCCGATGTTGCCAGAGCCCGCGTCCGCGCCGAGTCGTCCTCGCCGATAAGCCCCACCGCCATCCTGCCTCCTCGCCATCGTCGAAGCACCACCGCCCCTCGATCCACCTCCACGCGTCGGCCATCCAACGGACCGACAGCCCCATCGCCACTGTCGATCCAGATCTAGATCGATGGTCATGATCACACCACGTGTCCACCCCTCAGCCGTTAGATCTCGTTGACGTCAGCCCGCACCCGCGCATCGCCGAGAGACTGACACCCCCATCCCACCTATCAGTCGTGGACTCGTGAACCCAACCCGTCCGAGTTAGCAAGCCACGTCAGCCCTAAGTGCCACGTGTCAGTGCCACGTTAGGCCTAAGTGCCATGTGTCAACGTCGAACCGCCCCCAGATGACAGGTCAGCTGCCATGACAGCATGTCACCTATTAGCGCCATGTCAGCCCTAAGTGCCACATGTCAGTGCCACATCAGCCCACCGCGCCACGTGTCAGTGCCACGTTAGCCCACGTGCCACGTGTCAGTGCCACGTCATCCCTTGCATCCGTGTCAGCACCAACCTCGTGTGCACTGTTCCATGAGTCAAGTTCACCGTGAACCCATCTTTCCGTGCACCAAGTACACAGCACAGTAACTTTTCTGATTTTTAGTATTTTTTAGCCCATTTAATTTTTCGAGAGCCCATTCTCCTCCGTCCTATCTCGATTGATCCCCGTTCTTTTTTCTAAATTCATCTAAAATTGAGCTCTACCTTTTGGTTTTGATTTCAGGGTTTTTATAGTTCATTTGAATTTTATTTGATTTTACTTTTGTTGTTCGGTCGTTTTCCGTTTCGTTAGATCCCGCCTTCAAATGAGTAGGAGCGTCGCCAGAAGATCCCGAGTACCTCGCTGAGCCTAACCATGGCAAGTCGTGTCTTTTGATCATATTGAACCTATTATTTAATTATTTTATTTTAAATTACCTTGCATTGCTATTTTAATACAAATCTTTGTATTTGGTAGTTACCATCCCAATTTGAATGATCCCTTCTTGATGATTTGAATACCATGATACCATTGTCACCATAGGTTGGGGAATTAATTAGTGATGCTATGATAGATGTCACGTGGGTGTTACGATTAGTATGCTTAGCTATGCTTAGGTTGCGATGGGTTCATCATCACATGTGAATAATTAATTTGACTTAATGAGATATAAAATCGTGGTTGGTGCCACAGTTAGAAAATTTATGCTATGACATTGGTGTGTCATTGGTGTTGGATATACAAAACTAGTTTTTACTTAGGCGAGTGATCGTGCAGTAAAAGGGGAAGTGTGGATTCACTTCGAGAGATGTTGAAGTCTCGCCTGAGTAATGTTAAGGACTTAACTTTGTGTGCTATTGATCTGAGCTTTACCGTGCAAACTACATGTCTAGTATGGGATAGACTTGGCTGATTAATTTGGAATATTTTAATTTCAATCTCGCCATTGTGATGAACATGATTGTTATTTTCCATGAGGTGCAAGGGGGGTGTGATGTGAAACCATAGCGGGCGGGATTTACTGTTGGACATTGTAAATGCCTTGTTATGATTTTCTTAAATCGAGACTAATCACATCGTGTGGGTACAGTTGTAAAACCTCTGCAGAGTGGAAAACTTTTCGAATAGCCTTATCCCTAGTTATGGACAATGCTCAGCTCCTCCGACCCCGAACCCTGCCACATCTCCTCCCTTCCAGCACCGGTCGTTGCCGCCTCCACCGGTCGCCACCACCGACTGCCGTCGGCCGCCCTCTGCCTCCACCGGTCGTCCTCCGCCAGCCGGCCGCCCGTGCAGTCCACATCTCGCCGGTGTCATCGAAACAAGCCTCAAATCTGAGGATCAGATCTGAGTGCTTATATATATAGGTAAAAAAAGTTCCGTCCAACTCCGATCCTCAACCATGTTGGCCCCTCCCGCTGATTCAGCTGCTGCCGCCGCCACCGCTGGCGCGATCGCGCCTGTCGCCCCTCGGATCGTCCTTAACCCCTACTGCGGTCGTCGTCAAGTCCCATGTGCCGACCACCCTCGATCTGAAGACACCAAACTACTCCCGATGGTCCAAATTCTTTCGGACTATGTGCGCGAAGTTCGGCCTCCTCTCCCATATCGACGGCACCGACACGGCACATTGCGACGATGTGACGAGGCTAACTGGGCCCTCGCCGACTCCACCGTCCTCAGCTGGTTGTATGGCTCCATCTCCGACGACATCCTCGACTCAGTGATGACGGATTAGGAGACCGCACGAGATCTTTGGGTCGCGATCGAGGCGTTGTTCCGCAACAAGAAGTCCTGCGCGATCTTCCTCAACAACTAGTTTCACTTGCTCATTCAAGGCGATCTGTCCATCGCCGACTACAACCAGCAGGTGAAGGTCCTCGCTGATGAGCTACGTGACATCGGCTACCCTGTCAATGGCACGTAGCTCATCCTCAACCTGTTGTGTGGCCTCAACCCGTGCTTCTCCACCACCATCGACGATATCGCCAACTCTGTACCGTTCCCTTTCTTCACCAAGGTGCGGTCCATGCTCGCTCTTAAGCAGACTCACCTTAGCAATGAGGTAAAGATCGCCACCACCACGGCCCTATTCGCCTCTGGTGGCTCCTCCGGTTACACGTCATCGACCACTACTCAGGCCGCCAATGCTCGTGACGGGCGTCGCAGTGGCCGCAACCGCCGTGGTAGGCAGGGCGGTCTGGCCGTGGCGCCAGTGCCGGTTTCCAGGGTGGCCGCGTACCACCATCTCCACCGATCGGTCCCTGGTTCTACTTCAACCCATGGATTGCCCCTACTAGCCGTCAGTGGTGCCCCTCGCCCGCTCCCGGCCTCCTCGGCGCTCCACCTCAGGCTCATACCACCTTCACACCGTCCCAGCTGTCCACCCCGTATACATGACTGTCCAAGGACACGGTGGCTAGGTCATGGACAGCGGCGCCACCTCCCACATGACGACAGACGATGATACACTCTTCTCTTTTCACCCTCCACCTCATTCGGTCGTCACTATTGGCAACGGTTCCCGCCTCCCTGTCGTTTCTCATGGTCACACTTTTCATCACACACCATCTACTCGTTTTCTTCTTCACAACACTCTCGTTGTCCCAAACCTAGTCCACAACCTTCTTTCTGTTAGACAGTTCACTTGTGATATCTGTTCCATCGAATTTGACGTCTTTGATTTTTCTATAAAGGATTCCCGCACGCAGCGTGTGATGCTTCACTGCAATAGTGAGGGCGATCTCTACACCATCCCTCCAGTCGCCCCCTCAGCTTCACCCAGCACCCACCTCGCAATCTCCTCCCAACTATGGCATGAGCATCTTGGTCATCCCAGCGTCACCTGTCTTGACACTCTAAATAAAAACTCGCTTATTTCATGTAATAAAGTAGACCGCTCTCTTTGCCAGTCCTGTCAACTTGGCAAACACACGCATCTCACTTTTGTTACCTCTTCTTTGTGCTCTTCTGCGCTATTTGAGCGAGTTCATTGTGATGTGTGGACATCTCCAGTTCCTAGCATATGTGGTTTTCTCTACTATTTACTGTTACTTGACGATTTCTCTTATTATTGTTGGACTTTTCCTCTTAGAAAGAAATCAGAAGTTTCCCAACTTTTTGCAGATTTCACTGCCAATGCTAGCACATAATTCGGTCTTACTCTAAAATCCATACAGGCCGACAACGGCACCAAATTTGTGAACCATACCAACATATCCTTCCTTGCTTCCCGCGGCATTACCCTACGCCTTTCTTGCCCATACACCTCCCCGTAGAATGGTAAAGCCGAGCACATCATTCGCACCCTCAACAATGCGGTTCGCACGCTCCTGCTCTGCGCCGTACCTCCCAACTATTGGGCCGAGGCGCTAGCAACTGCCACCTATCTCATTAACCGTTGCCTATCTTCTTCTGTCGGTGGTGACATTCCCTATGCCCTCCTTCATCGCTCCCCACCATAGTACACTCATCTCCGGGTTTTCAGTTGTCTTTGTTTTCTGAACCTTTCTGCCACTTCTGCTCATAAACTTGCTCCACGTTCCACGGCCTGTGTCTTCCTCGGTTACCCTTATCACCATAAGGGGTACCGCTGTCTCGATCTCGCCACCAAACTTGTCATCATCTCCTGTCATGTCATCTTTGATGATAGCATATTCCCGTTTGTCAGTAGTGACCGATCTTCACCCCCTCCCTCTCGCTCTAACTTCAATTTCCTCGACGTCGACCTTGCCATGTCGGTGCCTCGCACTGCAGTAATGGCACAACTGCAGGTACCCCAGATAACTGCTCCACCACTGCATGGTGTCGAGCGATCATCTCCTTCGTCCATGACCCTATCCGTTGCTCCGCCACCACGACCGCCCGTGCATCTGGTTTACTCCAGACGGCCACATGCGGCTCCTTCCGACCCAGCTACACCAGCACCGTTACCCACGCCGGCTCCAGCTACCCCGACTTCGCTAGCACCTGCACCTCTCCGATCGGCTGCTCCCTCGGGCCATCTGAGGGTGACATAGGCTCGGTCTGCCGCCGATTTCTCTGTGGAGTTTTTCTCCCTAGCGGCCGACCACTCCCTAGCTTCGCCCATTCCGACGAACTATCGTAGCGCCCTCGCCGATCCCAACTAGCGCGCCGTGTTGGCCGAGCAGTACAAGGCCCTCATGGACAACGACACCTGGCGACTTGTACCGCGCCCACCAAGTGCTAACGTCGTCTCCGGGAAATGGATCTTCAAGCACAAGTTCCACTCTGATTGTAGTCTGGCCCGCTATAAAGTGCGCGCTGGGTTATTCGTGGCTTCTCTCAGCAGCACGGTGTTGACTACGACGAGACGTTCAACCCGGTGGTCAAACCGGCCACCATCCGGACTGTCCTCTCCATTGCCGCATCCGCTCCTGGCCGATTCATCAGCTTGATGTCAAGAATGCCTTCCTCCATAGCACTCTTAATGAGACTGTCTACTGCCAGCAGCCTTCCGGATTCATGGACCCTGCTCGTTCCACCCATGTGTGTCTTCTCTAGAAGTCCCTCCATGGCTTTAAGCAGGCTCCTCGAGCATGGTACCAACGGTTCGCCTCCTACATCTGCGGTATCGATTTCGTTGCCTCCTCCGACATGTCCCTGTTTGTCCTCCGTTAAGGGACTAATATGGCCTACCTACTGCTCTACGTCGACGACATCGTCTTCACGGCTTCCACCCAAGGTCTTCTCTAGTATCTCATAGGCTTGCTCCACTCGGAGTTTACCATGATGGACCTCGGCGACCTACACTTCTTCCTCGGCATCTCCATCGCACGCTCCTCCAATCGCCTCTTTCTGTCTCAGTGACAGTATGCCATTGATCTCCTACGACGTGCTGGCTTGGCTGAATGTCACCCTACGGCCACACTAGTGGACACTCACGCCAAGCTATCCGGCCACGATGGAGCTCATGTGGCTGATCTGTCCGAGTATCGCAGCCTTTTCATGCATGATCCACCCTGACACTCACACGCCCTGACGTGGCGTACCTCGTCAACAAGTGTGCCTTTTTATGCATGATCCGCGGGAGCCCCACCTCGCGTTGATCAAATGCATCTGCGATATATCAAGGGTACTCTCGACACCGGTCTTCACATCAGCTTCTCCTCGGTGACATCCATCATCGCCTACTCCGACGCCGACTGGGCCGGCTGCCCTGACTCACGATGCTCCACCTCCAGCTACTGCATTTATCTCTATGATAACCTTGTCTCTTGGTCCTCTAAGCGTCAGACAACTGTGTCTCGATCAAGTGCAGAAGCTGAGTACCGTGCTGTTGCCCATGCTATAGCAGAGTGTTGTTGGCTGCGGCAATTTCTCTAAGAGCTTCACGTCCCAGTTGCTTCAGCGACAGTTGTCTACTGCGACAATGTCAGCGCCATCTACATATCAACTAATCCAGTCCAACACTGGCGCACGAAGTACATCAAGATTGACATTCACTTCATCCGCGAGAAGGTTTCACTTGGTGAGGTTCATATTTTGCACGTGACATCCTCTCATCAGTTCGCGGACATCATGATAAAAAGTCTCCCACGCAATTGTTTTGAGAGTTTCGATCCGTCTTTGCGTCGGATGCCTTCTGACTGCGGCGGGTATTAGAATAATTATATATCTTTCCCTATATGCGCTTTCCATGTATGCGCCTTCCATGTATATATCTTCCTTGTATACGTTTTCTATGTATGCGCCATCTATGTATATGCTTTCCTTATATGCTTACACCAAGCCAACATATATACAAGCCACCCCAGCCCTTTAGCTGTGTAGTGTCTGTTCCAATCTTTCTCTACTATTCTACATGGTATCAAAGCCAAGAGGTCTTAAGTTCGAGACCGGTTGGCGTAATTAAATAAAAATAATTGCAACCCACTTCTATTCCACGTCTTAGACCTGAGAGATCCAACACGTGAGGGGGAGTGTTGAAGTATAAGTGAATTATCCACCTTTTCTCATCAGCTTAAGCTTTTGGGTGAACTAGTTGGTGCATGCAACTCAATAGAGATAAAAAAGATTTGACCTCGTCAATTACGACAGTGTTTGTTCTAAATATAAGTATGTCATCCATATACAAACACAAAATCACTTATTGACCCTCCACCATAACGGTAATATACACATTTATCAGCTTCATTCATAATAAAGCCAGCGATTGTAAAAGTCTTATCAAACTTATCATGCCATTATTTAGGTGCTTGTTTTAAGCCATATATGAATTTTATTAATCTGCATATCTTATTTTTCTGTTCAGAAATCACAAAACCATCTGGTTAATCCATACAAATTTTTTCCTTTGACTCTCCATTAAGAAAACTTGTCTTCACGTCTACTTGCTGAACATGTAGACCATACGAAGATGCTAACGCAAGGAGCACTCTGATGGTGGTTAATCTGGCGACAGGAGAATAGGTATCAAAGAAATTTCTCCCTCTTTCTGGGTGTAACCATTGGCCACAAGTCTTGCCTTGTACTTCTCAATAGTACTATCAAGTCTCAATTTCTTTTTAAAGACTCACTTACATCCTACAGGTTTGCACCCAATAGGACGATCAGTAATCTCCCAAGTCCCATTAGCTAGGATAGAATCCATCTTGCTACGGACTGCCTCTTTCTAATACTCAGCATCAGAAGATTCATAAGCCTCTGAAAGAGTATTTGGCACATTATCCACGAGGTATACAATAAATTCATCACCAAAGGTTTTGTCAACCCTTTATCTCTTGTTTTTGTGAGGAGCATCTATGACTAAATTGTTATCCTCCTCGGAACTATCATAAATTGGTTCAGAAATAGTGGGAAGTTCAAAAGTTTGATTATTCTCTTTTTTAAAATTATCGGTTTGAACATTCTTAGTTCATGTTAAAGTATTGTCTGTTGTTCTCATAGGAAAGATATTTTCAAAGAACGAAGCATCTCTAGACTCCATTATTGTGGTAGCAATAATCTCAGGAGTTTCTGATTTAACTACTAAAAATCTATAGACTGTGCTATTTTGAGCATATCCTAGAAAAATACAATCGACTGTTTTAGGTCCAAGTTTTCTTTTTTTTCTGTAATGGTATATTGACTTTTGCCAAACACCCCAAGTTCACAGAAAAATAACGTTAGATTTTCTCCTCTTCCATCCCTCATCTGGAGTAATATCACTCTTTTTAGTGATTACTCTGTTTAGGACGAAAGTTGCTGTCAATATAGTTCCCCCTACCATACCTTAGGCATATCAGAACTCTCTAACATGGCATTAACCAAGTCTATTAGTATCTGATTTTTCCTCTCAGCTACCCCATTTGATTGGGGTAAATATAGTGGAGTTAATTCATGGATTATTCTATGCTTAGAACAGAATTGGGAGAATTCATGAGAGACGTACTCTCCTCCACGATCAGATCTCAATATTTTTATTTTTATTTTCTAGTTGGTTCTCAACCTCGGCCTTATAAAATTTAAAGTAGTTTAAAGTTTCATTCTTAGTTTTTTAGCAAATACACATAACAGTAGCGTGTTGCATCATTAATAAAAATTAGAAAATATATTTTCCCTCTTTTTGTCAATAATCCATTTATTTCACACAAATCTGAATGAACAAGATCTAACGGTGCTAAGTTTTTTTCATCCTTTAATCCTTTAAAGGGTTTTCAAGGCTATTTTGCTTACACACATAACTGGCATTTTGATCCTTTGACAATTTCACATTTTGGAATTAAATCTAATCTGGACATTCTAGCAATATTATCAAAACCAATATGACAGAAATGGGAATGCCAAATATTTGCCTCACATTTATTTAAACTTGTTGCAACATTCAGATTATAACAAGACTCTAAACTATTTTGGCGGAACAAGTCTCCGCTTTCATAGCTTTTACCAACAAAGTTTCTGAACTTAGATAATACAATTTTATTTGACTTAAAAATTAGCTTATAACCATCTCTACATAGAAGATAACCACTAATGAAGTTCTTATTTATTGTAGGAGCATGATGCACATTCTTCAAGTGCACAATCTTTCCTGAAGTTCATATGCCAACACCGAGAACAGAAACATGCAAGTCGTTTCTTATTAGGACGGAGGAAACCCCTACTGCTTGGTAAGAAGAAAACAAGAAAATATCAGAACATACGTGAACTTTAGCACCAGTATCCACCCACCAATTAGTGGATTGACATGCTGAAAAGACAACAGGTGGATTACCACACCCTCCTGAAGTCGAGGCCTTACCTATGATCACGTTGACAGCCTTCTTCTTTGGTTGTTCACCATCTCTAATTTTGCGAAAGCGATAGTCCTTTGTCATATGACCGTCTTTTCCGCATACAAAGCAAGTGATATCCTTCAAATCCTTTTTATCAGTTTTCTTCTTCTTAAAGCTAGTTATCTTATTTGGATTATTGGATTTGTACTTCTTTGCTATAGCCTTTTATTCAATGAAGTTTACGTTGTTCTGGCCAGAGGTACTTGGTGCATTCTTTGCTCTTGCCTTTTCTTCCACATCGAAGGCAGCAATGAGATCCTCAACAGAAATATTTTCCCTCTTGTGTTTCAGGCTAGTGGCAAAATCCCGTCAAAAAGGAGGGAATTTAGCAATAATTCCCGCAGCCATAAACTTAGAAGGCAACACACAACTTAGGTGCGTAATCTCACCGACTAGTAGCTGGAGGTCATGAGCTTGTCCAACTATGGACTTAGCCTCATCCATACTAAAGTCGAAAAATTGCTTATACATATAGAGCCAGCGACCAGCGTCTACCTCTGCATATTTGTACACTAGTACATCCCACAACTCTGTGGCGGACTTGTAGTCTATGTACACATCGTAGAGCTGATATGTCAGAACAGTCAGAATGCAACCAAGAGCAATGTTGTTTGCATTATCAAATTGCATGTACTGCTCAATCGTAAATAGATACTGCGGGTGGATAACCCACCACAGCTCCAAAGACATGAGCCAAAATTTGACTCTAGTCTGCCATCTACGAAAGTTCTGACCATAAAACCTCTCAGATTTCATCGCATCAGAAGCACTAACCATTTCTGTATTGCAACAAAGTTCACAATAAGGCTTTTGGATTGTTAGATTTGTAGGCAATATTTTAATTCCAAGTTTACTAGGAGACAGATACAATAAACTAATGATACAAAATATATAACTAACAACAGACTACTTATATTACTTCAGAAAATAAACAAGAGAAATATAGTATAAAAGTCGATTGAACGTACGAACGACTTACTGTTGGGTCTGATGAAGAACAGAAAGCAGCGCAGGCGTGATGCAGTGCAGAACGTAGATGTCGCAGTGCAATGAACGGTCGCGTAGATATGCACTGCCCAGAAACCTTATTGCCGCCCCCATGCAGGTATTCACGGTAGCAACGGCTCGAAAATACTGCTCTTCTTCTTCACGGTGTACGCTGGGAAAAAGAGTCAACGAGACTCAGACGGCGCAGCACAACAGCACAAGTTCGTAGAATGAAGAGAATGGAGGCAATGAGCTACTTGGGTGTCTACTCTAGACGTCTCCAAGCATATATATATAGACAAACTAATAATTGATATGATTAAAACAGTCATTTACTCACTGGTAACTGACATATTTAACTAGCCATTTACCCACTGGTTACTGTCTGTCATCAAAACCCAATAAAGCTCCAAATTCAAATGTTTGAATCTCATTCAAACTGAGAGAGAGTGATGTACGGTTCAGAAAAAATAAAGGTGTATTTGGTTTGCCAAGTGGCACGCCACGCTATGCCACGTCAGCGCCCACACCACGTCACGGTCGCACATCGCAAGTCACAAATCACGTGATTTTTATGCAAAAATACGCGAATACATGCATACGCGCATGTGTGATTAGTCAAACCCATTCTCATACCATCCACATCTATGATGTGAGGAGTGGCATTGACTCCACCTTATAAATTGATCTCCCCACTTGCCTTAATAATATGGTACTAAATCTTGCATACTTTAAAATTAAGAAAATAGACCTCATTTATAAGCCTATTCTAACACAATCTATCTTGTCTCCCCTTTTATTTCCAAAAAAAATAACAACCTATAAACAATATTTGCTATATGTATTACATACCAAAAATTGCTATTTATCCCCCATAATCATTTCCATCGAATCAATCTAATTTTTTTTATTATTTTAAATCAGTGAACCGGTGCGTGACTTATCGCCGACCGGTTCAACAAAGGTATATTACTATAATTTCAAACAAAATTAAAATTATTTTAAAATTTTCGTGTTACAGCCCTCCACCAATAATATTTTATTTTCTATACCTAACAATCTCTAAAAAATATTTTTCTAATTGTTTTCTTGTAAAATTGGTGTAATCTCTTTCCTTTAAAAAACTTTCCCTATGGCGACGTCGCGCGGCCAGCGGCCGCGCCTACCCTCCTCGCGCGGCGCCCGGGCGCGCCATCCTCTCTCGCGCACTGCGCAGGCGCGCACCATGCATTGCGCTTTTCCTCGCTGCGCCTGGGAGCCAAAAATGGAATTCCCTGCCATACGGGCCCACATATGGAAATAAACTGGCACAGGGGGGCAAAAGGGGCTTGCATTCGTGTGCGTGATGCTGCTCGCTCGTGTCGTGTGGCCCCAAAGCGCATCGAACGAGATAAGTATCGTCCATCCGCCTCCCACTGCCTCCCAAGTGCAGCAGCGGCAGCAGTAGACGGCCATGGGAAGCGCGAGGGCGCTGCTCTCGCACCCGCCGCTGCAGCTCGGTGGCTTCCTCGTCCGCCGCCACTGCCTCTTCCTCGAACGCTGCTTGCCCTTCCCCGCCGCCGCCACGGCGCTCGAGCCCCTCCGAGGCAGCCGCCAGTACCTTCGTTGCTCCGCCGTCGACGGGGGCGGCGGCCGGGAGACGGAGTCGCCTTCGCCGCCGCCGCCGCCGCCGCCGCCTCCCAGAGAGGATTCGCCATCGAGCCGCCTCGGCGCCGCCCTCGACGACGCGCCTCCTGGACCTGGTACGCCTCTTCTCATGCTTCCTCGCTAGTATTGTTATGTACGAGCTCTCAAAGAGATAGTGAGGTAGTGGCCCTTGATAGTTATGTTGCGAATCTTAGCTCAACTCTTGTGTCATTGTTATGGTGGCGAAAAATTCCATGGGCTGTAAGTATAGCGGTTGAGTGGGGAATTGGAGAGGGTGTCACTCCACTATTTGCTAAATTCATGAAATTATTTTACCTAAAGAAAAAATAATCCTCAAATGTCGAAAATCTGTCCGTGCATTAATTAACACAGAGAATGTTGGACATTCATTGTTTGCTGATATTATTTTGTTTTCTGCGCCAGCAAATGACATCACAGAAGGTGAAAATGTTAGCCACCGCGTTCGTGTTGTCCATCCAATACCCAGTAGATATTTCCTAAACATGTTCTTGGCTATTACAGCGGATTCTACAGTGGTTGGTGTTCATGTGCTATTTGACCTCTAATTATTTTCTTTGTTAAGCATATACCGACAGATGTTGTACAAGCACCAGTGATTTAGTTATCAAGATTTCAAGTTTTCATAAAACCATTGATCTCATGATCATCTACAATTCAGTTCATATTGCCTATCTGTAATTTATCATCCATATTTTGAATTACAAAGCTATACACTAAAAAGCCACACTTTCAGATAAGCAAGATATATATACATTAAGAAGTACAGTTTGTTTGATTTTAAGGTGCTGCTCCAGCTCATTAGTGTTAACTGTTAAACAACTGGAAGAGTTCAATAAAAGGACATTGTGCAGTTTCGTTGTGCTAAAAAATTAAGCTCAACTTGTTAGAAAAGTACTATAGCAAAATCCATCTCACAATGCCCCTTTTGAATTTTAATGGTCATAACTATTATATTTATTCATGTTACAAGATGCCTTATCGTTGTTTATTTCATTATACCTTGGTGGAGTTTCTTTCTGGAGTATGTGACAACTAAAATTTACCTTGTACAGTCAAAAATGGTTCCTTCGGAGGTGTCACACAGGAAGAAGAACAGAGTACTCTGTATA
The DNA here is from genome assembly GCA_036346265.1 of Melocanna baccifera. Lineage (NCBI taxonomy): Eukaryota > Viridiplantae > Streptophyta > Magnoliopsida > Poales > Poaceae > Melocanna > Melocanna baccifera. The sequence continues at coordinate 20,584,861 of CM070676.1, read as the reverse complement.
ATTTTCTTTATCCGAGCAAAGAGCTACTTCCTGATGATAAGGAGATGAGTATATTTGATCATCTAGAGGAACTTCGTGAGAGGATATTTGTCTCAGTGTTTGCTGTTGGTGCTGCGATACTTGGTTGTTTTGCTTTCTCCAAAGATTTGATTGTGCTTCTAGAAGCACCAGTTAGTGTTCAGGGTGTTCGGTTTTTGCAGCTCTCTCCTGGAGAGTTTTTCTTTACAACATTGAAGGTGAACTTCTGAAAATCTAAAAGAACACACTCTTCATTTGAAATTTGGTTTACAATATTCTCGTCTTTTCTACTCGTATGCTCTCTCTCTCTCTCACTCTGCACTCTGAAGTTGAGCATTGTCCTACATGGTGCATGTGTACATGTGCCTGACTCTGGAATCTATCTGGTGCAAAGACGCCTTTAGGTGCAAGCATATGAACTGTATTGTAGTAATCCAATCCGTGTGAGACTCTTTCTCAATCTGCATACTGACACACTATCACCAGTAGCATCCTAAAGATTGAACATATGGAAATACCCCCTCACACAGTTGGGAAACTAAGTACAAGTTCGCACCTGTGAGCCCATTTTCACCTCCCCATACAATTAGAATACAAAGCTACACATTCACACCATGTAACAACATTGCACTTGACAAATGGTTCTCAGGTTGGCCAAGCTAGCACAGGTAAGTTTCTTGCTGCTGAGCGGGGTGGACAGCAAGACTGGTGACTGATGAGGAAGGAGAAGGGATTTAAGCTTAAATTTCTAAAATGTGTATACTGGGATCACATAGGCTCACACAATCTCAATACAGTAATATACGTTCTCAAATGCTGTAAAAAATGCTTTCTCAAATCAGCCATTTTGTTTGGTTCGCTTGTGAACATAACAGTCACAAAATTAATTCAAACTTGTAAATTTAACTTTGTAGAAACAAACCTGCAGTACTCACGATTATTGTTCTATGTTTTCATCCATGAACTCTGCACGCATTGATCCATAAACTGCTCTGAAGACCATTGGATTTCCTCTGTATTATTAGTCTATATGTGAAAAGTTCAAAGTGAGTGTAATTTTCATATAATTGTTCTCCTTGTGTACTAGATGTTAGTGACACATGTACCTTTCCATGTTGTACATTGAAGTTATACTTTATAGTGCTCTTTTTTTCTTGGTGATACTCTATATTGGTCATTATGCAATTTAACTGCTGCTTATTTCATTAAGTTCAATGCTGTGCAGGTCTCTGGTTATTGTGGCCTTCTACTTGGAAGTCCTGTCATTTTGTACGAGATAATAGCATTTGTTCTTCCAGGTTTAACAAGGGATGAGCGGAAATTCCTAGGGCCCATTGTTTTGGGTTCTTCTGTTCTATTCTACCTCGGCATTTTCTTCTCCTACACCGTTCTTGCGCCTGCAGCATTAAATTTCTTTGTGAATTATGCAGAAGGGGCAGTGGAATCATTATGGTCGATAGACCAGTACTTTGAGTTCATACTTGTGCTTCTGTTCAGCACAGGGTTATCTTTTCAGGTAAAGTAATGGCCCTTTATGCGGCCCTCTCTTTATATAATTGAAATGAAAGTAACCATTGGATCGTAAAATGGTCTGTGACATTTACGTAGACAAATGGCCCTATACCATATAGTTTTTTTAGAGGTATAGCATATAGTTTCTGAGTACCCACTTTATTGTAGTCCTTCCTAGGTAGGTGGCCGGATTGTAAAATTATGTGTGACATTTATGCAGACACAGTGAATTTCTATACCACAAATAGGTCGGAATAAGTCCATACTTGAATTACGAGAGTTATTCCTTTGGCAAAAAGGTTCTCTGTTGAGTCTAATTCTTGAACATCCATTACAGTATATCAATATATCATTAAATGAATGTTCATCCTGACCATTGAAGAAGCAACTATGCAAGTAAATTTGAAGGACAAAGATACAGACCATTGCTAATCTTGTATGTTCCACTGGGTAGCTGATTGGACCTGTATGTCTGAATAAAACATTGTTTGATTATCCAACTGTGGCTATGATGATTGCTTTCCCTTCCATTTGGTACTAATTTAATCATCAAATGGTTGATATGAAAACTGCTCTTGATGCTAGTGATTTGAATTATCAGAGAACTGCACTGCAAATCTTATTTTACTAACCAAAGATAATAAGAAAGAGAACTGCCCTTATTTTACTAACCAAAGATACTAAGAAAGAGAATTGCCACCTGCACATCGCACTAAGAAGAAACATAAATTTCACAAAACTACACGTGTCTTCAGAAAACTACGCATTTCAGTTTGCGTTTCACAAAACCGAAGTATGTGTAGTTTTGTGAAATGTGAAGTTTTATGATAGTTATGCCAAAATAGGTGTAGCTTTGCGAAGTTTACTCCTTGAATATTTACAATTCCCATGCTACTCTCTTCCAGGTCCCTGTCATCCAGCTACTGCTGGGACAAGTTGGATTGGTTTCTAGTGATCAAATGCTTTCGATCTGGAGATATGTTGTTGTTGGCGCGGTGGTTGCTGCTGCTGTGCTTACACCCTCGACGGATCCGCTGACCCAGATGCTCTTGGCGGGTCCACTGCTTGGTCTGTACTTGGGTGGTGCATGGATGGTCAAGCTGACTGGTCGATAATTGCTCCACTCATTTCAGTTATTGAATGTTGCACGAGTGTATTAGCATCATAGTCATGGTGATTGTTCTTGACAAATTACAGTCCCCACTGTATTAGTCTTGTATAAAATGAACTCGCTCTTTTTGCGCATCTAAAAGATCATACTGTTTTGCCCTTTTGTGCTGGCGAAGCATTGATTAAGTAGGATAACTATTACACTGTATAATTTACACATTAGATACTATTTGCATTATTTTGGGGTTCTGGTACATTTCCTAGACAACTAGCACACCACCCGGAACTTGTTGCATGCTTTTAAGTTACCTTCGTTCTCTTCTACTTTCGTAGTAGACACTCATTACCAGAAATCTGTAACTCCCCTTGTGTTACGATTACGTGTGTTTTTTGAAAAATCATTTACCAGTGTAAATAGAAACACACGGGAAATTAAAACACAGAAGGAAGGACGGTCGGGTAGAATTTAGAAAGGAATTTCCGCAGCGTTTGGTTTCAAGAAAACTAGATTAGTGAGAATCTTAAGATTCCTGGAAATCCTAACCATAGGAATAACATAGCAGGGCATATGACGTTCCTATATATGGTACAGATGTTTAAGATACCAGAACATTTAAGTTCTGTGGGGTATAACATTTTAATCTGTCATGCAGAGAATTTCCAACATAAATACATGTTGTGCAGGATGCTTCTCCTCTAAGCATGCATGCTACAAACCATCCTTGCGGGCAAGACATGTAGTATGTTACTCCCATGAATAGACATAGATTAGACTGAAATAACATTCAGAAAGCATGGAGATTGTATTAAAATAACATTAACAAAACATCCCAGAAATAAATTTTAGTAAGAAAAAATTCAAGAATGACCGCAGCGCCATCCAATTGCTTGTGTGTAGAGCACCGTCCGAGGATCCCAAAGCTTTCCCAAGACTCACCGAGAGACATCGTCCTCTCTGGCTAGCCATCCCTCCCCTTGCCGGCGATGAGCCTCGCTTCTTCTTGGCGGGAAGAAGGGACTATAGCAACACCATTAGTTTAAACCACACATAATTAGTTGCTTAATGACCTTTCTTAACTTTGGTTAATCTGTCGCTAACCCATGGGCCCTCATTTAATTAAAGCTCTGTCTCGCTAACGTATGGGCCCGTCAGCTTTTAAAATCTCTTTTTAAACCGGTTTTAAAAGTTAAAGCCACTGACAAGTGGGTTTGAGCTACTGTTTGCACAGTAAATCCACCTCTCAGCCCCTCAACTATTTTCTTTTAGAAAAATAAATCAAAATTAAATTAAAATCCCATAGGAACCCTTGTTAGTCTCAGTGAGTTTTCAATATAAAATTAATACAAAAATTAATTTAAAATCCAATGGGTCCCACTATCATAGAGAGAAATTGTCTCTCCTCTGTTAATTTTTTTTATTTAATCTAAATTTAAACTTTGCAAAGCTCGTTCTCGGTCATTTTAACTCTATATTTAACAAAATTTAGTTCTAAATTATTCTAAATTGAAGATCTATAGGCAGTAGAATTGCTCAATTTGGAGTTCATTTGAATTTTCAATTGATTTTATTTGTTGTTGTTCGCACGTTGTTCGTTTTTCAATACGATCGTTCGAGTAGAGTACGAGGATGCAAAAGAGCTCCAGTTCGAGACAACGCAAGAATTTCAGGATCAACCCACTTGTGAGCTAGACGAGTCAATATTTTGATCATATTAAACCTATATCTATGCAAATTTATATTCATTTATTAGGCAAATGTATGTTAAACTTAAGATAGATGCATGCCTACTTGATATCGTATTTTGAGATAACTTAGTTTTATACTTTTCAAAACCCTAAAAGTTATTGTTACCATATCTAGACAGATGGTATGATAGTTAGTGCGGATGTAGCACGAGCAATTGTGGCTTATGGCATATACCATCCAGATAACTTAAAGACTTAATCATGTGATGATCTCTCAAAGTAAAATAGTACAACCATAAGTCTATAATGGTGTCTACCTGACTAAATAATTTGTACCCACTAGTGCGAGTTGCACCATTAGAGTGACCTATGAGTCGTGTCATGGATGTAAGCTGCTGTGTGGCGTAAGAGGGAGTCTAGGTATGGTGAATGTAACCACCCTTAGATAGAATCTTAGCGGGTATAACTTATATTGGGGGATGCATTATAAAGGCCTTATGATGATCTCCTTAATTCATATATCTAAGAAAATGTGTGAAATATAATAAATTGATTATCTTTTGTAGGTAAAGTGTAGTCTCTACAAAGTATAAAATGTTCGAACAACCATGCCCACGGTCAAGGGTGGCCATATGAATTTACTCGAGTTAGTTTCTATTTAAAAACTTTGTAGATGAACTTTTTAAAGAGATCACCATGAAAACCTCCACCAAGTCATCTAGGTGATGGCAAACACCAAGAGTAACAAATCATGGGCTTTGCTTGAAAGAATTCAAGTGCTAAGGATCAACTAAATGAATGGATGCATTTGAATAGCTCTCAACTACTATAAATGAGATGTGAGAGTACTCAACTAGCTCAAATGTATTCGATAAAGTGTCTCTTGTTTGTCCAAGAGCTGGTGAGGGGTTATTTATAGCCCCACCCACAAATTCAATCATTTGAGGACAAATTCTAGAAAAATCAACAAATGCGGTAGTACTGTCTTATATCAGCCAATACTATCGCACCAGCTTTCCTACGGGTATTTTGCGTGCAATAAATACTTCTGAACTAGCTGTTAACTATTGGTGTGATACTACCACCCTCATAGGGCCTGAAACTACCGACATGCAGTAGTACCTCAAGAGTGGTACTACTGTTTTCCCGGGGAGTAAAAATGCTCTAAAATGCACCTTTCTAGAAATAACATATCACCATCTAAATTTCAGTCATATTGAGGTGCGGTACTATGCATTTTCTTGCGGTCATACTGCAAGACGGTAGTACCATCCCACAACAATAGTCATACCATTTTTTTCTAAGAATGCACAGTTGGCTTTAGAATCTTTAATTCAAATACAAACATGACCTTTAATTGATCCAAATGGTACAAAAAAATGCTTTCAAACTACTAGACATGATCCTTCTTTATAGTACGGTGTTTAGCCTAAAATTTGGTCTTCCAACCAATCTCCAAAGACCAGTAAAATGTAAATGGATCATAGGCTACTTATACCTTCGTCTCGAGCCATGTCTATCTTCTTGTTGACCTTAGCATGCCTTTATGAGTCACTAATTGAATTCCAGAATTAAACCTTTCAATTAACTCGACAAACATGTTAGTCTCTTTAGCAAGCATTGTTATTAATTATCAAAATATTATTAGAGGTGTAGATGCTTTCATGGGATGGTGTCACCGTGGGGGTGGGAGTGCGACATGGTAGCGTGGGTTAGGGTTCCAGCGAGCGGTAGCGGATGGCGAGATCTCACGTTCGTGGGAGGACTGCGGCCTACGGGTCAGTGAGCAAGATGAGATGGGTGGGTGCTGCTTGAATTGGGAAGGGAGAAGGGGGAGATGGAATGGGAGCTGGATGGGGGCGGTGCTCCATGGGGTGATAGGTAGGGTCAGAGGGGAGCGGCAGATCTCACCTCGCTGGGTCGAATCGGGCGCCGATAAGGGTGGCTGGAGATGGGCAATGAACCGAGGAGGAGGAGCTCGCGATTGGTGAAGGGATCAGGGACTCAGGGTTTGAGGGCGAAGGGGTCGCAAGAGAGGCATCAAGCGATGGAAGCTAATCACTCGGTCCCACCTGTCGATATGTGATCTCAAGGGGAAGGATGGTGGTAGATGAACCATCATTACCAACTTCTTCTTTTAAATAGTAGAGATAAAAGATAAAAGATAGACACGACGCTACTTGCTCGGCTCAAGTCATCGAATCCTTGCGCTGACCATTCGCTTTCTTAGTAACGAAAGCGCTTCTCTTTGCCCTAATAAATACCCGAAAGAAGATGCGTAGGCCTTCAATCACAGTGCAATGAATATGGTACATAGAGTGATGGAAGAAGTTCAATCTATCAAAACAATTAGCTAAGGGAAAAATTCCTTCGGAGAGGAAATATAACTATTGGATAACAAAAAATTGTTAAACTATAATTTATTTGCTAAATAGGGTGCATGGTTTTCACCTAAGCTTTTGTTACAATAGTTTATGAAAATAAACATAATACAATTATCACAAATTAAGACTTACATGACCTAAAATAGTTAATTTTCTAAAATGGATTTGATGAAGACGGCCCAAGGCCCATGTGCATGGACATGAAGGAGCGGCCGAGCCGCCATATATATACATGTGCATAGACGGGAATTGGGAGGGAGGACTAGATAATGCATATGAACTTTTGTTCACAACTTTGATCTTTTGGTTAGCCAAATAATGTCAGTAGAAAATTTGCATGTTCTTGCAAATTTGAGATCATTCAACCTTTCTGTTGGGAATTGGGAGCGCGATAGGGTTTCATTTGGTGGTCGTGGAAGTCCGGCACGTGTGATCTTGCGAATTAAAGAGCGATCGTTCTTGCATTGGCAACGAAGAATCGCTATGATTCAAGAGGTTACTGTAGGATCGGAAATGGCAACAGAGGGGGGTGAATGGTGCCTAAAAAAATCACCCCAAAGTATCCACAATAATTTTCTTCTCCGATAGCTATAACAGCTGTGAAGAAAGAAAATGCATGCACACCAAATTTGTTTAAGACTTTGACAGACTACTAGAGAATACATGGACTGAAAGCTGTTGAGAAAATAGTCTGATTAAGAATTAAGAAGATTCTCATTTCAGCTTTAAATATAAGGTTTCAGGGGACTGGACTCAAGAAGCATAACTCTGAACCTGTAAGCAACCTGAAAAATGAGGCTTGCTGAAAACCTTCTAAACTGACTACAATAGAATGAGCAGCCTGAAGGAATTCTATTGGTCTGACTGAAAAAGAAGTGTTCAGATTGACAAGTTAAACGCAGACCATCAAGCACCAAAAACAGCACAAAATAGCTGACAGAGAATATATCATACACTACAGACTAATTTGAGAAACTGATTTGCACCTAATTTGGTTCACTAAAGCTGCAGACTGCAGTAGTAACCGAGCAACAGTATCACATGCCAGCAGCAGCCGAGAGTAATAGCAGGTGGGAGCAGCCAAAACAGCACACACGCACAGCCTATTTGAAGTGAACAAAACTGCTGCTGCTTCTTCCTTTTCGGCACCAACAAGCCACACACAAACTGCACCTATCCCACTCCTCTCATCTCCTGCGCCTCCCAATTTTCTGCTCACGGCCAACCTCTAAAAGCCAGTAGAATCGCATATAGCGGACGGAGGAGAGACCTCTACTCTCTGCGCTTCCTCACACACCTCTGCGCTCACGCAAATCACGCACCTAGCTGCGCAATTGGCACAAAAGCCATTCTGACCGCGGCCAAACACAAAAAAAAATCAGATTGCTATCCCTGAAAATAGCCAAGTACAGTGAGTACCACACCAAACCGAAAATCAGAACAGCAGGGGAGCTAGCCGAACACAACCTGCAGTTAGCTACCTCTGAAATCAGTTGAAAAACAGTTAATACTGCAGCAACCCGAAATCTGAAAATTGTTGAATAATTTCTTCTCTTCTTAGGCCAAAAGTACAAGAACTTGAACTAAATATTGTTGAGCCTGCAGGAGAAGAAATTGCAATAAGCAACTTGAGAAAACAAACAATCTGAAATTTTCAGAGAAGGGTCAAGAGAGACAGGAATCCATATTTCTCATGATCTTTAGCTTTATTGCTCAAGATCCTTTGGATTCGTAGGGAGTTGAACTTAGAACACAAGAACTCACCCTTTCTCACATCTTTTAGTTGGCACAACCAGGAGAATACAAATCCCCTGACTACAAACCCTAGTTTTATTCAAACAGAGGAGATGAGCTGCAAATGAATACAAGTTGATTTTGAGATTTGCTCTTGGGAAAAGCTGACCAAATAGTCTTGAGATTAGTTTCCCATACAAAGCCAAAACACACAGCTGCTCAAGCAAAAGATTCAGCTCACACTCAAAACACACAGAGAAACAATCTCATTTCACCACAAAGAAGAACAGAGAAAAGTACAAGACTTCAGAGAAATGTCATGGAACCAAAATAACTCAAACTCAATCCATTGGATCATCACCATGAACGATTACAGAGGAGTCCCGATACGCATGGACATTAAAATAAGAGGAATGATTACATAGATTCTCAATTCATTCTCTCCCTCTCCCAACCTCAAGAACACACCCACTCTCTACATGCTTCTTGGAGAGGAGACAACACACGCACACAGGAGCACTAGAGAAAGCACTCTCCAGCTTCACAAGCACTACTGCACTTCCTTGCTTGCCTCCTTAGCACACACACGCAGGAGACACCCACTACACGTACAGAGACCAAGAGGGATAAGCTCCCATCTCCTCTCCTGCACATGAGACCAAAAAGAGAAGCCACACCTTCTCTTGGAAATTCAAGAAGTGGCATACTACACACTTCCAACCCTCTCATCCATTTTTGGCAAAGGTCAAGCCACCAGAATTCTTTGGAGGGAAATCACCTACTCCTCTCATTTGCTTGAGTCAAATTACCAAATTGCCCTCAAGCACTTTCCTGGAAGTTTCCGCATCCGATACCTTGACCGTCTGAACCTCGACTCCTCCCTGAGTCTAGTCCCGGTCCACTCGTATCGCCCGTCGTGTTCGTCATGGGTAGCTCCGGTTCCTCATCTCTCGACTCGCAACCACCTCAGCAGTCTCGATCATCTTCGACATCTTTGACCGTCTGGACCTCGACACCTCCTGTGCCTAGTCCCGGTCCACCTCGCCTCACCATGACCTAGCTCCGAAGTCCTGCAGTCACACAGACAAGCAAACCATCACATAGCACCGCACGAAACAGTATATTCCACATTAGCACAGATAAAGGTACTCAACCCTAGAATACCCAAAACAAACTCTAACTCACTAAACCAACTGTCAATATCTCATCACAAACATGGGTATACCTCCACATGGTCTCTCAATCTCCCCCTTGATGAGTATATTGACAAACACAGAAAAAACATAAGTTGAGTTTGTTTGCAAGTCATACATGGTCCGAGAGAAGAAATTGATGCTAATGACCATGTAGACACAAGGAGCAAAAGAAAGAGCAAGTTTTCCTCAAACGCTCCCAAAACGTTTCCTCAAACGCTCCCAAAACCTCCCAAAACTCCCAAAAGGACTCTTTCTCCAATATTCTCCCCCTTTTGGCAATAGAATCATCAAGATACAAAAGAGAGAATATAGCATGGTATGGTTGAATGTTATGCAATGCTAAGCAACTAGAGCCATGAAGATTATCCAAAATGACTATTTGAGTATTACACCAAGCCATAGCGTATATGAAGGCTATCAATATCATGACAAGATATGCATAATCAAGCCAAGCCACGTAAGTAGCAATATGAAGATTAGATGAATTTCTTAGCATGTCAAGCCACTCAAGAGTATAGTCTAACTAGAGGTATCCAAAGATGATGCAAGCCATGTCAATAATCTAAGTGGAACCAAGAAGCTAGAATTGAGTCAATTTAGAGTGCTATAAGTTCAAGAATGAATCATTTGCAAAAGTACTTAGTTCTTTTGGCAATTAAGCAAATTTAGCACAAATCACATGTTTTCATTTGAAACTCCTAATTTTGGTGATGTGCTAGATCTCAAGCCTTATACGACCATTCCAAGCGAGAAGCTTAAGGAGATGATCTTGGTCATCCAAAACTCCCCATGAGTTCATGCCTAGTGCAATGGCAAGCAGTCTCATGAGAAAAAATTGGTGAGATCAGTTCTTTCGCACATAAAAGAGATCTTTTACTTTTCTTAAATAATTGTACTCACTCATGTTTCATCACGAAACTAGTATAGCTCAAACTAAAGCTCAATTAAAGATTCAAGACTCAACTTAGCCTATTTGACATGGCATGAATCATAAGAGGATAACTAAAGACAGACTAGCCTGAAGAGCTAACATGATATGTCTTAGTTCAAGTTGTGCAATTTTAATTAACTTAACAATGGCAAAGGCTTGACGACACATATGAAGCAATGATAAATCTAGCGATTAAGCATAATCATGGCAAGATGTAATGCATTGTAATCATGTCAACTATGGATAATAGTCAAGGCTCCATGTAGTTATATCACAAAGAAATGCAGAAAATCCAGCTCCCCCTCAACATGTGAAGCACTTTTTAGTTCAAGTTGAGTTATATCAATATCAAGCTACAGAAGTTCCCAAATGAACTCCCCCTGAACCAAGGCTATAAAACGAGAAGCTGGCAAAGAAATCAGAAACAGGCAGTCCTTAAAGCATAGACAAGATATAGAGAATACTATGGCTCTGACTGACTCTCATCTACCCCATATGACACTAGGACTATCAACTGCCCAACTAACACACTAAGGAGCAAACATGTTCCCTGTCTACCCAAGGGTGGCCCAACCCTTGCTAGAACCTATAAAAAGTGAGTAAGCTCAACCTAGTGAGAAGAAAAACAGCTAACAAGCAGCATCCTAGAATCACAAGATGAGAGGAAGAAGTCTGACCATCTAGATATGAGAAACACTCTAATCTATGCTAGAAAGACTAACCCGAATGCACCCAAATGCAATGCAACACTAAGGAGCAACAGCATAATATACAAGATAAAACAGTAAAGCACAAAGCTCCCCCTCACTACAGTCCATAAGGACAAAACACCCCAAGCTCTCCCCGCAAGGCTGAAAACCTAGAGTTATCCAAAGGCTTGGTGAAGATATCACCAACCGGCGGTCACTCTCCTAAATGAAGCACTATATCACCCTTCTCCACATGGTCTCTAAGGAAGTGATATCGGATATCAATATGCTTGGTCCGAGAGTGCTGCACTGGGTTCTTAGCAATGTTAATAGCAGAAGTGTTATCACAAAAGAGTGAAACACTTTCTATAACTAACCCAAAGTCCCGCAGGGTCGAAGCCATCCAAAGTATCTGGCTGCAGCAACTGGCGGCAGCAACATACTCGGCATCTGCGGTGGACTGCGCAACACCGGACCGCTTCCTAGAAGACCAAGAAACAAGAGAAGTGCCAATGAATTGGCAGGTGCCAGAAGTGCTCTTCTGTCGAGACCCGAATATGCAAATCCGGACTCCCTATGTATTTTGCACTAGTCCCAGGATCATGCTAGTGCACACAGTTAAACATAGATGTCATCACAACCATACACACGATAATAATAAAGGAAAACTCGAATATCGATAAAATATCAAAGGTACGACTTTATGGCCAACCTTACAATATCTCTAGCCGGAAGGGCTTAACAAAATAGCAGCGGAAATCCAAAATAAAGCGTAGCGACCAATCGACAAGCCCATAGGCTATCGAGTGGAGAACGAAGCCTAATCCGTGAAGTCGTCATACTACTCTCATTCTGGAACCTCCTGCTGATAGTACTCCTCTCCCTCAACTGAGCAACATAGGCGTAAAGCCGTGAGTACATTGGTACTCAGCAAGTCGTTTGTAACAATGAATGCAATATAATATGCAAGGCTTACCAATGGAAGGCTGAAAGATTAGTTTGCATAAAGGCATTTATTGATGAAATATGTTAAATAATCTTGAAAGCGAAAGTTAACTAAAAACAGTAATAAGGAATAATCAAAGGGATAAACATAAACCACTTGTGAACACCAATCCACAAGTTAAACCAACAGTGAACTACCTGTCCACTTCCACTCACAAGTTTTCAGAAATAACTACCCCTCGTGTGAAATCACCGAGCATTGTCCATGACCGAGGACGCGGCTATTCGAATAGTTTTACACTCTGCAGAGGTTGCACAACTGTACCCACACGATGTGATTGCCTCGCGCTAAGGAAATCACAACAAGGCCTTTACAAAGTTCAATTACATCTTAATCCGCCCGCTAGGGTTTCGCATCACACCCCCCTTGCGCCACATGGAAATCAGCAACCATGTTCATCTCAATGGCAAGATTAAAGTTGAAACCTCCCAAATTAGTCAGCCAGGTCCGTCCCATACCAGACATGTGGTTTGCACGGTAAAGCTCAGATCAATGGCGCACAAAGTTAAGTCCTTAACAATCCCGGCGAGACTACCACATCCTCGAAGTGCACCAACACTTCCCCTTTTCTTGCACGATCACTCGCCGAGTGCAAAACCGATTTGTAAAACCATCACCGATGGCGCACCAACGTCATGGCACAAATTTTAATATACGTGGCAACAACCACAGTTCCATATCTCATTAAGTCAAATTGATGAATCACATGTAATGATAAACCCGATCGTAACTTTAAGCAAGACTAAGCATCTAATCGTACAACCCATGTGATAAATATGCTAGCATCACTAGTAAGTTTCCCAACCTATGGTGACAATGGCATCAGGGTGTTCAATGTTATCAAGGAGGAATAAAGTTAAAAAGGGACGATAACTACCAGTACAAAGTTTTGAAATAAAAAATAGCGATGCAAAGTAATTTAAAACAAATTAATTAAATAATAGACTGCAAACTGGGTTCAACATGATCAAAGGACACGACTTGCCTTGGTTATGCTCGTGAGTACTCCTAGTCTTGGGCGCAAACACTGCTCCTCGGAATCCGAATCTAACGAGAGAGAAAACGACCGAAAACAAAGAAACACATAAAATGACAAGCAAATGAACTCCAAAATTCACAAAACCAGAACCAACAGCTAGAGCTCGATTTTAGATGAATTTATAAAAAAGAACGGGGTCAATCGGAGCTAGGACGGAGGAGAACGGGCTCTCGGAAAATTTAATCAGAAATTAAATCGGGAAATTGAAAAAGGCTCTTGTCTTTGTGAACCCGATGCACCAAATTCCAAGTTCACCGTGGGCGGCGCGCAGGCAGTCTTGCGCGCGCGGCGGCGGCGGCGGGTGGCAGCGCCGGGTGTCGCCACGTGTCATGCCGACGATGCCGACGTGGCGACACGTGGCACCGGATCTGGTCGGTGGCGTGGCGGCGTGGTATGTCCACGTGGCATACCACGTCGGCTAGGGCTGATGTGGCACGCGCATATGCTGCCACGTGTCACGCTGACGTGGCTCGGTCGATCGCGCGCGCGGCGGCGGAATCGGACGGCCGGCGGCGACGCGTGGTCGCATCGGCCGCTTCGCTCGAGATCTGGATGGCGGCTCGGATCGGCGGTGCGGAGGCGGGCGGCGGGATCGCTGACGCGTAGCGAGCGCGTTGCGCGGCGTCGCCGCGGCGCGCGCGCGCGCGGCGGCGGCGGCGCGTCGGCGAGATCCGGCGGCGGAGGAGGAGGCGCGTGGCGCGCGCTTATGCCTCCCGAGATGGATGGCGGAGATGCGTTGGCGCGGGCGGGAGACCGGCGATGGGCGGCGCGCGGCGTGCGCGCGATCGTCGGCGCGGGGCGGCGCGAGGCGATCGGCGCGGGGCGAGCGGCGGCGGCGAGGCGGCGGCGGCGGCGGCGGCGGCGAGACTCACCGGCGGGAGGATCGGGGTTCTCGGCGGCGGCGTCGGCGACGGAGGCGGCGGCGGGTGGGGACGCGCGCGGCGGCGCGGCGCAGCTCGGCGGCGGCGCAAGGCGGCGGCGGCGGCGGCGATGGAGCACGCGAACCAGGCGGCGGCGGGTTATAAAGCGCGCAATCCGAGGAAGACCGGACGGATACGGGCGGTGGCTTCCGATCGGAGACAGCGGCGAGCGGCGCGTGGCGTCGGGCGAGCGAGGGACAGCGTCGGCGCGACCAAGTAGGCGCAGCGGATGTGCGCGCGCGTGGCGCGAATCCGACAGCGAAGCGGAGCGGCGCTAGGTTATGGTTAGGTTAGATCACGCGCGCGCGCGGTACGACGGTCGGATGCGGCGCGGGCGGATCGAGCAGCGCGCAGCGGAAGCGGGCGGCAGCGGCTGCTGGTGCCGCCGCGTGGCGGCCACGAATCGCGGCAGCGCGCGCATCGGGTGGGCGGAAGGCGGCGCGCGCGAGGTGGGCCGTGGGGCGGGCGGCGGCGTGGCGGCGGGATGGCGCCACGCGAGGGGTGCGCCGTCGGACGGCGAGAGGAGGCAAGCGAAGCGGGCGGCTGCCGCGAAGCGTCTGCGAGATCTGCGCCAGTGCGGCGCGCGCGACGGGCGGCTAGAGGCGAGCGGGAAAGGGAGTCTGCGGCGGGAGAGGGGCGGATGACCGACACGTGGGAGGAGAGAGATCGGGTGGTGAGGTATTTTCCCAAAATAATTCTTTTCTAAAATTCAAATAAAAATCCAGGAGCTCTAGAAAATAGCAAATAAATCCCAAAATTCACCAAAAATACCAGAAAATTCCTTTAGACTGAAGAATCCAAATAAAATATTTTCAACTTATGTTAATGTTTATTTTACTTAGATTAAATTATTTCAAAATTCTAAAATTCATTTGAAGCTCAATTTAATTTGAAAAATTCAGAAAATTTCTTGTGACTTAAGGAACTTAATTAAAATGTTTTCAGATAATGTTGAAGTATAATTTAATCATATTAAATTCTTTTAAATTCCTGAAAATTCTTTTACGCTTGCTTTTAAATTCAAATAAATTCCAGAAATTTATTTTTAAATTCAAGTTTTAAAAATCCCCAAAAATCAGGATGTTACATCTTCCTATCTATCCTACAGCCAGCAAAGTCTGCGTCCGAGTAGGCTCTATGGAAAAGACAGGATGAGGAAGAGTACTAGATACCATAGTCAATGGTAGCTCGAAGGTACCGAAGAATGCGCTTCACTGCCTGGCGGTGAGATCGCGAGGAGAAGCTCAAATCGAGCACACGCACACACGGAGAAGTGTATGTCCGGTCTCGAGGCAGTGAGGTACAACAGGGAGCCAATCATGCTGCGATACTCCTTCTGATCAACTGGCTCGCCGTCCTCATCTGGGTCGAGTGAAGCTGAAGAAGCCATCGGAGTGAACACTGGCTTGCCATCACTCATATCAAAGCGTTTCAGGAGGTCACGAGTATACTTACCCTGATGCAAGAAAGTACCCTCCCGAGTCTGCTTGATCTGAAAGCCGAGAAAGAAGCTCAACTCGCCCATCATGCTCATCTCAAACTCTGAACTCATGACATCGGAGAACTGAGAAACAAGAGTATGAGAAGAGCCACCAAATATGATATCATCCACATAAATCTGGACGAGTAGAAGGTCATTGCCATGCCTACGAATGAACAAGGTCTTATCTACCTTACCCATCTCAAATCCATGACTCAACAGATAGGACTTAAGCCTCTCATACCAAGCTCTAGGAGCTTGCTTAAGTCCATACAAGGCTTTAGAAAGCTTGTAGACATGGTGTGGATATTTGGGGTTCTCGAAACCTAGAGGCTGTCTAACATAGATTTCTTCCTCAATAAACCCATTGAGGAAGGCACTCTTGACATCCATCTGATAAAGCTTGAAACCCTTAGAAGCTGCAAAAGCAAGCAGGATTCTAATGGCCCCAAGTCTAGCAACAGGGGCAAAGGTCTCCTCAAAATCTAGACCCTCAACTTGGGAGAAACCCTGAGCTACCAGTCTAGCCTTATTTCGAATGACTACCCTATCCTCACTCTACTTGTTTTTGAACACCCACTTAGTCCCAATAACATTGTGACCTCGAGGGGGCTCAACAAGTGACCAGACCTTGTTTCTCTCAAAGTTTTCCAACTCCTCATGCACGGCATTGACCCAAGACTCATCAGAAAGAGCATGATCAACATCCTTGGGCTCGAAAGAGGCAACGAAAGCAGAATGGAGACAGAAAAGAGAAGTGCAAGATTTTGAGCGTGTGACACGCTCAAAAAGATCTCCAATTATCTGCTCTGAAGAATGATGTTCTCGGACTTTACAAGGAGGTCCTTGAAGAGAAGAAGGAGAAGTGGCCTCTACCTCATGAGCTGACGAGGTAGGAGCAGAGCCACTAGCTCCAGAAGAAGCGGAAGGCATAGGCTGATCTCCTTGAGGTGCAGTGGAAGAGCGAGCACCTCGGGGGAGGAGGAATGGATCGTGTAGACAGTCCTCATCTCCATCCTCCTGACTATCCACAAAGATGGTCTCGATCGCTCTGAACTGAGATATCGGGCCTAGTCCCGGTGGCCTCATCGAAGGTCACCTCACGAGTTTCTACCAATTTACTAGACTCGCATTCTGGACCCTATAAGCCCGCGAAGAAGTCGAGTAACCTAGAAAGATCCCATCACAAGATCGTGACTCGAACTTATCTAGATTTCCAGACTTCAGAATAAAACACTTGCAACCAAACACGCGAAAATGAGATATACTGGGCTTTCGCTCATATCTCAACTCATAAGAGGTGCGATCCAAGTGTGCCCTGAGAAAAACTCGATTTGAAACATGGCACGCGGTGGCTATCGCCTCAGCCGAAAACTTCCTCGGTGTAGAGTACTCATCAAGCATCGTCTTGGCCATCTCGATCAAGGTACGGTTCTTTCTCTCCACAACGCCATTTTGCTGAGGGACGTATGGAGAAGAGAACTAGTGCTGTACACCTGTCTCATCACAGAAACTCTTAAAGTAGGAATTCTTCAACTCCGTGCCATTGTCACTGCGGATCGCTCGTAAGACACCCGGGAGCTCAACAGAAATCCTACGAAAGAGACCTCGAAAATGTGTAAATGTCTCATCCTTCGAGGCTAAGAAAAATACCCAAGAGTACCTCGAGAAGTCATCGACCACGACAAGAACATACCACTTCCTCCTGCTGACTGCACTCGAGCTGGTCCAACTGTGTCCATGTGGAGCAGCTGTCCTGGTGCATCGGTCATAGTCACTGTGATCGGAGGATGAGAAGCGACAACCATCTTGCCGTGCCGGCAAGGAGCGCAAACAAGATCTTTGACCATCTTGAGTTTCGGCAGACCACGAATGAGATCGTAGCCGCTAACTCGAGTCAAATGGTCAAATCCAATATGACCAAGTCTCCTATGCCAGAAGGTAAGGTCACGGGACTCAGAAGTAACTAAACACCTGAGAGGATCACCAGAAGACTCAACAAAATCAGCATGAAAGATCCTCCCATAACGAGAAATCCCGCAAACCAGACTCCCCGAAGAATCAAGAATTTTGCAATTGTTTTTCTTGAAGCTCACCTTGAAACCATCATCGGTAAGCTGAGAAACTGAAAGCAAATTGTACTGCAGCTTACTCACTAAGGCAACATCTCTTAAAATGAATGAATCATTAACATGCACTGTACCTTTTGCGATGACGCGCCCAGACGAAGCGTCTCCAAAGGTGATCGTCTCATCACCTGGAGCACGGGCTAGGGAAGAGAACCAACGAGAGTCTCCGGTCATATGACGAGAACAACCAGAGTCTACAAGCCAAACCTCTCTCTTCCCAGCCCGGCGAACCTGAGTCAAACAGAGAGTAAAGGCTCAGTACTGGGATAAATCAAAAGAGATTTTGGCACCTAATACTGAATCGCACGCCGAGCAGAAGAAGTAGCCACACACGACTGACCTCTAGCTACCCTACGCTCTCTGTCGCTCAAAGAGCCAGAAGGTCTACTAGCAGACCTGAAGCTGTTATTGGGTCCGATCGCTCGAGGAGCGAGTCGAGCACCAACAACACGATCATCACGCCGTGGATAGCCATCTCGATGGGGAAGCGAAAACTACCCTCGAGCGGCGAAGTCATAACCAAGAGCAGCATGAGGACGAAAAGCGAAAACTCGGAAAAACCAAGTCCTCGATGCTGCCCAAGCCCATCAACGAAGTAATCCTAGACCTCGTCTTTGGTCTAGGTGCACTCGTGATCCGGGCCGACCACGAATACGCCTAAGTGCTACAAAGACGATCTCTACGCGCAATCTTGGCGCGCCTGAAGCATCGATCGACTGTGTGTCCATCCTTCTGACAGAAGGTGCAGTGATACTTCACCTTCTGAGAGGTAGAAGTAGCAGGTGGAACCACCTTGCTGTCAGAGATCCCCTGGACATAGCCCGCTGACTTAAATTGGACTTTCTCGGTCCTAGACTCAGTCTCGATCACACCTGGTGCTATGGGTCTGAGCACGGCAGGTGGATGCTTCCTCATGTCTTCATAATAATCATATCCTAGACCCTGATTGAATCTGCAGATCTTAGATTGGTCTAGAATAAGATTGAGCTTCTTCTTGCCTCCTACAAATCTCTCGAGAGTGTTCATAAGATCTTGACACTCCCGAAGAGAGAGTGCAAGAAGAGCAGGGGAAGGAGAGACAGCAGAAGGTAAGGGAGTAGAAGAAGAATCAACAGCAGGGGAACGAATGGCATGTGCACGCACAGCCAACTCAGAAGGGACAGTCCTACTGCTAGCAATTTGGTTCACGTCGCTAGGCGTCTCTACCTTACCCTTGGGCTTCTCCCAACCCCAGCACACACATCACCAGCAGATGGTTGCTTCTCTAGAAGGTCCTTAGTTAGCTTCACACATTTTTCATCCAATGCAACGAGTTCAAGTTTTAGTTTTTCACAACTATTGCATGGTGAGCTAACAGGGTCCTTAGTCGCATACTTAGCCAATTTGTTGTTATGATCAATCATTTCTTGAAACTGTTTTGAGACAGATTCAAGTTCAGCAGTTAATTTAGGACAGTTCAAACAAGAAGCAATTGGCTCAAGTAGTGCAGCTTGCAGTTCAGCAATTTCATGATCTGCCCATTTTAGGTTCATCTTTAAATTATTGCAGGCTTCACATGACTCGGGCAAATCCAGAAGCATGGCATAAGGTCCTCTAGCAGCAATGTCCCTAACCTCACATGAGGTGGGAGAAGTTGTCTCATCAGTAGTCAGTAGGGTAACAGTCATCCTACTCAGTTCTAATTCGGCAAGCAGACTAGCATTCTCCACCTTAACAATATCAAGCTCAGAGGACAAACTATCATGCGAGGTCCTTAATTTCTCCATATCACCCAACAGAGCACAGCATGTATCACACTCATCACAGGAGGGACCAGATGTAAGAGCAATAATCTCTAGTGACAATCTATCTACTTCTTTCTCTAACTCAGTACACCTAGCCCTAGCTCTAGCATGAAAACCACCTAGCTTAAGAAAAGCATGATTGAGCTGGTCGTAAGTGGGGCATACCTCATCCGAGTCGGAGTACAGCTCGCTGTCGCTCACTTCGCCCTCGAGGGCCATGAAGCACATGCCGGAGAAGTCGTCACCGCAATCCTTGAGCTCTTGGTCACCCATCCCGTCGTCGTCGCTCCATCCTTCCACCTCGCTGAGGTCGAGGTCGTCGAAGGAGGTGAGGACGCGGTGGAAGAGTTTGTTGGCTTTGCCAAAGTTGCGGAACTTCTTCTTGCCTTGTGCAGGAGCTGGAAGTTTCTTGTTGCGGTTCTTGTCGGTGAAGTCGTTCTTGCCCGAACAGCCGTAGTCGTTCTTGCCTTCTCCAGCTTGGGGCAGTTTGCCCGAATATGGTTGGGGCCACCACACTCGAAGCAAATCACAGGTCCTCCCCTCTTTCTGTCCCTCCTCCTCTTCTAAGCATGGGAAAACTTCCGAGCTAGGAGAGCCAGCTGCTCACCCTCAAGCTGCTCTAACTGATCATCAGTTACGTCACAGAGAGCAGCAAGGGAGAAACCACACAACAAATCAGCAGAAGAACCAGAAGCCAAACTAGGATCGGTGACTAGGGTCATCGACTGTGACTTCGACTTTCGAGAGACAATATCAATCTCGTGAGTCTTGAGACGCGAGTACAGCGCATCAAGAGTCAAAGTCGAGAGGTCCGTGGTGTCCTTGATGGTAGTCACCTTCATTTCCCAAACACGAAGATCAAGTGCAGCAAGCATCTGTCGAGCGTTATCCGAGTCGGGGTATGTGAGACCGACCGCTCGGAGGTTGCTCAGAATCTTATGAAAACGCGCAAAGCACTCATCCAGGGACTCTCTAGCAAGCATTTCAAACTTGTTGTAATCTCGCTTGAACTGGTCCTGTCGAACTGTCTTAATTTGGGTCGTGCCCTCATGGTATGCATTGAGAGTCATCCAAATATCGAAGGCCGACGAAAGATACGAAATGCGATCAAACTCGTTTCGGCTCAAACCTTGGATGATGATGTTCCTTGCCTTAGCATTCACCTCAACATCAGGCATGTTATTCACATTGATGCTTTCATCGGCAGGAACGACAAAGTGAGTTTTAACCTTTCGCCATACCGCATAGCCCTGAGCCAGAATGTAGGACTCCATCCGACTCTTCCAGAAGGGATAGTCGATCCCATCGAAGATCGGGGGCTTGGTGGAATACTTATCCGTTGCCATGGCTCATAGACCGGTTAATGATCTATCAAGAAGAGCTAACCGGCTCTGATACCAATTGTAGGATCGAAAATGGCAACAGAGGGGGTGAATGGTGCCCTAAAAAAATCGCCCCAAAGTATCCACAGTAATTTTCTTCTCCGATAGCTATAACAGCTGTGAAGAAAGAAAATGCATGCACAACAAATTTGTTTAAGACTTTGACAGACTACTAGAGAATACATGGACTGAAAGCTGTTGAGAAAATAGTCTGATTAAGAATTAAGAAGATTCTCATTTCAGCTTTAAATATAAGGTTTCAGGGGACTGGACTCAAGAAGCATAACTCAAACTGTAAGCAACTGAAAAATGAGGCTTCTTTGAAAACCTTCTAAACCGACTACAATAGAATGAGCGACTGAAGGAATTCTATTGGTGCATTGAAAAAGAAGTGTTTAGATTGACAAGTTAAACGAGACCATCAAGCACCAAAAACAAAGACAAAATAGTCGACAGAGAATATATCATACACTACAGACTAATTTGAGAAACTGATTTGCACCTAATTTGGTTCACTAAAGCTGCAGACTGCAGTAGTAACCGAGCAACAGTATCACATGCCAGCAGCAGCCGAGAGTAATAGCAGGTGGGAGCAGCCAAAACAGCACACACGCACAGCCTATTTGAAGTGAACAAAACTGCTGCTGCTTCTTCCTTTTCGGCACCAACAAGCCACACACAAACTGCACCTATCCCACTCCTCTCATCTCCTGCGCCTCCCAATTTTCTGCTCACGACCAACCTCTAAAAGCCCAGCCGAACTGCATATAAGCAGACCAGAGGAGAGACCTCTACTCTCCTGCGCTTCCTCACACACCTCTGCTGCTACTGCAAATACTGCACCTAGCTGCTGCAATTCGGCACAAAAGCCAGCTACAGCCGCTGGCCAAACACAAAAAAAAATCAGATTGCTATCCCTGAAAATAGCCAAGTACAGTGAGTACCACACCAAACCGAAAATCAGAACAACAGGGGAGCTAGCCGAACACAACCTGCAGTTAGCTACCTCTGAAATCAGTTGAAAAACAGTTAATACTGCAGCAACCCGAAATCTGAAAATTGTTGAATAATTTCTTCTCTTCTTAGGCCAAAAAG
Source organism: Melocanna baccifera (assembly GCA_036346265.1). Classification (NCBI taxonomy): domain Eukaryota; kingdom Viridiplantae; phylum Streptophyta; class Magnoliopsida; order Poales; family Poaceae; genus Melocanna; species Melocanna baccifera. The sequence goes on along the minus strand of CM070676.1, from coordinate 20,562,766 downwards.
TACAAGAACTTGAACTAAATATTGTTGAGCCTCTGGGAGAAGAAATTGCAGCCAAGCAACTTGAGAAAACAAACAATCTGAAATTTTCAGAGAAGGGTCAAGAGAGACAGGAATCCATATTTCTCATGATCTTTAGCTTTATTGCTCAAGATCCTTTGGATTCGCAGGGAGTTGAACATAGAACACAAGAACTCACCCTTTCTCACATCTTTTAGTTGGCACAACCAGGAGAATACAAATCCCCTGACTACAAACCCTAGTTTTATTCAAACAGAGGAGATGAGCTGCAAATGAATACAAGTTGATTTTGAGATTTGCTCTTGGGAAAAGCTGACCAAATAGTCTTGAGATTAGTTTCCCATACAAAGCCAAAACACACAGCTGCTCAAGCAAAAGATTCAGCTCACACTCAAAACACACAGAGAAACAATCTCATTTCACCACAAAGAAGAACAGAGAAAAGTACAAGACTTCAGAGAAATGTCATGGAACCAAAATAACTCAAACTCAATCCATTGGATCATCACCATGAACGATTACAGAGGAGTCCCGATACGCATGGACATTAAAACAAGAGGAATGATTACATAGATTCTCAATTCATTCTCTCCCTCTCCCAACCTCAAGAACACACCCACTCTCTACATGCTTCTTGGAGAGGAGACAACACACGCACACAGGAGCACTAGAGAAAGCACTCTCCAGCTTCACAAGCACTACTGCACTTCCTTGCTTGCCTCCTTAGCACACACACGCAGGAGACACCCACTACACGTACAGAGACCAAGAGGGATAAGCTCCCATCTCCTCTCCTGCACATGAGACCAAAAAGAGAAGCCACACCTTCTCTTGGAAATTCAAGAAGTGGCATACTACACACTTCCAACCCTCTCATCCATTTTTGGCAAAGGTCAAGCCACGCACTTCTTTGGAGGGAAATCACCTACTCCTCTCATTTGCTTGAGTCAAATTACCAAATTGCCCTCAAGCACTTTCTGAAGTTTCGCATCCGATACCTTGACCGCCGTCGAACCTCGACTCCTCCCCGAGTCTAGTCGGTCCACTCGACGCCTGTCGTGTTCGTCATGGGTAGCTCCGGTTCCTCGTCTCCCGACTCGCAACCACCTCAGCGGCCTCGATCATCTTCGACATCTTTGACCGTCGGACCTCGACACCTCCATGTGCCTAGTCCCGTCCACCTCGCCTCACCATGACCTAGCTCAAAGTCCGCACAAGCAAACCATCACATTGCACCGCACGAAACAAGATATTCCACATTAGCACAGATAAAGGTACTCAACCCTAGAATACCCAAAACAAACTCTAACTCACTAAACCAACTGTCAATATCTCATCACAAACATGGGTATACCTCCACATGGTCTCTCAGTTACACGCGAGTATCCAATCCTACGTTGAGAAGATCGGACGACCCGGTATCATCTTGGTATCAGAGCACGGTTTCCTCGGTAGGATTACTTATCCCTAGATTAGATTGTTTTTTATTTGCTGTTCTTTATTTCTATAGTCCATAAACTGAAAAAATGCAAACCCTAGTTTTTGCATATGTTTTTTTTGTGAGTTTTGTTAGGTTTTGATCCATTAGAATTTTTGTATAAGGTGTTGATCGTTCGTGATCCTTCGCGTAGCTTAATCATTGTGTTCTATTTAAACCCTAAAATTCGTTAGGTTTGAACTCCTCAAATCTAGCACACAAAAACCGATCGCTTTCTGATCTGCGTGCGCCATTGCTCTGATTCCGTCTTTGCTACTGATGCGCGATCACTATAGTAGTGCGCTATTGCTGCGCAGATACGCCGCGCTTCTGATTGCCCGATCGCTCTGATATTCGCATTTGCTACCTTGCCGAGCAGTGCTATAGTAATCGCGGTTGCTACCGTGTTTTGCTACAGTACCACGTCGAAAAAATTGCAAATTTTTTTCTTTTCATCAAATGAGACTAACTGTTGAATATTGTCTCTAGGGCTGTTCTAGAATTATTTTACACATTGCTGAATATTTGTGACCTGTGCAAATAAAAAAACCTAGTTCGGCCTTTAGAAAAAAAAGAAGCCACGGCTTGAAAAAAAAGAAAGCAAGAAAAAGAAAAGAAAAGGCACGGCTTGAGCAAAAAAAAACATTGGTTGAATTTGAGAGAATTATTAGACCATAAATTCAGATTGTGTAATTTAATTTCTGGAGCAATCTTGTGCCCTTACATTCATATCATTGCAATTGGCTAGCATCTCTCCTAGTATTTGATGCAAAGAGAGCTAATTAATCATTAATTTTGGATTGCCTTTATTTAGCTCACTCCTTTGTTTGCATTAAGTCACATTGATCTTTGCGTGTGCATTCATACACTTCACTTAAACCTTTTGGATTAGCACTTAGACAAAGTATTCTAACTTGAATTATTACTTAACTTTACAACATCAAAAATTTCATATTGCTAAGATATATACTTTCATACCAAGCTCCACTTAATAACCGTTGTTGTGCAATTGTGAACACTCTTATATTCACTTGATCATCACGTTGCCATTGAAGTTTCTACCAAGTGTAAGTTCTTATTGACCTTAATTTACTTCGAAAAGGTGAGAACTTACTTGTGTAAGAAAGAGAGTGAGATTGAGTGATTTACACTGATCCCCCATATACTTTATTATTGCTTCATGTTTTCTTTGCACAATCTAACCATGTCAGATAGAGAAGATAACTATGGTGAGGAGCATGAAGTTAATCTTAATGCCCCAGTGACTCGCTTTCAACATTAGGCATTAAGAAGTACATTGCAACAAGAATTTGTAGCTGACACTACTGCAATGGGAGAACAATTTAAGATAGATATGCAGGGTCTCCGCACTGAACTCAAAGTGGATATACAGGATTTTCGCATTGAGCTCAATCAATAGATGAACGTGTTACATGAGAACATTGTGAACGACATTGTGCGAGCACTTCGGGCACAACTAAAAGAAGAAAATGCTCATCTTGCGGCTGCCCTTCCTCCATGAGATGAGGGAATGGCCGCTGCTCGCGGTGTTCAAGAAGCTCAACAAAGGTGAAACCGCGTGGTGTCAAATGTCGTTCGTCCACCCCCACCTAAGAGCGGTGAAGGGGACGGCTTCCATGGTCCGGGGAGAGGCCATGTACATAGAGGCCGTGGTAGGGAAGCACATCATTTCGACGATAACGACTTTCTTCACTATGACGATGGCTACCGTCGTCATAACCGTTACGGCAATGATTGATCACACGAGGAGAAGTTTGGTAAGTTCAAATTTACTATACCAACATTTTCAGGTACACATGATCCTGAGGATTACCTCACTTGGGAGTTCAAGGTGGACAAAGTGTTTCGGTTGCATAATTACTTCAAAGAGAAGAAAATTCACATGATGGGACTTGAATTCACTAATTATGCACTCATATGGTGGGAACAAGTTCAAAATCAAAAGAGAGAGTACGACGAGCTTCCCATCAATACATGGGAAAAGATGAAATACCACATGAAAGTAAGGTTTGTTCCCAAATATTATAAACGTGATTTATTTGATAAATTGCAACAAATGAAGCAAGGAACTCTCACGGTGGAGGAATACTATAAAGAGATGAAAATGGTCATGATTCGCGCTAATGTATATGAGCAAGAAGAGCAAACAATGACGTGATTTCTTGCTGGTTTGCACCCTTTCATCAAGCGCATCACCGAATTTCAGCCTTACAACAACATAGTGAAATTAATGCATCAAGCAACCAACACTGAGAGACAAACCCTATCCAGCATCTACAGGAGGTAAACCCATATCTCATTTCAATTTTTTAAAGCTAACCAATCTAGTGGAAGTTTTGCTCCTAGTACACATGCTGCACCAAACGGGAAGAATGTTACAATACCAATTGTTAAGAAGAGTTCGGTACCTTCGCCTTCATCTTCAGTGGGTTCTACAGGAAGAAGTAGTGCCATACAATGCTTTAAATGTCTTGGACGAGGTCATATGCAAAAGGATTGTCCAAATAACAAGGTCATGTTGCTATTGGAGAATGGTGAATATAACTCTACTAACGAGGAGGAAGGTGAGACCCTTGCTGATTTTGAAAGATTTGGTGACACCCATGAGGAAGAACAAGGGGAGGAGGTAAATGAAGATGGTGTTTGTGACCCCGAGACTGGCCCTATACTTGTGTGTACACTGACGGTGTTGAGTGTGCAAGTAAAATCAAATCATGAACAGCGCTGCAATTTTTTCAAATATGGACTCAAGTGAGTAAGGATGGTAAGTGTTGCAAAGTTATTATTGATGGTGAAAATTGTTACAATTTAGTTAGCAAAAAAGTTTTGTTCTAAATTTGGATTGAAATATAAGAAACACCCACATACATATCAAATTCAATGATTAAACAATAATGGTTCAATGAATGTTGGATATACAGTTGATGTTAGTTTTCAGATTGGCTCTTATCATGATACTATAGAATGTGATGTTGTGTCAATGGAAGTTTGTCACTTGTTATTAGGTAGGTCTTGGCAATATGATCGTTTTGTAATTCATGATGGAAGAACTAATCAATACAAGTTCATATGGAATAATAAAGAAATAGTGCTATGACTATTAACTCCTTCTCAAATTATATATGATAACATGCAAAAGGTGAGTGAAAGCCACAAGCTAAAATTGAGCGGAAAAAGAAAAAATGATGGAGAGAAAAAGTTAATCATAACAGCCACTAAATCTGATATGAGAGAGATGAGAAATGATTCCAATTTGGAGCATGTGGTATTGCTGTGTAAAGATATTTTGTTTTCTACTAATGACTTAACCTTTTTTTCTAACGTGGTTTCTCCAGTATTACAGGTTTATGAAGACGTCTTTCGGAGGAGATACCCGCTAGTCTAACACCCATACGAGGAATCAAACATCAAATTGACTTGGTACCGGGGGCTCCACTTTCCAACCGGCCACGGTACCGCACCATCCGGAAGAAACAAAAGAAATTTAGCGATAAATGCAAGCACTTATGGAAAAAGGACGATACAGAATCGAGGACGACTCCTTTTCAAGAGGGGGAGGATGATGAAGACGGCCCAAGGCCCATGTGTGTGGACATGAAGGAGCGGTCGAGCCGCCATATATATACATGTGCATGGACGGGAATTGGGAGGGAGGACTAGAATTATGCATATGAACTTTTGTTCACAACTTTGATCTTTTGGTTAGCCAAATAATTTCAGTAGAAAATTTGCAAGTTCTTGCAATTTGAGATCGTTCAATCTTTCCGCTGAGAATTGGAAGCGCGATAGGGTTTCACTTGGTGGTCGTGGAAGTCTAGCGCGTGTGATCTTACGAATTAAAGATCGATCGTTCTTGCATTGGCAATGAAGAATTGCTACGATTCGAGAGGCTACACGTGAGTATCCAATCCTACGTCGAGAAGATCGGGCGACCCCGTATCAGGATTTGTGCATCTAATATAGGGCTTGTTCATATTGGCTTTTTGCTGATTGCTTTTAGTTTTAGCTTATGAATAATAATAGCTTGTGGAGAGCCGTATAGAGAGAAACTCGTATGTGATTTTAGTCGATATAAATGAAATTACTACAATCTGTACTTCAGTCAACTAGTAGACCCATTTTTGAAAAGATATCTCGTTTGAAAGTTAGATAATATAAAAAACCATTTATTATAGAAAAATAATTTTTAAAAACCAATATGAATAGAACCATACCCTATCGAAAACTATTTCAACAAAAGCAAAGCCTGCGAGCATTGTCACAAAAAAGTAATCACCTTTTGATGGAGTGGTGGACTCTGCACACTAAATTTTAAATTCACCCACATTTGCACATACAGAAGTAAGCTTTCAGTAAGAATTTTATAAAATTATAAATTTATTCGTGTTCTTTATTATTTTAGATATATATTAAATGGTGCACTCGTGTGCGCGTGGTGTGACTTGTGAGTGCCTGGTGGGTTGTGCGTCTCCCTTACAATGAAGAAAAAAACTCAGTTTCAAAAAAAAGAAAGAACACTGCCGCAACTCGCAACCCGTCCTTACCGGGTCCGAGTCGTCGAGTCGATTCCCCCCACCGTTGCTCCACCTCCAGCGGTCCAGCAGCCACTCTCACACCCACCATCCTCTTCTACTGTGCACGGCCTCCCGCCGCGCCCTCCCCCGCCTCTGGTGCTCCGCCTGCCGCGTTGCCCGCGACTGGACTTCCATCCCCCACGGCCACGATCCTTCTGGTCGGATCTGAACCCTCCCCTCTCGAACGTCCGAACGCATCTAGTAGTTACCTCACATACAGCGTTTCTTCTTCCTTCATAGGCCAAGATTCCGAGTAAGGTCCGTATCGCCGCCGCAGGAGGGGAGAGGAACATGGATCACCACCACCCGCAGCAGCAGAAGTACGGCGACCCTTACCGGGCACTGGTGCCGTCCCCGCAGCCCGACCATCTCCACGCCCTCCAATACCACCACCAGACACAGCCGCCGCAAGCAACGTCGCCACAGCCGCAACATCACCACGCCTCGCTCGTCTCCCACTTCCACCTCCTCCATGTAAGCCACTATTCCGATCTTTTACAATTCGAGTTTTCTATGTAAAATGGAAGAGGATAGATGATATGACAAATTTTGACTACACGCTGAAAAGGAACAAGGAAAAACAACACGTTCTGCTTTTGCAACTTTGGTATAGAACTGGTGCATATTAATTGTTACTTGGGAGCCTCCTAGCGTCCTACCGTTACTTTGGAATGTCAATTTTAAGTGCAGTTTTTAACATTGTATCATATTGTGCAGATGTGTTTTGTGCGAAACATACCAGAGGCAATTGTTTTCTTGACATGCTGTTAATTAATTAATATGATAACTCCAGTACAAACTGTCCACTGCATCTCCTCTCTTCAAGAAAAAAAGATTGCTACAAGTTATGCATCATATTTATTGTGTGTTTGACCACTGTTTTAATCTATGTCTGATCAAGCAACTTATGTGTCCACATGAGCGCTAGTGGTAGGTCTACCACTTTTGTATGTTACTTGGTTGCTTATATGTAGTTCTGTTGGGCATATAGCTCTTACATTGTGAGGAATGTGCTACGCCACACACACAAGTTCAATTGCCCATTTTTGTTAGGAAAAAGTCTACTTTTCACCCTTCAACTATGGCCCAAGTCCACTTTTCAACCCACAACTCCAAAACCATCTGAATTGGAACCCTCATCTAACAAAACCAGTTCGCATTGAGAAGTATACTTTTCCCTTTTTGGCTTTTTGTTACCAAGTGCTAGTGCATGCACAGGAGTGTTAAGAGGGTTCGTTGTGGTGTTTCTGTGCTAAACATCTAGCATATATCCTTGTGTCTGATTAAATTTGTTATCAAGTGCTAGTGCTCTTACTAACAGTTTCTTTTTACTGTAGCATTTAACCAGTGTAGGTATGCAAGGTCACGTCGGTACAACTAGTGGGGGTTTCAAAGGGTGCACGGGGGTTTTGGTTATAGTGACAGGAATCAAGAGGGAGAAGTTATCTTAAATTTTGCCGTAGCCTATGATCTCATGATAGCTAACACATTTTTAGAAAGAGATATTCCCATTTAGTTATCTTTAGCAGTGGTCAGCATTCTAGCCAAATCGATTCTAGCTAAATCGATTGTCCTTGTTAGGAGGGAGGACAAACGAGATTGCATAGACTGTAAGGTTATATCTGAAGAGTGTGTTGTCTAGTACCATAAGTTGGTAGTCTCTGACTTTCTTTTTAGATTACAGGTTTGACAAGCTAAGGTCGCCAGAGCCAGGAGGACGAAGTGGTGAAAACCCAAAGAGACACTGCACATGCGTTTAAGGAGAGAATGATCGTGGAACAGATATGGAACGTGGGAGAAGCGAATAGTATGTGGACAGAGATGGCAACTCGTATTAGGAAGGTGGTTACAGAGGTGCTTGAAGTGACTCGAGAGACAAGAGGCGAACTTAAATACACGTAGTGATGGAATGAGGAAGTGCAAAAGGCTATCGATGAGAAGATATGCTACAAGCACATGCATCTTGATAGGAGCGATGACAACGTACAGAAATATAAAGCAGCAAAAAAGAATGCGAAGAAAGCGGTGAGTGAGGCCCGAGGCAATGCATATGATGAAATTTACCAGAAGCTAAGTACAAAGGAGGGTGAGAAGGATGTCTACAAGATGGCTAAACTTTGAGAAGGGAAGATGAGAGATTTCAACCAAATTAAGTGCATTAAAGATGATACTAATAGACTTTTGGTGAAAGACGACGAGATCAAGGATAGGTGGAGAGATTACTTCGACAAGCTATTCAATCATGACAATGACGATAGCATGATTGAACTGGATGATACTTATGACAATACCGATAGGTGGTTTGTTCAAAGAATCTAGGAGTCGGAAATAAGAGAGGCCTTAAAAGGATGAAAGTGGGTAAGGCGTTGCGGCCTGATAATATCCCTATCGGGGTGTGGAAATACCTAGGGGAAGTAGCGATTGTTTGGCTAACTAATTTGTTCAATAGCATTTTTAGCTTGAACAAGATGCCAAATGAGTTGTGGAGCACATTAGTACTAATTTTCAAAAATAAAGAAGATATTCAAAATTGTACTAATTATAGAAGAATTAAACTCATAAACTACACAATGAAGCTTTGGGAGCGAGTGATTGAGCACCATTTAAGAAAAGTGACTAGTGTGGCGACAAACCAATTTGGTTTTATGCCTGGGAGGTCGACTATAGAGGCGATTTTCTTGCTACCACAATTGATGTAGAGGTATAGGGAGCAAAAAGGACCTTCATATGGTGTTTATTGACTTGGAAAAAACCTATGACAAAGTGTCAAGAAAGGTCATGTGATGGGCATCCAAAGGAAAAAAGTCCTAGCAAAATATATTTCCCTAATTAAGGATATGTACGAAGATGTGGTCACTAATGTTAGAACATGTGGTAGTGTTACTGATGACTTTTCTATTAAGATAGACTACACTAAGGGTCAGTGTTGAGCCCATACATTTTTGTCCTAGTGATGATGAGGTCATAAGGGACATATAAGGAGATATCCCGTAGTGTATGTTTTTCGTTGATGATGTGGTGTTAGTTGATGAGAGTAGTATATGTGTTGATAGGAATATGAAACTGTGGAGGAAGGCCTTAGAATTGAAGGGTTTTAGACTTAATAGGACTAAAACTGAGTGTATGAGGTATGATTTCAGCGGTGCCAGAGTAAATGATGGAGATGTTAGGCTGGACGGACAAATAGTGCATAGAAAGGACACATTTCATTATTTGGGATCGATACTACAGTGGAACGGTTAGATTGATGAAGATGTGAGTCATAGAATAAGAGCGGGGTGGGTGAAATGATGCCAAGCATCTGGTGTTCTGTGTGACAAAAAAATTCCTCAAAAGTTAAAGGGTAAATTTTATAGGACAACGATCGGATCCGCGATGCTATATGGAGCAGAATGTTGGACGACTAAAAGACAATATATACAAAAGATGAGTGTAACAGATATGAGGATGCTATGATGGATCTATGGTCACACAAGGCGGGATCGCATACATAATGATGATATACATGATAGAGTGGGGATAACACTAATTGAATAGAAGCTTGTCCAATATCTCTTAGGATAGTTTGGACATCTCCAACGGAGACCTCTTGAGGCATCGGTACGTAGTGAAGTTTTAATATGTACTAAAAATGTGAGAAGAGGTAGAGGTCGATCAAGACTAACGTGAGAAGAAGCAATTAAAAGAGACTTGAGGGATTGGAATGTATCTAAAAAATTAGTTTTGGATAGGAGCAGATAGAAGTTAGTGATCTATGTACCAGAACTATAAGAAAGTTTATGGACAATGTTTTAGGCTCTCGTTTCAGTTGGTAGGTTATACGGTTTAGGGTTTTAGTATTGTAGATCTTCAAGACTCTTATCTCTTTGACCTTGAGAATGTTTCATTCTTAGTCTACTCTAACTTATTTGGGACAAAAAGCTTTGTTGTTGTAGTAGGTATGCAAGGTCACGTACAAGCATCGAGCAGTGGGGTGACTGTTCGCTTACCACTTACTACTATTTAGTATTGGTGTTGTCTGTTGACTAATAATAACGCCATTAAGTTTCGGAAAAACTAATAATAAAGCCATAAATATTGAGCCAGGCCATGTTATTGAAGTGAATAATATAGCAAAAAAACTCATACTATTGCAATATTAAGCAGTTTTCTAATTTTGGTGGTTCAGTTTTGTGTACAAACTAACAGTATTGATTTGGTACATCATTCTTGCACCAAGGTTTATGCATTGTAAAATTCGTTTTGTATGTCATTGACATCTATAATATTAATTGATTCATGGCAGGCACTTTATGTTTTCATTAAATATACATCTTGATATGGAAATCCATGCGATATATAGAATTAAAAAACGTATTTAAGTACTGCAAGTATAAATTTTCTTGGTACGGTTCTTTGCGGGAAAATTGGCTTACACATGCTGGTGTATTAGTTCATACTCGGCAACCTCCACCTGGTACATGCTGCGAGGCGGCAGCAGGGTATGCGACCCTTATGTGAGGCCATTTCTTGCTACAAGTTTGTGGCAGTCTTCTTGGTCACAGAGCTTTAGATGTGTACCAGAGCTTGTGGGATTTTTGGAGCTTTTCATTTATGAAACTGGTTTGATTGCAATTGCACATGGCCCATTTCTGACTTATGAAGCATCTAGCTTGGAATTGATTTGATTATAGTTGATCTCTTGTTTAAATGGAAGGTCTAGTTGCTGGCAACAGGATGTTAAGAGGCAGAGTTGTGATTGACCAACCATGGGCGGTGGCAAATGGCAATGACTGCCAAAATGGGTGTAGAGGGACTACGTAAAGGAATATAACAGTGTGTGTGTGGGGGGTGGGGGTTGGAGTGATGGAATAGAGTAAAGTGTTGACGTTAATCAGGGCAATAAAATTTCGAAAAGGATATTTGTTAAAATGAAAATATGTGATGGTATTTAACAGTATAAAATTTTCTTAAGCTGGTAGTGGCATATTGCAGCCTATCGCATGTTTGTAGTGGCATCTAGCAATGAGTTTCGTTTGCATTGGCATTTTACAACTAGCACATCTTTGCAATGGCCTGTATCCTACTGTCCTTTTTCTTTTTATGAGAAAGTATTAGCAATATAACTTGATGGTTCTTTCTTTCTTTATTTATTTGTTTGTTTGTTTTGCTATCAGTTGGTGACAAGATTAGCTGATGCAATTGGAACAGGCACAAGGGATCAAAGTTTTGATGCACTGGTAAGAATTTCATACAGTTTGTTATTTTTCATTTGTTGAGTAAATTGATGTGATTCCACTTCATGGTGTGTGATATTTGTCAAAAGGAATGTAAGTAGCTTCTCTGTACAAGGTGCAGAAACTAGAAAGTACCCTGAAAGCTTATTTTGGTGTAGGAAGCTCTATTCATTGAGTTTGGTTTTGTATAATTGCGATGAATTATGAAATCACGTCCCTGTGGACTATGGTGTATAGTCAGATGTATGGAGTATGCTAGATGACTGAGTCTGGGATGAATCTGAAAGAGCAATACGCTGATGTTATATTTTAAACTCAGAAATTCTAAGATGCTGGGTTCCCTATGGACTGGGAGGTAGCTGCTCTGGGCCATCTGCTTCCATGCTCGTTCTATAGAAAAATCAGTCCTATGTTTTAGCTTATAACCTCTGTTTCTGTTTTGTGTCATATTTATCTGAGCCAAGCAGCCCAAGCTATATATATATATAAATTATGAACCAAACTACTATCTTTGTATTGCCTTGTGCTTTTGCAGAATCTCTAATCCTGATATTTTATCTCTCATAGCATAGTAATCAATGTAAGTAATGAGAAGCTCTTTCTATTTGTTTATGTAGGTTGAAGAATTGACCAGTCAGTTTGCCAGGTGCCAACAATTATTGAACTCCATATCAGGAACACTAAGCTCAAAATCTATTGTAAGTTTTATTTACTTATTTATTTTACTTTTATATGTGACTGTATGCAGTAGCTTTTCTGAAGTCACCTGATTTATAACTAACTAGTAAGTAGTATGGTGTTAAGTGGACTATTCTGACTAGTGACTAATACAGAGCTTACTGTTCTTACTGTTGGTTTTATTAGAATTATTGTATAGCTATCAGTGTTTTTCTTGTATAGCATATGCTTTCTTTATATATGATTTCCTGTATACCTGCATATGCTTTCCTTGTATACTTGCATCGGGTTATATATATACAAAACCACCCTAGCCCTTTAGCTGTGTGATGTCTGTGCTAATCTTTCTACATGGTATCAGATTTCTCCTGAGCCTTTCCGCTGCCAAATCAACACCACAGCCTCCCCCTGGCCGCCTCATCCCTCTAGGCCGCTGCATCTCCCCTAGCAACCGCATCTCCCCTGACTGCCGCCTCCCCCTAGGATGCCGCCGTCTCCCCCTAGCCGTCGCCTCCCCCCAGGTCGCCGTCTCCCCCTGGCTACCGCCTCCCCCCAGGCCGCCGCCTCTCCTCTGGTCGCCGCTTCCCCCCGGACGTCGCCGCCTCCCCCCTGGCCACCGCCTCTCCCCTGGTTGCCGCCTCCCCCTAGCCACCGCCTCTCCCTTGGTTGCCGCCTACCCCAGTCTGCTGCCGCCTCCTCCCGCCGCGCTTCCCTAGGTCGCCGCCTCTCCTGTCGCCGCCTCCCTCCAGGACGCCGCCCCTCCTCTGACCGCCACCTACCACACCCACACCGCCGCCGCCTCCCCCCAGGGCGCCGCCACCACTCCGACCATGTCAAGCCCCCTCGCCGATCCAACCGCCGCCACCGCCGGCGAGATCGCGCCTGTCGCCCCTACTGCACGATCGTCGTCAAGTTCCATGTGCCGACCACCCTCGATCTAAAGACACCGAACTACTCCCGATGGTCCAAATTCTTCTGGACCATATGCGCGAAGTTCGGCCTCCTTTCCCATATTGACGGCACCGACACGGCACATCGCGGCGAGTCCAACTGGGCCCTCGTCGACTCTGCCGTACTCAGCAGGTTTTACGGTTCCGTCTCCGACGACATCCACGACTTAGCGATGACTGATCAAGAGACCGCGTGTGACCTTTGGGTCGCGATCGAGGTGCTGTTCTGCGACAACAAGGAGTCTCGCACGATCTTCCTCAACAACCAGTTTCACTCGCTCGTGCAAGGTGATCTGTCCATCACCGACTACAGCCAGCGGGTGAAGGTCTTCGCCGACGAGCTACGTGACATCGGCTACCCCGTCAACTACACGCAGCTCGTCCTCAACCTGCTGCGTGGTCTCAACCCGCACTTCTCCACCACCGCCGATGACATAGACAACTCTGTACCATTCCCTTCCTTCGCCAGGGCGCGTTCCATGCTCGCTCTCAAGGAGACTTGCCTTGGCAACGAGGCAAAGATCGCCACCGCAACGGCCCTGCTCGCCTCCGGCAACTCCTCCTGCAGCACTCCGGCTACAGCCCCACCTCGACGTCATCGACCACTACTTAGGCCGCCAATGCTCGTGACGGGCGTCGCGGCGACCGCAACCGCTGCGGCAAGCAGGGCGGGTCCGACTGTGGCGCCAGCGCAGGCTCCCAGGGTGGCCGCGTGCCACCATCTCCACTGACTAGTCCCTGGTTTTACTTCAACCCGTGGACTGCCTCTACTGGCCGTCAGTGGCGTCCCTCGCCCGCTCCCGGCCTCCTCGGAGCCCCACTTTAGGCTCATATCGTTTTCACGCCATCCCAGCCTTCAACCCCGCAGATCTGGGATCAGCAGGGCCTTATCACCGCGTTGAACCAATTGGCTGTCCAAGGACACGACAGCTGGATCATGGACAGTGGCGCCACCTCCCACATGATGACAGACGACGGTATACTTTTCTCTTCCCACCCACATCTCATTCGGTCGTCACTATTGGCAACGTTTCCCGCCTCCCTGTCATTTCTCGTGGTCACACGTTCCTCAACACACTGTCTACTTGTTTTCTTCTTCATAAACACTCTAGTTGTTCTTAATCTAGTTCACAACCTTCTTTCTGTTAGACAGTTAACTCGTGACAACCATTGTTCCATCGAGTTTGACGCTTTTTGTTTTTTATTAAGGATTCCCGGACGCAGTGTGTGATGCTTCGCTGTAATAGTGCGGGCGCACTATCCCTCCAGTCGCCACCTCTACTACACCCAGCACCCACCTTGCCATCTTCTCCCAGCTATGGCATCAATATCTTGGTCATCCCGGCGTCACCTGTCTCAACGCTCTTAATAAAAACTCGCTCATCTCATGTAAGAAAGTAGACCGCTCCCTCTGTCAGTCCTGTCAACTTGTCAAACACATGCGTCTCCCTTTTGTTACTTCTTCGCGCTCTTCTGCGCCGTTTGAGCGAATTCATTGTGATGTATGGACATCTCTAGTAGAGATGTTCCTAGCATATCCGGTTTTCTATACTATTTAGTGTTACTTGATGATTTCTCTCATTATTGTTGGACCTTTCCTCTTAAAAAGAAATCAGATGTTAAGCACATAGCAGATTTTACCGCCTATACTAGCACACAATTCGGTCTCTCTAAAATCTATACAGGCTGACAACGGCACCGAATTTGTGAACCACGCCAACACATCCTTCCTTGCTTCCCGCGGCATTATCCTACGCCTCTCCTGCCCATACACCTCCCCGTAGAATGGCAAAGCCGAGTGCATCATTCGCACTTTCAATAATGCGGTTCACACGCTCCTGCTGCACGCTACTGTGCCTCCCAAGTATTGGGCCGAGGCGCTAGCAACTGCCACCTACCTCCTCAACCATTGCCCATCCTCTTCTGTCGGTGGTGACATTCCGTATGCACTCCTTCATCGCTCCCCACCGTAGTATAGTCATCTTTAGGTTTTTGGTTGTCTTTGTTTTCCGAACCTTTTGCCACTTCTGCTCATAAACTTGCTCCACGTTCCGCAGCCTGTGTCTTCCTCGGTTATCCTTCTCACCATAAGGGGTACCGCTGTCTTGATCTCGCCACCAAACATGTTATCATCTCCCGTCATGTTGTCTTTGATGAGAGCAGCTTCCCGTTTGCCAATAGTGACCGATCTTCACCCCCTCCCTCTCGCACCAACTTTGATTTCCTCGATGTCGATACTGCCATGCCGGTGTCGAGCGATCATCTCCTTCGTCTACGGCGCCATCCGTCGCTCCACCACCATGTCCGCCTGCATCCGTTTACTCCAGCACGACCACGCGCGCTCCTCTCGACCTAGCTACACCAAAGATCACGCCGCGCGCCCCAGCTACCCGGCTCCTTCAGCGCCTGCACCTCCCTGATCGGCTACTTCCTCGGTCCATTCGATGGTGACACGAGCTCGGACTATCGCCGATCCCTCTGTGGAGTTTTTCTCCCTAGCGGCCGAACACTCCCCGACATTGGCCATTCCGGCAAACTATCGTAGCGCCCTCGCCGATCCCAATTGGTGCACCGCGATAGCCGAGGAGTACAAAGCCCTCATGGACAACGATACCTGGCGTCTGGTACCACGCCCGCCAGGTGCTAATGTCGTCTCCGGGAAGTGAATCTTCAAGCACAAGTTCCACTCCGATGATAGTTTGGCCTGCTATAAAGCGCATTGGGTTATTCGTGGCTTTTCTTAGCAGCATGATGTTGACTACGACGAGACGTTCAGTCCAGTGGTCAAACCGGCCACCATCCGGACTGCCCCCTCCATCTCTGCATCCTACTCCTATCCGATTCATCAACTTGATATCAAGAATGCCTTCCTCCATGGCACTCTTAATGAGACCGTCTACTGCCAGCAGCCTTTCGAGTTTGTGGACCCTGCTTGTTCCACCCATGTGTGTCTTCTCTAGAAGTCCCTCTATGGCTTGAAGCAGGCTCCCCGAGGTGGTACCAACAGTTCGCTTCCTACATCCGCAGCATCGGTTTCGTCGCCTCCTCCGCCAACATGTCCCCGTTTGTCCTCCGTCGGGGGGACTGACATGGCCTATCTACTGCTATACGTCGACGACATCATCCTCACAGCTTCCACCCAAGGCCTTCTACAGCACCTCACAGGCTTGCTCCACTCGGAGTTTGCCATGACAGACCTCGGCGACCTGCACATCTTCCTCGGCATCTCCGTCACACGCTCCTCCGACGGCTTTTTCCTGTCTCAGCGACAGTATGCCGTTGATCTCCTGCAACGCGCTGGCATGACTGAGTGTCACTCTACAGTCACACTAGTGGACACTCAGGCCAAGCTATCCGGCCACGACGGAGCTCCAGTGGCCGATCCATCTGAGTATCGCAGTCTTACGGGGGCTCTGCAGTACCTGACACTCACATGTCCTGACTTGACGTACCCCGTCCAGGAGGTGTGCCTTTTCATGCATGATCTACGGGAGCCCCACCTCGCGTTGATCAAACACATACTACGGTACGTCAAAGGTACTCTCGACACTGGCCTCCACATCGGCCTCCCCGGCGACCTCTATCACCGCCTACTCGCGCGCTCCCAAACTCACGGCGCTTCACCTCCGCTATCACCCTTACTCTTGGTCCTCCACGTTGACAAGGCTCAATCGCCCAAACTCATGGCGCTTCACCTCCGGCTACTGCATTTATCTCGGTGACAATCTTATCTCTTGGTCCTCCAAGCGTTAGACAACCGTGTCTCAATCAAGTGCGTGTGTCGAATATCGCGTTGTTGCCCATCTTCGTAGCGAGTGCTCTTGTCGCGCAACTTCTCCAAGAGCTTCACACCCCAGTTGCTTCGGCGACCATTGTCTACTGCGATAATGTCAGCGTTGTCTACATGTTGACTAATCCAATCTAGCACCGGCGCACGAAGCACATCGAGATTAACATTCACTTCGTCCGCAAGAAGATTTCGCTTGGTGAGATTCGTGTTTTGCACATGCCATCCTCTCATCAGTTTGTGGACATCATGAAAAAAGGTCTTCTGACCCAGCTTTTTCAGGAATTTTGATTCAGTCTTTGCGTCTAGACTCCTGTTGCGACTACGGACGGGTATTAAAATTATTGTGTAGCTATCAGTGTTTTCCTTGTATATAGCATATGCTTTACTTGTATATGTTTTCCTTGTATAGCTGCATATGTTTTCCTTACCTACATATGCTTTTTTGTATATACTTTCCTTGTATACCTGTATCGGGCTATATATATATAAAGTCACCTTAGCCCTTTAGCTGTGTGGTGTCTGTGCCAATCTTTCTACAGGTTTTCTATTGTATTATATACAATATTTTTTATATATTTATTTTCATGAAAATTATTATCGCTTTCGAGAAAGGTAAATTACATAATGCTCCATGGAGCCTAGGCACCCACACCATGAACCATTTGATACATATGATGATCAACGTGAATTTCGGAGTTTGGGTATGAAATGTTTCATACCCTTGATATATTTTTGGTAATTGAGTTTTGAACTCAGTATTCATTTAATCTTGTTTTGTAATTAATGCCACAGCAGTGCTTATTTATGATGAAACTAGTTCAAATGAGATGAATTTAACTTTTTTTGGAGTTAGATATCTCAAATACACATACCCATACCGAATGTCCCGAATCTCGATGTACATCAATGTGTATTGATTTGGGTGCCTAGGCTCTATGGTGCATGAAACACTTGCCCTTTTGAGAAATCATTGCTTATAATAATGACATCAATTTAGTCTGGTGATAGAATATTGTTCCAAGTTTCAGCTTAGCTGGCATGTTACCGTTGTCCCTAGTAGTCATGCTTGCCTGTAGGGATCACATTAGACATTCCGATCATGAGATATTGATTGGCTTTTGGCAAAACTATCATGCTCCCTATATTAGTGACAGGTAGGTTTTGAGTTTTCGATGCAAATTTTATACATGATATATGAATCTTCTAGGCTCATTTGCAGCTGTGTTGCTGTAAGCTTTTATAGCTAGAATCCTCATCATAAGTTTAGAAGCATTGAGCTTTGTGGCTTGAAATACTAATGGATTGATGGAACAAACTTAGTCATACTCTGTTATTTTCTCTTTTTCCCTATAAAACCACCTAGAACCTGATAGTTTAACTAGATAACCTTGTATTCATCATATAAAATGCAGCGGTTTTTCAAGTTTTCTACTCCATCTGATTCTAAATATAAGTTGTTTTGGACATTGATATGGTCTCCAAAGTGACATTTTGACCACTAATTTATGTGAAAATATGTTGTTTTAAATAAAAGGAATTTACATTATGCAAGTATATTTCATGTTAGAAGATGGATCTAGTAATACCAATATCATGTAGGGGTGAAAACGGATCAGATATGGACAGATAATGCCTGTCATATTTGTTTTCATATTTTTTTCCTAGATATGGATACGACTACGGATATCCTGGATACGAATACAAATACGATATGGATAATGTCGAATACAAATACGGAGTGGATACGAATCAAATTGAATACGGTCACGAATATTTCTCGGAATATGAATACCCTTTAAATTGTATGCACAAAATAAACAAAAAAAATATAAATAGTTTATTTGATCTAAAAATTCATGAAGAACACTAATGAATTCTTCGTATATGCTAGGTTCCTTCTCTAACTCCATGTATTGATGTATATGTTAGTATATGATGGGCTACTAAAGTATCATGTAAATGGGTTGGGCTGAAATAGAGGGTATAGGCTACGGATATCCGGCCCCTAAATATCCAAATAAGTATTTGTATTCGACGGATAGTGAGCTACCAAATACGTATTCGTATCCGATAGAGAAAATTCGTATTTGAGTCCGATCCGATACTATCCAACAAATATTTGAGCTGACAAAATCTGTATTTGAAAATTGTCTGGATTGGTCGAAAATTATCTGATCTATTTTCACCCCTAATGTCATGTTGTCAATCTACGTAATTTTTTTATACATTTATGGTCAAACCTAAAAAATGTTTGAGCAGCATTGATTCTAGGATGACTTATATTTAGAAGGTAATAATATTATATTTTCATTTATATGAAAATACCCCCACATTCTACAAGATGCACTCTAGCCAAACATTCCTGTTGTAATTATAGGACATGCATCTGCTGATATGTTTTTTATGGAAACATAGTTTACTAATATTAAATTTTTAATTGTTGGTAGATATGCATTAATTTGGGGGGTATTCGGATTTGTAGTAACCAGCTTTCATTTGACAAAGTACAAGTAGTGTTCCAAAGTATATTCCAAACTCGGAAAAATTGATAGGTTACCAGTATAAATTTTGTGTATTTTCTCAGTAGTTCTTGCGGAGTTAGAGACTTAGACTCAATTCTTAATATGACTTTGCTGGTTTTGGTTTAGTTTCTGGTGATAACCAGGAGAAACAGTCAGTTAGCAACACTTTGACCATATTTATTCTAATATAAACTTGGATGCATTTTTATGTAAGAAATTTGAAAGAGGACGGAATTCTTATGAATCTCACCGTGAATCTTGACGTGCCACTTAATTATAGGCTTCTCTCAGAGAGCCAAGAACCAGTGGTGACCAGCTAGTACACCACTGATTGTTCCCACCCTGAGGCTGCATACTCATGGAAAAAATCATTTCTTTTTGTGACCAATAGACGGTTGAAGGACAAAGGCAAAGTTTGGAAGAAACGCGGCAGCTACTCGATCAAAGGAAGTAAGAGCTCCATTTCTCAACAAAACCCATTGAGCCGCGTTCTTTTTCAGTAGATTTTTGTGCTGACCAGTATTTTGTCTGTCAGGGATTTGATCACGAAGTACAGAAGCTCCGTTGAAGACCTCCTTAAGGGGAACACAAGATAGAAACACTTTGGATCTCCGAGCAGCTGGAGTCGTGGAATTGGAATCTCTACTGTTTGGATTCCATCATAATTTTAAGCTGATGCTCATTGTCCCCACTGCTTGAAATCTTTTCCTAATTGACGTGTTATTTTGTAATTGAGCAATAAGTTAGTCGGGAGTAGGGTCTTGGAATTGTGAAATTGTGGTTGCGGCGCTGCACTTCTGTGTTTTTTTATATATAGATTTGGGCATGGCCCCAGTCTCATTTCATTATAAAATGGACCAAGCGTTCAACATTCAGGTACTACTTATACTGCAACAGGGGATAGAGATGACTCCTACAGTGACATCGCGCCACAAAAACAATATGCCGAAAACAGAACAGATTTCTCGGCCTCGAAAGCCCTCGGCAGCACGAAAGATATTAAGAAATTTCTCTTGTTGCTGAGCCTCCACTTGGCTACTGATTCGAAATTAGGGTATGATCAGTTCAGAGAAAGTAACTATTGACTTGGGTATTCGCCATTTCTAAACCAATTTACTTTAGGTTGATTTTGGTGAAGGTCTTCATAAAGTGACGTCAATGGATGCTTATGAAATTGCTGTGCTTGACCAAAAGATACGCTTCATGAACAATAGAGTGAAGGCCAATGTCTAACGCGGGGATATATTGAGTGCTTGGGCAAAAAAAACTGCCTCATCTTGCCACGGTGGAAAGCATTGCGTGTAGTTGTGTCAGAGTTGCAGCTTGAAGAGGAGGCCGACGTTTGGAGCAGGTCGCACGTGTGGAAAGTTTTTACGTAGCCGTTTTGGCAGTGGATCTATTTGAAATGCTAAATCAATTTGGTTGGAGCGGAGTGCAAGAGTCAGAGTATCTATTCTCTTTTTCTCAAATGAAAAGGAAAAAACTTATTACATATAGCATATAAAATTTCACTCTTTCCCGAACTTGGGAGAACAGTTCGTCGAGCTAAAGACACTGCATCTTTATTCCTATGCCATTCGGTTACAAATCCGTGTAGCATGGGCGCCTCTCTCAAAAAAATTACGTATGGTGCACGAAAAGTTTGAACATGGAATCGAGCACAACTTATCTCAATTAGACTGCCTTTGTTGGAAGCCTTTCCACAGATACTCTCTCCCTAGCCTTGTCAGCTGCCTGCAGATAATCAGCCCAAGCATGACTTATATAAATATCAGAAAGTTGAAAAAAAAGAACGTCCTATAAAAAAGAAGGTACTATGGGGAGAGATATCCCCTGATTTTCCTTCTAAGTTAGGTGATGTTTCAAACTCGGATCAATTAAGTGGGACGTCCACACTCTAGTCATTCCCACAGGAGAGCCTTCCTCTAAAAAAGGGGACCAGGGGAAAGATGTCTCCCTGATTTTCCTTCTAAGTTAGGTGAGGTCTCAAACCCAGTTCAGCTAGGTGAGACGTTCTTACTCTAGCCATTTCTTCAGGAGAGTTTTCCTCGAATTTTCAAGAAGACTTTGAACAACAAAATTTCTTATACAAATCACAAGTATGACTTCAAGAGGACTTTTGTTTAGAAACTGAAATGCAAATAAAATATTTGTGAATCACTACTTGTTCCTAAAGCATTGCATCAGACCAACAAGGAGGAAGATCAGAACATTGGTTTAACCCTTTCTACCTCTATTGGATCTTTAAGATTTGGAGAAGGCAGTTGGTCCCAAATGTTGCAAATAATACATAGAAAAAATAGAGACGAGATATACGAATTTTTACGTGAAAAACCCTTATAGGAAAAAATCACAAACGGTCGAAGGCAAATCACTATAATAAGAAGAGATTACAATAGATCACTTCTCATGGAGCACATCTTCCTATAGAATACTGAGGTACATATTAAGCTCAGTCATGAAAAATCGCTTCTACGCTTATCCGGCTATAAAATCCCATGAGGGCTTCCACTCTAAATGTGTCCCCTTGTGCTTCCAGCCCTTTTCTTCCGGTTACTCCCCTTTTTGAGTGGTGGCGGCCATGGTTGATAGCTTCGGCATGACCTGAGCTTGGCTCCGACAAGACCCCATAGGAGCTACAACATGCTCATCTCTCTTACACCATGTTCTAAAATATTGTAGTTTTTAGCTTTTAACTAAAGTATTATTATAGCATTTATTAGTTTTTTTCTAAAATATTCAATTAAAGAAAAATAAAAATATACCATTATATCTCAATGGATAATATAAAGGAAAAAGAAAAACTATATTAAAAAACTAACACATTCTAAATGGCCTTTTGCTTCTAAAAACAAAAAACATCACTGTTAAAGCCAACCTTTAAGGCCCTACTTATTTCAGCTTTTGCTTTTTTTCACTATTCAATAATTTCATCTTTTTTTGAATTTTTTAGATTTTTGAATTTTTTGGATTTTTTCCATATTCTTTTGCATTGTCCGTGATGGACTAACATATTTTTTCTGTTTTTAAATTTTTTAAAATTTAATTATGCCTAATAAGCTAACTCAGCTACAGTAAAAAATAAACTAACTAAAATAAAATTTCAGTCAGAAGTTAGAAATCATCGCTATTCCGAAAGTCCTGCTAGCTTGGCCAGGGAAAAGAAGACAACAACGACGGCCACACTAGCGTGCTTCTCTCTCTTAGCTTGGGCATGGCGTGCAAGCCAAACGTTGTCTGCATTAAGCTGTGAGAACATGAGCATCGGCCTCACGCGCGCTGCTACTGCGGAACGGGAGGGGCCAGGTGGGGACATGTTGCAGGGGTGGCATCCGCCATGTCGCCGCACGTCTTCTGTCACGTGGTTGTGCTGGCCATGGCGGGTGTCGAGGCGAATGCAGGCGCTAGGTAAAGTTGGAGCTTTCTTGCTGTCGGCCATGGAAGAGTTGGAGGAGGATGGAGAGGCAGAAGAGGGCGGTAAAATGGTCAAAAGTGATAAAATATGAAAGGGTGCCATCTTTTCGAAGTGGCAACAAATGAAGTGAATAGCACGAGTAGCGAAAGGGATGCACTACCGACCGCCGTGCCTGCGGTTGTGCTTGTGCCGTGCGTTCAACTGGAAAGAACGAAGAATTTTCCGTCTTTTCGGGGCGTTTCACCAGGTACACCGCTGCCTCCGCACAGGCGCCATCTGGCCTGCCTCGCCGGTTCGCCGCCGCCCGCGCCCCGTTTATAGACCTCCGTACTCCCCGTGCTCACTACTACCATCCGAGCAACAAGCCTAGAAGCAAACCAACACCCGAACACCTCGAGACCCCAAACCTAGACCAATGGCGTCCGATTCCACCGCAGCGACGGTCGACGGCAGCGCCCTCGCGGGGCGCGCGCTGGCCGCGTCCGGCGCGCGGCACATGTTCGGGGTGGTGGGCATCCCGGTCACCTCCCTCGCCTCCCGCGCCGCCGCCGCCGGGGTCCGCTTCCTCGCCTTCCGCAACGAGCAGTCCGCGGGCTACGCCGCCGCCGCCTACGG
This sequence comes from Melocanna baccifera, assembly GCA_036346265.1. Taxonomy (NCBI): domain Eukaryota; kingdom Viridiplantae; phylum Streptophyta; class Magnoliopsida; order Poales; family Poaceae; genus Melocanna; species Melocanna baccifera. The sequence continues at coordinate 20,539,490 of CM070676.1, read as the reverse complement.
CTTCCTCACTGGCTCCCCCGGCCTCCTCCTCACCGTCTCCGGCCCCGGCTGCGTCCACGGCCTCGCGGGCCTCTCCCACGCCACTGCCAACGCCTGGCCGCTCCTGATGGTCTCCGGCTCGTGCTCCCAGCCCGACGCCGGCAAGGGCGACTTCCAGGAGCTCGACCAGATCGCCGTCACCAAGCCCTTCGCCAAGCTCGCCGTCAAAGCCACCACCATCGCCGACATCCCTCGCCTCGTCTTCCAGGCCCTCGCCGCCGCTGTCTCCGGCCGCCCCGGCGGGTGCTATCTCGACCTCCCGTCCGACGTCCTCCACCAAACCCTCACAGAATCCGAGGCCACCGCCCTCATAGACGCTGCTGCCGCCGATTCCGCTGCATCCTCGTCTTCCCCACCGAAGCACAAGACCCCAGACGAGGGCATCGAGAAGGCGGTGGAGCTGCTCCGGCGCGCGGAGCGTCCTCTGGTTGTGGTAGGGAAGGGCGCGGCTTACGCGCGCGCTGAGGAAGCTATTCGGAAGCTGGTGGACACAACTGGTATCCCCTTCCTCCCGACGCCGATGGGGAAGGGGGTCGTGCCCGACGCGCACCCACTGTCGGCCACCGCGGCACGGTCGCTCGCCATCGGGCAGTGCGATGTGGCGCTGGTCGTCGGTGCAAGGCTTAATTGGTTGCTTCACTTTGGCGAGCCGCCCAAGTGGTCCAAGGATGTAAAGTTCATACTTGTGGACGTCTGTGAGGATGAGATTGAGCTCCGGAAGCCGCATTTTGGGCTTGTTGGAGATGCAAAGAATGTCACTGAGCTGATCAATAGGGAGATCAAGGACCAGCCATTCTGCTTGGCACGGTCACACCCATGGGTTGAGGCAATCACCAAGAAGGCAAAGGACAATGTGCTTAAGATGGAGGTGCAGCTCGTAAAGGATGTTGTGCCGTTCAATTTCCTGACACCTATGCGGATTATCCGGGATGCAATCCTTTCTGAGGGGAGCCCTGCTCCAGTAGTAGTCTCAGAAGGGGCGAACACCATGGATGTTGGCAGGGCTGTGCTTGTGCAGAATGAGCCAAGGACAAGACTGGATGCTGGGACATGGGGGACGATGGGGGTCGGATTGGGGTACTGTGTTGCAGCTGCAGTGGCTGAACCTGAAAGACTCGTCGTTGCTGTGGAGGGCGATTCTGGATTTGGATTCAGTGCAATGGAGGTTGAGGTATGAATAATGACATTATGTTCCACTTCGAAAAATCAGATAGTTGCAATTCGTAACTTGTTTGGTTTAATTTGCATAAATGTTGCACAAAAGTATTATTAGCACCATTTGTTGTTTTCTACTCTCTCTCTCTCTCTCTCTCTCTACTTTTGCTATTACCATGCTGTCGTGGGCTGAAATTAACATTATTTGGGTTCAAGACAATCAAGGGTAATTGATTGGGTACTTCATGTTGTTGTCAATAATGTTCAGAAAATGCTAGACACCATCATCCATATATTGCCAGCTATAACAACTTTCCCAAGTATTAGTATGACACCATGATATCGTGCCAAAAAAAAAAATCTCTAATGGATATGCAAAGATCACATTTCATTAAAATAGTGCACCCAAGGATTGTGTATCATTTACAGTTGTGCTTTTTCCTATTGTAAATATCAGTCTTCAAGGTAGAAAATCCTTTTTATCAACTTAAATAGATCACCAATGTTCTTTTGGTCCCTAAAAAACATTATCCCCCTGTTTTGTGCCTGTTTAGGGAAATCCTTGTAGTGATTCATCCTGATCAAGCTAATATTGTTCTACTCCAGGTTGTCTACATTCTACAATATGCAAATAAAATTTCCACATTCTACATTTTCCAGCTCCATACAGTTTAACCATATTTATTTATATTTTGATCTCACTTGTACGTCTGTAATCTCATGTTGGTCCTTGGCGCAACACGAATATGCAGCTTTGTATGGAGTCACAAAATCAGGATACCATTAGTCCTAAATTATACATTTTATAGGGAGGTTAAAATTTCAGCATTTTGCGTGAGGCTTATATGTCTATATTGCCAATGCAGCAACCACATAATTTTGCTTTAGGGTAACCTTGTGGTTTTGTTCAATTAATGCACACATTATAGAAATTTGTTGTAAACATGACATCATATAATGCTTGGATTTATTTAATTGAAACCCAGCTGTTAGGTAAGACCATTCCAATCTCTGAGGTATTTCTTTTAATTTTGTTCTGTGATCTTCTTGATGTTCTAGTTGTATAGTTTGCTTAATGATACATTTAAAAGATGAAGTAGACTTTGTGTAGATTTATAAGTATACCCATTCGATGAATTATTGGTGAAACACTTCTAAATTGTAGGTTATTGCTGTTGTGCTCAATTATTTGCTAGGTGTATTCATAACAGTTTGAGAATTTGTGTGGTTTGCTACTACTTGTCAAATAGTTGGATATTAACATTGGCAGATGCCCGGGTCAAACAATTTCATGGAAGCATGCAAAGCAAAACATGTGATTGTGTGTGCTCAATTATATATGGCCCTCTTCTTTTTAATTTCTAAAAACTGTTTTTCGGTTTTTCTACAATAACTAGTTTTAAAACAAAGTGTCTTTTCAAGACAGAGTCTATAAATTGATTGTAGTACACATTGTAGTGACTTCATTTATATCTGCCAAAATCATATGCAAGTTTCTGTTACTTTGTACTCTCTCTCACGAACAGCTCAAAAGCTATAAGCTGTAACCATAAACCGAAGCCAACAAGAACAGACCTATGTCTTAACATGGACTAACCGCTCATAGTCATATTCATCAGTAAATGTTTATGTGGACCCCGGAGAAGGGTTAGTATGGTCATAAGTAGCCATATAATTAATCCAAATTTGGTGTATTGTTGTGGCTGAAATTTAGCATTTGAGTAGTGTAACCTGATTGATGTGTAGAGCCTATGTATTGTTGACTAGACAGCATCAAACTTCAGCTTGGTTTACGTGAACTTCATCAGTTAGTCATGTTTTTTGTTTCTCTACCAGCTTCATTTAGGTGACCTTCAATTGTTTCTCTACCAGCTTGGCTTAGGTGGCCTTCATGTTGCCCTTTGATTTTTTCCCTCTACCTGCTAACTAGTCGCACCTTGAATAAACAGTTTTTTTCTTTCTACAATGGCTGCAGAACATACCTATTTTTTGTTTTCACCATGTTGTACCAAATGTGGACGTCCTAATTTATTTATAATGTGTTGTTCACTTTGCAGACATTGGTAAGGTACCAGCTGCCTGTTGTTGTAATTGTTTTCAACAACAATGGTGTCTATGGTGGTGACCGAAGAAGTCCTGATGAGATAACCGGACCCTACAAAAATGACCCTGCCCCAACTTCTTTCGTTCCAGCTGCCGCTTACCATAAAATGATGGAAGCTTTTGGAGGAAAAGGTTATATTGTTGAGACACCAGACGAGCTAAAATCGGCCCTTTCTGAATCATTTGGTGCCAGGAAGCCAGCAGTGATTAATGTTATTGTTGATCCTTATGCCGGTGCAGAGAGCGGTAGGATGCAGCATAAGAACTGAGGGTGTTTGATCGTACCGTAGCCTAGCACGATGCAGGTGTGAGTTAATGAGCAACATCCTTCATCCAATTCTCTTGGACGGTCGCTTCTTTGTTCTGTATACAGATGGAAGATGCTCTGTAAACTTAGCTGGCCTGATGAAATTTAAATGGACACTCAAGGAACTAGATATAAACTTATTTCTCACTCTACTTGAAATAAGGAAGCACTTCTGGATATTCCTCTATGGCATGTATTGAGTTCATCGTCCATTCTGTAATGTATTGTGTATATGTAAACATGAATGCAGTACAGTAAACATCTTTTTGATTGGTTATTAATCCACTCATGACATGGATGCGTGGATTAGTTTGTACACCTGAACGAAAAAAAAGTTTGTAGAGAGTAAATTGCAAAAAGGCTCAACATTTTTGTCGTTCTACTCAAGTCTTCAAACTTGAATTTAGCCTTTGTAGAACTATATGAACAAAAAGTTGTAAAGTAAAATGGCAAAAAAAGTTGTTGTGCTACATAAGTCTTCATATTTGAATTTAGACCGGCAGATTATTGGTATTAGCTAGGTTGTGCTACTTAAGGCTTGTTAGACTATGCAACAAGATTTCAAAAGACATTGTGCATTAGGTGTTTGGACATTTACTATGGCTCTGGAGTTCTACCGTGTTCCCTTCTTCGGAGTTTACTCTAGATGCCTAAAAGAATGATTTTCGATGAATTTCGATGCATGAATTTTGTCTTTGAAAGTTTTCCTTTCCAATTTCTTTGGCCAAATTGTTCTCAGATTTGATGAATTTCGATGTATGAATTTTGTGGTTTATCCTCTCTTCTGTTCATGTGTTTCGAGCTTGTCCGAGCCAAGATTGAGCTTGTACCAGTCGAGCTCGGCTCCACCTTGTGTCGAACTCGAGAACCTAGGCGTTTACGGCCCTAGCTAGAAGCCTAGAGCATGTTTTTGAGCTGGAGAGTGATGCCGAGAGCCTGAGACCGAACTTAGGGTGGATTCTTTCTGACTGAGACTTATGATTTATAGCTGTAGTTTTTGAATTTAGGTATGTTTGTGGAAGGCAGTACGTAAAGAAAAATAGTCACATGTGATTTTGGTTAGTACAGCTGAACTCGATACAGTTTATACTATAATTTATATGTAGACTATCTTAAAATATATTATTTAATAATAAATTACTATATAAATAAAAAGTTAAAGTCTAAGTATAAACTTGAAAGGACTGTCTCCAGATAAATTTATATAGTAATGATATTATATTAAGTGTTGGTATGCATGAATAATATTATTTAATGTACTGATTATGCAACTCCTAGAGGATGATTGATCAACTCCAATTTTCCAATATCATATAAAAACCATTGGAGTAGTACACCATCATTTGTTAATCTTCTCTGTCCATACATGATTGCCAAACTTCTGTCTTATTCTACTGAATTTATTGTGTTATAAATTGAACTGTTTGTTAGGGGTAACCTATATCTGCTGCATTTTGTTGTTTTTTGATGGCTTCACTATAAAAGCTTCTCCAGGATGCAACAGACCCATTATATGCAAACATTTTAATAAAGTTTTTCTTCTTTGGTTGCTCCTATCTATCAGGTTTACCAAAGTGAGGACTGCTCTGGGAATGATGTTGATGGACCTTCTGTAGGTATTCTTTGCTCTTGCTTTTACGTGAATTTCATAGTATTTGGACCTGTTTCTCCCTCAATTCGGATTATGAGAGATCTGGATTTTTTTTAGATGTGGAGATTTCTAAAAATTTAAGTTATGGTTTAGGCTAAGTTATGTATTATTCTTGTTGTAAAGTAGCTATACGATGGGTGAATTCTTTTGAACTATGGCTTATGGTTTAAATTTTTGAATCAGACTGTTTGCAAAAGCCAGTACATAGAGGAAAATAGTCGTATGCAATTTTGGTCAGTACAATTGAACTCAATACATTTTTTATTATAATCTTCCTGTTGATCTTTCCTAGAAAAACGCACCATTTAAAAGCTAATTATTGTAGTATAAGTCATAAGTGGAAAAGAACATATCAGGACGCTTCTGCCTTTTGGGAGTTAAGTAGGGAGTCCATAACATCGTCTTTTGGGAATTTAAGTTATGGTTTAGGCTAAGTTATGTATTATTCTTGTTGTAAAGTAGATATACTATGTACGGTGACATTTCAGGACACTTCTGCCTTCTGTCGTACAAAATTTTGGGAAGTAAGTAGGGAGTCTGTAACATCATCATCTTCTTTTCTTTTCTTTTTTGCCTTGTCCAGATGAGGTCATAGAAGTATGTTTGTACAAGGAAATTTCACCAGCATATTTGGTGTCATTGAGGGACCTTTGTTTGGACTTTGTAACTTAGAATAGCACAAGCCTTTTAATTTCATCTGACTAATAACTATCTCCATGCACCACACCACTGCACTTGTCTTCCTATGTTGCCTTCATCTTGTTTGCAGTGATCTATGGCAATTATGGACAACTAAGTGTGTCAATGTAGATGTGGCAGGTTGCCACCTTAGGGTGTGGCATTTTGACAAATTTTAACTTCTGAGTCTTTTCATTACCTGTCTCCACCCCTCCTTGTGCTTAGGTTTAGGATTAGGCTTTTAGGTTAGTTTGTTCAATTTGAGATCTGTAGAAATATATGGCTGTAAAACTCTATATTTTAATGTTGAAATTTACACGGTTTATAAAATTTATTACTTGGCAATAATTAATGCTCTTAGCTACATGTTGAACTTTTGGTATTGATAATTCCTGTTTATTAGACCAATTTCAATCTTTGCCTGGAACATATCCTGTTTCTCCTTAGCAGCCCATTAATCACTTCAGTGTGAAGCATCTTTACCATGTCATGCTATGGAACGCTTCAATATGAGCATAATTCTGTCAATTGAATAATTCTAAAATATTGTGGCAAGATCAAAGTCTCTGCAAGCAATTTGTATTGAGGATAGCATGGTTATTAAGGCGTCGAGATATCGGCGATATCTCGTCGCCATATCGCCATGGCGGACTGGAGGTCCATGCTGTCCAGACGGCATGGAGGTGCGCTGTTCGGACTCCGCTGTGCTCAAAAAAGCAAGGAGGGACCGAGGGAGCCACCACCGCCACTGGATCCACCGTCGCCATCGCCGGATCCAGCGTCGCAGCTGCCAGATCCACGGGATCCGTCGCCGCCGCCAGTCCGCCGTCGACTCCCGCTTCATCGGCGCTGGATCCGCCGTCGCTACAGCCGGATCCGCTGTTGCCGCAGCCGGATCCGCTGTCGCCAGCTTCGGTCTGCTCCCTGCTTCACCGCCGTCGGCTCCGGCCTCTTCGACGCCGCCTCTGGTCTGTCGCCTCCTGCTTCGCCGTCGCCTCTGGTCTATCGCCTCTTCGATGCTCGCCGACGCCTCCGCCCTCCAGTCTCCTCTCTCTCCTCTGGTGTGGTGATGGGGTCTGGACTCTGGACATATATAGTGCCGATACAGTGAAAGACGTGTGCCATGGAACATATATAGTGCCATGGAACATATATTTATACCGAATCATATATAGTGCCGATACTCCGCTGCTTTGCTACACTGCTACAGTGCATATAGTGTCGCCACGCCACACGCTATATGACGTTGCCACGTCACGCGCCATAAGCGATATTGTTGTGTGAAGGTGGTGAGTCGCCGCGCCTCGTCGCACCGCCTTAATAACCATAGAGGATAGGTCATGGTTATTAAGGTATCGCTTAGGCGACGCTTAAAGTGTCGCCTAAGCGGTAAGGCGGCCTAGGGGTTCAAGGCGTCGCCCCCACCTTGCCGTCCGTGCCCAAGGCATCCACCGGAACCAAGATGGGAGCGGCGGCTAAACCAGAGAGAAGGGCGAAGAGTACTCACCTCACCTGGAACCCTAGGTAGCGGTGCCTCCATCTCGCCGCTCTTGTCTCGGCGTCCTCTCCAGCAGCAACAAGCTGTCGTGTTATGCCACCATCCCGCCTCCATTCCTGTCGCCCTCTCCGCTCCAGACATGCCCCATCCCCTCCCTTCCAGCCTCCACCTCCCTTCTCCCGCGCGCCATCTCTAGCCGCCGGTTGGTCAAGCAGCAAGGAAGAGGTGGTGGTTGGTTGGTGGAGCGGCTGTCGGTGAGGTATGGCCCGCCCTCACCGGTGCCTGTGGTGGAGAAGAACGGGAATGAGAGGAGACGCCGGCGTCGGTGGTTGAGAAATGAGAACAGTGATGGGAACTCGATCTAGGGTGCGGGTGCGGCTAGGGTTAAAAGGACGGGGTAAGTTTGGTATTTTTGTAATTTAGTTCTCAGAGTTCTATGAAATTGCACTTAGGTCCTTCTCTTTAGAATTCTTTTGATTTAGACTTCTAGAGTTCTGTTTTCTTCGTCTTAGGTTGCTTGTAAGGCGTTGCCTCGCCTCGCACCTTACGGCTTAAAAGGTGTGAGGGGGGTGGGTCGCCTCACCTCACTGCCTTAATAACCTTGGGATAGGTTTTCTTTTAGATGATGCTGACAAGAATAGAAGACCAAGGTATGAAAAAGATTGTGAGATAAACTTGCCTGTTAAGAAAACTTGAAGTGGTAATGCTAATTCTGCCAAAGGTGCTGCTGACAAGGATGAAGCTGTTGAGGTTGATTTTGCTAACTGCATTCTGAAGTGCAAATCTGTGTATGAGTGCAAGCTTTGTCCTAGAATCATGTGCTTTAAATGAGGAGATGGACAGGGTACATCTTAAATCAAAGGTAAGTAATTCACATGACCAAAATATTTTCTTAAATTGAAGTGCTATTCAGTATGGCGTTTAATTTTGTTTATACCTGGTAAATGTTTCAGCAAGTACAACAAATGCCAAAGAAGGATTCAGGCAAGCAGCGACAAAATCGGAGGATGAAGAAGGTATGGATCACATCCTTTTGGTTTGTATTAGCATATAGCACATATCGAAGGCTTTCTAGGCGTCATATTGAAAAGGCCTATTGAGCTCAAAGCTTGTGCAACATCATATTATTATCGTCTCTACATCAAATGATCTCCAGCAGCACACCACCATGAAGGTCATACTAGGATGATGAACACACTTTAAAAATAGTCCAATGTGTACTTGTGGTATTGCATCGTAGTTGTTGAAACTGCTGGATGCTTCAGTACATAGTATTCTAAATTTCTTTGCATCGTTGTTCCTTACAGAGGTCTCGAAATCATCTTGAGAAGAAACAACAGACACCAAACTCTGATAAGAAAAGGCGCAAGACTGAAAAATGAAGTGGATGCCGCAGAAATGTTATTCCCAGATTTTTTACTGGTTGCAACCTCGACTGCTATATATTTGTAACTTTTAATTAGTAGTGAGATCATAAATGTTTTTTGAAGTTTTTACTATTTATTTTTGCCTTCTGATATAGGGATGTCCGATCTTTCAATGTAGGATCGATGATAACTTGCTCATAAACTTGATGAACCGTAGCTGATCCCTCATTGCTAATGCAATAGGCTTGCAACTCTTTAATTCGTCTAATCACATGTGTAATGTTCTTCACTGATCACTATGTGAAGAATATAGATCTCTTATCTTTCAGTAGAAAGATATTTGGAAGAACTCCCAATTCCTCCCGTAGATGTGGCTATGCTAAATTAACTAGGAAGAATAAGCGTGAAGGCAAGTAGATGTAATTTATAATATAAAAATATTATCAAAGTGGTCTGCCTCTCTAAAGCTCACGTACAAGAATTATATAGGCCAATGGGGCGACTCTACGGTTCGGTTCTTGGGGAGCCGAACGAGACTCTAAAACGGACTCAGGCTCTGTTCTTTTTAGCTGCGGTTGATGGTTTTGGATGCGGTTGATAGCTTTTTGGTTGTTTGTGATAGATATTGCGGAAAGAGAGATACTCGCTTACGATTTTTGATGGTACAGATATTAGTTTTTTAATGTATACTACAATTAACTTGTAGACCTCATCTTAAAAAAATACTCTATTTAAAAGTTAATTACTATAGTAAAAATTAAAAGTAATTTTTAAAAATTATAAAGAACAGACCCTCAAATAGGAAAGTAAATTACATACCGAAATCTCAATGTACTCGTCTAACTACTAGGCACACAGGCCGTAACGGATTCAACTTCCTGGCCCGTCCCTTCCTGAGTCTTCCTTCTGGCTTCGGCTTTACTCCCATGAACGCAAGCAAAGCAAGCGGGAAACAATCACCTCGCTTGAGCTCCCACGCAGCAACTGTTATGTTTTAGGGCAATTACATCATTTCTATATTTATAATCTTTTAAATAATATGTTATTTTATCTCTTAAATAATATCTTTTATATTGATCAATAAGTATGTGACTTTTTCGTGAAACTCTTTATTTATGTTTTAATATTATTCTAAATTATCCCTAATCTTATGTTATTATGTAGAACAATTATGATTTAAATATCAGCATATGTATTGATTGATAATTATGTTTTATGGATCATGGATTTGGAGATATCAAATCAATAATGTGGACACATGTTAGAGAACATAGTGTTGGATTGACCTACTATGAGACACTGCGAGAATTGTTATACTCTTAAGTGTCATCAGTTGGTCTTATAAATAGTATATATAGGAGTTTCCTACATACGTAATAGTTTACTTAAGAGTTACCAAATGTTACATATAACTGGGTGATTATGAAGATACCTTTTAGATTTACTATGAAATATACGGAGAAATGTGATATATCAAGATGGAATTTGCCCCTTTTATGTTACGGGAGAGATATATTTAGACTCATCGATGTGGTTGGATTAAGAAAGTGTATGACCATACCGAATATGGTTGAGTAGTCAATCAAAATTGAGTAATTCATTACAAGTTAAGTGAAGGATCAAGCTATCATAGGACGGCATGTTTCTCGCTTTGAGTTCGATCTGATATCATGAGGCAATGAGATCGGTACATAAGCACTATATACGCTCATCTGATATAATCTTCATATATATATATATTTAGGAGTTGTTATGTCCTGATAGGAACCATTACCGACTTATGGATCCAAAATGGGTTTTCGGCCATGACTAAATATACATGAACCTACAGTGTCACACATTTAACGGGTCAGAACGATAAGAGTTCAGGTGATAGACTCCAAGTGGGATACGATCTCAACTCATATTGGATCTGATTAGAGGTTCTCTAAGTGGGATACAATCTTTACTCATATTGGATAAAGATTCAGCCTAAGACTTTTTGATTTAAATATAATATTTGATCGTATCGGATGAGGATCCGATTGGATGCTATATAAAGAGAGGTACGGGACTAAGGGAGTCATCCCGAGACACACCCATTGAAACCCTAGCCACCACCTCTCACAATCCTTGTTATGCGCGCTAGTGTTATCACATCGACGTATAACGTTTCATCTCTGAATATGTGGACCTCAGTATAGACGCTGTTGCGACTGCGATGCTGATCGGGACGATTGAGAGGAGAAGATGGTTGGTCAGAGGACAATCGACTACTTTCACTACATGAACGCACTTTTCATTGAACCAGACGCTTCAATTCTATTTTCAATGCACTACGTGTCTAGTGGTAATGATATATGATCTTTTAGTCATATAGCTTCCTAATTTATATAGTAGAAAATATTGGGCCTGTTCTTTTAATTGCGTGATGGCTTTTGGTCATGCGTGATGGCTTTTTGCTGTTTATGCAGAGATTGCGGAAAGAGAGATACTCGCTTGCAATTTTGATGATACAGATATTAGTTTTTTAACGTGTACTACAATTAACTTGTAGACTCTATCTTAAAAAAATACTCCATTTAAAAGTTAGTTACTGTAGCAAAAGTCAAAAGCGGCTTTTAGAAACCGTAAAGAACATAGCCATTAATCTATCCTAATATAATTTATCCATATCCCAGCAGCAACTGAGTTGGACTCGATCAGCTGGCCCTCTTTTCTCATGCAAGAAGGCTTGAATGCACGCCAACAGAGTCGCTCTATCCACGCGTTTCCCCGCATACCGCTAGCGAGCACATGCTCTCGCGCACGCCACGCATCCGGTCCTTTTCCACGCGCCGCATGCGCTCGCTTCGTGTCCCCAAGCGTGCGCCGCTTGATTGCTACCCAATGCATGCGCGCCCAATTTCTCCGTGAACTAGGACCCTTTCCATTTTCGGTTGAAATTATCTTTCCCTTTTAGCAAATCTGCATGATCTCCTTTCTAGGTGTCCCCCGTCCTCCCTCTGAGTGATGCCATGCGCTATCAAACAAAGATCTTGAACCACAGCTCCTTCATTGTTCTCTCTATCCTCCGATGGTTCTTCTCTTTCAAAGCTAAGCACAAGTAAAGAGCTAGAATTAGGTAGTAGACCATTCTCATCGAAATTCAAATGTAACTCAACAAGAAACAAATTCACCTCTATTTGTAACTTCTTTGTCCGTGCTCTAGTGATTGGACCAATTAGAGGGTCAATTTTCTTTTCAACTTGGATTAAATTATCAGGAACACTATATCATGAAGATGTAGTAGTGCTAGGGTGTCCCCATCAACTTCCATTTCCATCTAAGGTTAGTTGGTGTTGGTAACAATTTGTTGAAACTAAGAGATGAATTAGTTGAAAGGAGAATGAATGATCTTGATTTTAGTTTTCCTATTGAAACAACCCTAATTTCTAAATTTGACTCTAATAGTATCATTAAGCTTAATAAAACAATAACAGGAGATTTATCAAGTTGATTATAATATAGTAGATTACGAGAGTTCAAATTTGGCTATTATAAGCAAAATAAAATTATTACAACACGTGGTCATTTACAAGAATACAACTTAGATCAAAGAATAAATAAATTACCTAGCAAGCATTACATTATAATGAGAAACAAATAAAAAGGAAAATTACAATTTGCATCCTTCTATGCCAATGCATGCTCCGTGTGTTGCTCAATGAATAGTAGCCCTCCCAAAGACCAACTGAAACCCAACCATTTTCTTTTGCAATCAAAAAGCGAAGAATAACAACAATCCAAGAGAGAATAAAAAAGAAAATAGTTTTGTCATCAGAACCCTTTGACTTTAGAATGCCAAATCGAATACTGCTCATCGAGGTTCCCATACTGTCTAGGATCAATCGACCTTCTCACTTAAGTGTGCCTTATCATTTGGCAAGAAATCAATCCAACGCCCACTGTAATTTTTACCGACTTACCTCACACAATAGAAAACCCAATGTATAGCACCAAAACAACCCCATGGACCAAAGGTTCGAAGAATTGTAACCATTGCATAGCTAGCCAAGAGACAAATATAGATAAGGCCGAAGCCATGCATAGCAAACCAAGAGAAAAATAGCGATAAGGAAAACCCATGCACAGAGTACCTAGAGAGAGATGAGGTTAAGGGCAAGCCTCAGCACAGCCCAAGGGAGGGCATGCTTCTCCCTTCGTATGTAAGCAAGTCAACACAAGCCTTCACATTTCCACCCCACCCCCATTTCCTTCCCTCAACGGACGGCCATCCAAAGACAAAGCAAAGAGCCAGTACTCGACCAAGAACAGAGAACAAGCTGAGCCTCACAACACCATTACCAAATCCAAAACCAACCACAGAGAGGTAGTGAATGAGGAGGGGAGCCCACAAAGGAGACGGGGAAGACCGATGGAGTGGGGACAACAACCGTGATGACCTAGAAACATCAACAACCACAGGGACCATGCCAAGCCTACAAGGACAGGGAGGAATGGAAGGGACTGATAGGAACATGTGGAGAGCGCCATCACCACCACAGCCATCGTCACTGCCCTTCCATTGCCAACCCGACCAAGCTAAGCAAGGTAGCCCACACTCCATTCCATTTTTGATCTTCGCCATCATTGTCTAGGAACCACACCACAGGCACCACTATTCGCTAATGAATCATCCAACCATAGCAAAGCCATCATAGAGAAGAGGGAGAAGAGTGGAAGAAGTATACCACAAGGAAAACCACCACGATAATGGTGTGTCATGGCCGACCATCACGCGCACCCAAGAACTCAAGGTTCTAAACCACACTCAAAGAACACATGGATTCACCCTTAAAATGAACACGGTTACATATCCTTATATAGTGTCACGACCCGAGATCGCTACGGGTAGCACACCAGTGGATTTGGGATCGACAGAGTCGTACCTGAGAGGAATTGGGGGAAGAACAAATAGGGATAGTGATTTAGAAATCTTGGCATTATCATCCATACTGAATCAGGAACAAATCCTGGTTACATACCCACTCGCGTCGCCAAGCAACAGGCCCAAACGTATTGTAGCCTAACATTCGACTACTTTAAACAACATTACCCAAATGCACAGCCTAGCTGGCCCAACTCATGTTTCTACTCTAACTGCTCGCCTTTGCCTTTCATTTCCCGTCGTCACCTTGCCATCAGAAGACATCTTCCTAGTCGAGGGTGCGACACTAGCCACGGCACAATGTGAAAAAGGTGTTACGAAACTTAGAAAGTTATATTATGGATAAATACTAAAACTACTATTGAGAGGTTTTGACTATAAATAAATAAGCCTATAAGTAAGAAGAGATATAAAATTAATAAAGACTTTGTTCCTTGGAGTTTTCCGCAATTATTCTCAAGTAATTCTCTTTTGATTGGCTGCGTGGATTGCATTGGTGATTATTATTTTTTAACACATTATCAACATAAATCGCTCTACAAGATGCAAGGTATGTGTAACATCCCAATTTTTGCTTTTGTTCGGAAATAATAATTTTAAATTAATTAATTCAATTTATTTAGAATTTTCAGAGTTAAGGGTTTCTGTTTAAAAATAAAAATTTATAGTAACAGGTGTTGGAAATATTTTTCTTAAGTCTAAAATCCCTCCAGGAATTTATGTGAATTTTTCTGGATTTTTAAAATTTATTTGGTATTTTTCTGAGTATTTTAAAGCTTTCTAAGGTTTTCTGAAAATCTTTAAAAGAATTTAATTCTTAATTAATCTTCGGGCGACACGTGGCAACCATCCGAGCCATCCGTCTCCGCTCGCACTAATCCCGACCGTTGCTCCTCACTTACCCCTTCGCCCGCCTTCTCCTCCCCGATGTCTGACACGTGTCATGCATCGGAGTATTCCCCACCGCCGGATCTAATTGGGGCCGCTAGGCACCAGCTGGCGCCACGTGTCCCCCTCTCCGCCGTTGGATCCCACCGACACCCCCGCGCACTCGTGTCCGCGCGACGCGCCTGCCACGCGTCGCCGATCGTCACCATCCCGCGCCAGCGCCACTCCATCGTCGCCGCCCATTTGGATCTGGGCCGACGCCCGGATATTGCCGCGCGCGCCGCGACCGTCCGATTCGCCACCGCGCGCGCGCGCCGAGCCACCCACGCCGCCCCTAGCCACGTGGCGGCACCAACGCGCCCACGCCACCCTAGTCCACGCCGCCAGCCCACGTGTCATGCCACGTCAGCCAAAATCCTCCCCCAGGTGCCACGTGGCAGCCACGTCAGCAGTTGACACGTGGCGGCACCAGCGCACGCCACGTCAGCCCTAGCTTGCCGCGTCAGCGCTGCCGCCGCGTGTACTGTTCCGTGGACTCGGTCCACCGTGGACCGGCCCCACATGTCAGCCTCTATAATTTTATTTAAACTCCATCCTGACGTCATTATTCTGATTTTCCTTTAGAAAAATAATTCTTGCTGACGTCATAATTCATTTTCAGAATAAAATAAATTCCAGAAATTATCCTTTTTCCTTTTTCTTTAATTTGAAACTTCCAAAAGCCATATCTTTCTCATTTTAACTCCAAATTGACCCACTCAAATTTCTAAATTCATCTAAAATTCCAAACTTTCATTTGGTATATTTATTTTGAATTTTTGAGTTTTTATTTTATTTTATTTATTTGGTTCTCCTCGTTTCTCGTGTAGAGTCTGAATTTCCGGAAGATTTTCAAGAACAACCTCGGGAAGATTCTGACCTAATTCAAGAAGGCAAGTCTCCTTGACCATTTTGCTCCTATGTTTTATAAATAGTTTTTGTAATTATTTTAAATTATTTGCATAGCTATGTCTAGTAAATTGATAATTTTAATTCTAAAATTTTTTTAAGCACCTAACTTGTTATGCCCTCTTTTGGAAGTTATGTACCATCTATCCTTGTCAACTTAGGATAACCTTTGGCTCATTAATGAGTTAGTATTATTCTTGTTGAATTTAAAATATTAGCAAATACTTAGTCTAGCTGATAAATGTAAAAATACTCATATGAGAAAAATGGTTAATGAATAATTTGGGATTTAATGTTTTGTTTGAAAAGTGGTAATAGATGTTACCACTGTAAATTTTAAAATAAAAATAAAGTTCAAGGTAAAATTTGAGGAGGGTGGATGGAATGTTTGGCTGGTGCGGTTTAGCACGAAAAATGGGTTTGTGAATGATCCACCCTAGTCGTCTAAGGACCGATTCTTGTGTTTGTCCAATCTGAGTAAAACAGTACAACCACAAGTTAAAATGGGTACAATCTAGCTAATTAACCTATAATAGTTTAGTTTTTGTGTCACTATTGGAAAATGGGTATCAGGGATTTACTGATTACTCAAAGTGAGGGGCAGGGATTTACTGCACTCACATGGCGCAAGAGGGGGCTTCTGAATGTGGTGGATTTAACCCTTCAGCGGTGAAACCTCAGCGAGTGATATAAAACTATACTAGAGTAGGTGAAAAGCTTTGTGATATTTTATCTGGGTCTCATGCCAAAGGAAGCGTGTTGACTGTTAAGGTAACATATCTCTTGTGGGTAAAGTTGTACGCACTCTGCAGAGTAATAAAACTATTCGAATAGCCGTGCCCACGGTCAAGGGCGGACAAAGAATGCATTCACATAGTAGAGATTTGACTTTGAATTTAAAAAGAAAAGGTTTTGGAAAACTAGAGAGTGGATAGAACTCTCGTGATTTTGGTCTGGTGGATGTAACCATTCTGTGGTTTTAACCTCCATTTTGAATCTTGGCGGAGATAGCCTAATTTATCAGTGATGGTGGATGTAACCTTCACTAATGTACTTATTAAATTTCAGACTATGAAAATTCAATGTTTAACAAAATGTTTTTAGTAATAGTATACAAATTTGAAATAAAATGCTCATTTGTGCAAAAGAGCCATATAGCCTTCCTTTGTTCAACCCCGCATCTAATGCATTTTCCCAAGACTCGCGGAGTACATTTTTGTACTCACATACTACACTTCAAAATAATTCTCAGAGGAGGTTGAAGCTCAGGAAGGAGATTACGACTACTGTTCCGCTTGCGGCTATGATGGATTCTTTCCGGAGGACTAGGTCTCGTTGCTCAAGTCAATTGCCTGTGGCATATTGATGGGCCGTTTATTTGAATATTTTTGCTTCCGCTGTTACCTTTTGTGTAAGGGGTTCTGTGAACCACAGTTGTAAGGCCTTGGGCCAAGACTTATGTATTTCAGTTATTATTGCAATAAAGCGTGGTTGGCAACGTATCATTTTTCTGATTATCTGTGTGTACTAGCGTTGATCTGGGACTAGTATTGCAATACACAGGGGGTCCGGGAGTTTCTACTCCAGGGTCTCACAGAAGTGGTATCAGAGCCAACTTGACTGTAGGACGAGCCCTAGGTTTTGGCAAGCCATAAGGATTTATGTTAATAAAAAATTTATATACAAAAAAAACATAAGTTCCTTTGCTTCTACTCTTCTCTTACTTAGTACTTTGTACTTTTCTTCCTTTTCACTCTGTAAAAGTTTTACTGATCTCTCCTATTTTCAAATTGTAGATGGTAGGTTCGTCGTCGTCAGCTCCATGGGATCACTTTTCTCACGGTGAGAGCGAGGGAGCATTTGTGAGTCTTCTACGGCAGTTGATGCAGCATCTGAAGTACACTCAGCAGCCCATTTTCAGAGGGCGGAAGACCAGGATCATGAACATGGACTCGTGGACCATGGAGGTGTTCCTCTACGCTCAAGAAGCGAAATTTGATCCCATTGAACGTCAGATCGAGCATCCTCGGACTCACTGCTCGGATGCTATCCAAGATGCGGCCCAGATGGCGATCACTGAGTTGTGCAAGAGGCATAAGGCAAAATCGCGATACCACCCTTCACTTCTTCCGACTACGAGCGGGACAGACTCACCCGGAGCCTTTTCAGATTGTGGTGGATGACCCTCGCCTGTCTCACCAGGTGCAGCTCACTCAGGCGATGTCAGTGACCTACACCAGGGCACAGCAGGAGATAGGGCTTCTTCGGATGCTTCTTACATCGAGCTAAGAGCACTCCGATACTCTTCGCGCACAGCTTCTACAGAGTGAGACCGCCCACGCCGACGCACCGTGCAAGGATTGCCGCCGAGGCCGGTGGAGCGTCTTGAGCTTCAGCGATCGCACCCACTCGCCAGCCCCTGCCGCTACCACGCCGATTTCCAGACCCGCACTGTGCTCATCGCGCGGAAGAGTGTGCAACGCCCCGGTCCACCACCTAGCATCGACATTGGAGATTTTAGCAGAGGACGCCATCGCTCTCGTTCTAGATCGCCTGCCTTCAGCCAGAGTCGATCTCGGTCCCGTTCGCCGAACAACTGCGCTACGTGTGGACAGAGCCACTCCGCTGAGTCAGAGGAAGACCCAGAGGAGGAACCCGAGGAGCGCATCATCGTGGAGGATGAGTAGATGCCAGTCAGCAGTATCCCTTCTTAGTTGTTTTTCGATATTAGAACGCTTATAATATTGTGATGTAATAAAATGGACTGTACCGAGCCTTGTGCACTTGTGGTACAGCCATTCTTAAAACTAATTTGAATTTCAAAGCTGCATTTTCTCAGCTGTTGCTTTGTTCTTGTGTGTTGGTTTGGGATGTTGTTAGTTACCCCTGTTCCTCATCTATGCTTTTTCCCTCTTACCTTGTGTTCTCTTGGTGGAGCTTCAGATGGTGAATACAAGGAGCAATGTCAGCAATAGTCAAGGGCCCAATGACAACAATGCCCCAATTCCACCTCCACCAGCTCAAGCCCCGAACTTGGAGCAGATGATGGCCATGCAATTGCAGCTTCTTCAAGCCTTAGCTCAGAATCAAGTTAATCAAGCTCAGCAAGCACCTGTTCAACCACCTCAGTCCAAGCTCGGTGAATTCATGAGGACTCGACCTCCAATTTTTGCAGGATCTGCTGATCCATTGGAAGCAGATGATTGGATAAAGGAAGTTGAAAGGAAATTAAATTTGGCTCAATGCAATGAGAATGAGAAAGTCTTGTTTGCTGCACATCAACTCAAGGGAGTTGCTGCCAACTGGTGGGAAAATTACTGCGCGGCACACCAAAATGCTTAGAATATTGTTTGGGCAGACTTTGTGCGAACTTTCCGAGCCACCCACATACCTATGAGCATTATGGAAATGAAAAGGAAGGAATTTCACCAACTGCAGCAGAGAAACCTTAGCGTTTCCGCATATCTGAGTAAGTTCATTCAACTATCAAGATATGCACCAGAAGACGTAGCAAATGATGATGCAAAGATTTGGAGGTTTATGGGAGGTTTGGATCCTAATCTTAAAGTGCAGTTAGTATCCAATGACTATCCTACTTTTCAGCACCTGGTGAATAAAGCACTTGTTCAAGAGAATGCCCAGCGTCAGCTTTATGAATCTAGGAAGAGGAAGTTTCAAGCTCAGCAGAATGCAAGTAGCTCTCGTCATCGTCCTACTTCACAACAGTTCAGCCGGCCTCCATTGCCCAGTCAGCCGAGGACACCGATTTCTGCACCTCGCCCTATTCCTCAAGCTTCACGAGTTGGGAATGCAGTTCAACCCCAGCAGAATAGGACTGCGGCTGCAAGAGTGCAATGCTTCAATTGCAAGAACATGGGGCATTATGCTAATAATTGTCCCGAGCGTCAACAAGAACCCGGTTCGCTTCAACCTTGATCCTACACCGCAAGAGCTCCAACCACGGCCGGGACGTGGAAGCCCTCGGACTCCCAAGACTCCACAGACATTCAACAAAGGGCGCATCAACCATGTCACTGCAGAGGCAGCACAGGATACACCAGACGTGGTTCTGGGTAAGTTTCTTGTTAATTCGGTTCCTGCAATTACATTATTTGACTCTGGAGCTTCACATTCATTCGTAACAAAAGTCTTTGTGGAAAGAAATAATTGGAATGTTTGTTTGCTAAAGAATCTTATGTTAGTCCAATCGCCTGGAAAAGAATTGATGACTAATTTGGTTTGCCCTAGAACAACCATAAATATAAACGGAGTAAAGTTCCTAGCGAACCTTATTATAATAGACTCCGAAGGCATAGATATTATACTTGGTATGGATTGGTTGACCAAGTATAAAGGGCAGATAGATTGTGCCAATCGTGCCATTATTCTCACGAATTCTGATGGAACTCAGATTAGATATGAATCCAATACACCCTCAAATAAGGGAAGTTTATTGACCAGTTTAAAAGGGAGAAGTTTGGAGGATGTATCTGTAGTAAGTGAATACCCTGATGTATTCCCTGAGGATTTGCCAGGAATGCCACTGCATCGAGAGATTGAATTTGTTATAAATCTGCACTGCACACTCCAATATCAAAGAGACCCTATCGGATGTCACCATGATTTAGCGTAAGTCAAGAGGCGATTCAAGAATTGCAGGAGAAAGGTTTCATTAGACCGAAGTTCTTCACCTGGGAGCGCCAAGATTCTAGTAAACAAGAAGGATGGTAGCCAGCGTATGTGTGTGGATTATAGAGCCCTAAATGAGGTAACAATCAAGAATAAGTACCCCTTGCCTCGTATCGATGTTCTGTTTGATCAGTTGAAAGGATCAAGTGTTTTCTCAAAGATTGATCTCCGATCAGGATACCACCAATTAAAAATTAGACCCGAAGATATACCCAAAACAGCCTTCTCTACTCGGTATGGATTATACGAGTATACGGTGATGTCTTTCGGTCTGACAAATGCACCGGCATACTTTATGAATTTGATGAATAAAGTATTCATGGAATATTTAGATAAATTTGTTGTTATCTTTATAGATGACATTCTTATCTATTCCAAAACTGAGAAAGAACACGAAGGGCATCTGAGGATAGTTTTACAAAGATTAAGAGAACATCAATTGTATGCCAAATTCAGCAAATGTGCATTTTGGTTGAAGAAAGTTGAGTTCTTAGGACATGTAATTTCTGCGGAAGGAGTATCTGTGGATCCAGGAAAGATTATGATGGAGACGGGGTGCCCGATCTTTCGATGAGATTGATAACTATCAATTTGGTGGAGGTGACTCTCGCGATCCGACTACAACCGTACGACGTCGCTTGCGCCTTAGCAATCACGAACCAACTCGAGATGTTATTGATCTTGCCGGAAGCACGATCAACCTGAACACGGTTCAATCCTGCAAGCAATCAAGAACTAGCAAGAATAAGACGAAAAGTAATCTGATATTGCGAATAACAAAGTTGGTATTCAAAAACAAAGGTGGATCCCAAGGTAGTCTTGACAGTGGTCGTCGACACAATCAAGAACCAAGTTTGCGCAAAGGCTAAACCTAAACTCAACGAAATCCAAGTCCTAGCAGGGGTGGCTCCTATTTATAGAGAAACGACCAGGGGGGGACGCCCTAGGGTTACAAGGCCCATGGGCCCAAGTGGTGGTGGCGCAGCACCCTTTTTGATGATTACGGCTGGCTCGGATGGAATTTGAAGGTGAGGTTAGATCCGTTGGAAAGTAGACTTCATAAGCTTTCCATGAAGTACAAGAACGCCCCAAACGGAGTCCGTATGAAGAAGTTATGCCCGTTTGAATGTGGTACCAATGCAGCAGTCCGAATCCGATTCCAGAACGTGTCCAACTCGGATTCTTGCTTGACTTGATCTCAAAGTGACGTGGTGACCTCCATGATTCCGTCCTTGCATGTCCATGACTCCATGTCCCTTTCCTTCATCCTTTCCCAGGTTCCTAACCACGATTAAATCACTTGCATTAGGTAGCGGTCTATTCTCAGTAATATATGAACCTAGGAATGAATTCACCTGGTAATTAAGTTGACGAGCACGAGCTCGAGTAAGTGGTCCTTGTTGTGGATAAGTTGTATCTATGGAAGGAATGTCCTCATCATCCTCCCCTTCTTGCATTTGAGTCGTCCTCGACTCAAGTTCATCTTCTTCCCCCAAATATGGCTTCAAGTCTGCAATATTAAATGTGGGACTAACTCGAATTCGCAGTGCATCAAGCTTATATGCATTATCATTAATCTTAGCTAACACCTTGAATGGACCATCAGCTCTAGGTATCAACTTAGACTTTCGCAACTCAGGAAATCTATCTTTGCGCAAATGCAACCGGACTAAATCACCAGGTTCAAAAGTTAAACTCTTTCTACCCTGACTACCAGCAATCTTATACTTAATATTCATGCGCTCTATGTTTTCTTTAGTTGTTTCATGCAATTTGAGGATAAATTCAGCACGCTTCTTAGCATCTAAATTCACTTTTTCAGAGATAGGGATAGGCAATAAATCAATAGGAGCACGAGGATTAAAGCTATATACTACCTGAAAAGGGCTTATCTTTGTGGTAGAGTGCAGCGATCTATTGTAAGCAAACTCTACATGAGGTAGACATTCTTCCCATGCCTTCAAGTTTTTCTTCAAGATAGCCCTCAACATAGTTGATAGCGTGCGGTTGACAACTTCAGTTTGTCCATCTGTTTGTGGGTGACAAGTAGTAGAAAACAGCAGCTTGGTACCCAATTTGGCCCATAATGTGCGCCAAAAGTGACTCAAAAACTTCGCATCTCGATCTGAAACAATGGTATTGGGCACTCCATGTAGTCGAACAATCTCTCTGAAAAATAAATCAGCAACATTTGTAGCATCATCGCTCTTATGGCAAGGTATAAAATGTGCCATTTTAGAAAATCTATCGACCACCACAAAAACACTATCTCTCCCCTTCTTTGTGCGAGGTAATCCCAAAACAAAGTCCATTGAAATATCCTCCCAAGGAATGCTAGGTACAGGAAGAGGCATATATAAACCATGTGGATTAAGTCGAGACTTAGCTTTATTGCAGGTAGTGCAGCGAGATACATAGCGCTCAACGTCGCGCCTCATCCTTGGCCAATAGAAGTGTTCAGCTAGGATGTCCTCCGTCTTTTTGACACCAAAATGACCCATTAATCCTCCCCCATGTGCCTCCTGTAATAACAAACGACGAACAGAGTGGGCCGAATGCATAGTTTGTTAGCTCTAAACAAAAATCCATTATTGAAAGCAAATTTATTCCAGCATCTACCATTTTTGCAATTGGACAGGCATCTTTAAACTCATCATCGAGGTGTATAGTTCCTTTATTGTCTCCAAGCCAAAAATTCTACAATCAAGTTGAGACAACATTGTATACCGTCTAGATAAGGCATCAAGAATCACATTTTCCTTCCCTTTCTTGTGTTTTATGACATAAGGAAAAGATTCAATGAATTCAACCCAACGAGCATGTCTACGGTTCAGTTTAGATTGACTTCTAATATGTTTCAATGATTCATGATCAGAATGGATAACAAATTCTTTGGGCCATAAATAATGTTGCCATGTTTCTAAAGTTCGAACAAGGGCAAGTAATTCCTTATCATATGTAGAATAGTTCAAACTAGGTCCACTCAATTTCTCACTAAAATAAGCAACAGGTTTACCTTCTTGTATCAACACACCACCAATTCCAATTCCACTAGCATCACACTCAAGTTCAAAAGTCTTACCAAGTCAGGAAGTTGGAGCAATGGTGCATTTGTGAGCTTTTCTTTGAGAAGGTTGAAAGCTTCTTCTTGCGCTTTTCCCCATTTAAATGAAACACCTTTCTTTGTTAATTCATTAAGTGGTGCAGCGATGGTGCTGAAATCTTTCACAAAGCGGCGATAGAATCCCGCAAGTCCATGAAAACTCCGCACTTGTGTGACCGTTTGTGGTGTTGGCCAACTTTTTATAGCTTCAATCTTGGCTTCATCTACTTCAATTCCTCATGAGTAACAACATAGCCAAGAAAACAAACTCGATCGGTGCAAAAGGTGCACTTTTCGAGATTACCAAACAAACGTGCATCCCTCAAAGCAATGAAAATAGCACGTAAGTGTTCAAGATGTTTATCTAGTGACTTGCTGTAAATCAATATATCATCAAAGTAAACTACCAGAAATTTACCAATGAAAGCACGTAAAACTTCGTTCATTAATCTCATGAAAGTGCTAGGGGCATTAGTTAATCCAAAAGGCATCACTAGCCACTCATATAATCCGAACTTAGTTTTAAATGCTGTCTTCCATTCATCTCCAAGTTTCATTCTAATTTGATGGTATCCACTACGCAAGTTAACTTTAGAAAACATTGTAGAGCCACTTAATTCATCAAGCATATCGTCTAACCTAGGAATAGGATGACGGTATCTAATGGTAATATTATTGATAGCTCTACAATCAATACACATATGCCATGATCCATCCTTCTTAGGTACTAAAATGACTGGAACAGCGCAAGAACTAAGTGATTCACGACGCACTTTTATCAAGCAATTCTTGAACTTGGCGCTGAATTTCTTTAGTTTCTTCTGGGTTTGTCCTGTATGGTGCGCGGTTGGGTAGTGATGCACTGGGAATTAAATCAATTTGATGCTCAATCCCTCGAAGCGGTGGCAATCCCGGTGGTATGTCCTTCGGAAAGACATCTTTGTACTCCTGCAAAAGGTTAGTGACAGCAGGAGGCAAAGAAGATGGTATCTCCTCAAATGAAAACAAAGTGGCTTTGCAAACTAATCCATAGCAAACAGATTTACTAGCATCCAATTCAGTCATATCAGATTTAGTAGCAAGAAAACTAGTACCTTTCAATTGTATTTCTTTTTTGTTCACATGGGCAGATTTCAGTTCTTTCTTCCTATGTTGCACAAGCTCTTTTGCTACAATCTGATTTTCACTCTTAGATTTCTCTAAACTCTTCTCTCTACTAGCTCTAGCAAGTTCATCTTTAACAACTGTCTGAGTCATAGGATGCAGCACAATTTTCTTTCCTTTGAACATGAGAGAGTATTGATTATTCCTACCATGATGCACACAATCAGTATCGTATTGCCAAGGTCTTCCTAATAATAATGAGCAAGCTTGCATAGGTACAACGTCGCAATTAACATAATCATGGTATGAACCCATAGAAAGATGTACTCTCACCATCCGTGTTACCTTCAACTTACCACTATTGTTGAACCATTGAATATGGTATGGGTGAGGATGAGGTTTAGTCGGCAAAGCAAGCTTCTCTACCATGTCCATACTTGCCAAATTGTTGCAACTCCCACCATCAACAATTATGCGAATCGAGTGTTCGTTGACAACGCCCTTGATTTGGAACAAATTATGGCGCTGGTTTTGCTCGGCATGAGACACTTGAGCACTTAGTACGCGTTGCACTATAATGCTCAAATACTTGTCGGCATCTTCGGCGCCAACATGCTCCTCATGATCATATTCTTCTTCATCTCCTATAGGGTCAGTTGCAAGCATAGCATATGTTTCTTCATCAAAATCACTAGCAGAGGAATACCCACCATCATCGCGTATAATCAATATACGCTTGCTTGGACAGTCCCGCATCATGTGTCCATAGCCTTTGCAACGATGGCATTGAACGTCCCTTGTTCATCCGGTCGAAGCAATCAAGAGGTTGTTTTTGCAGAAGTTGTGGTGCTGATTTGTGTGCTTCGAGACTCGTGGCGCGAAATTGATGTAGTAGGGCACGCTTGTTGTTGGAGTGTGATGGCGCCACAATGGACGAGGGAGCAGGGGTGCGCGGAGTCCATGAATTTGTGCGACCTGCAGAAGAATTAGATCGCATTTTCGTCTGGCGTCCCTGCAACTCACGTTCAGCTTTGCAAGCAAGATGAAACAATCTAGTAATGGAGTTGTAATCTTTATAATCAAGGATGTCTTGAATTTCTCGACTCAACCCTCCCAAAAACCTAGCCATGGATGCCTCCTCATTCTCAACTAACCCACAACGCAACATACCAATTTGTAATTCCTGATAATATTCTTCCACGATTTTGCACCTCGTTGTAGACGCTGCGCTTTATTTAATGATCACGAGCATAATATGAGGGAACAAATCGATGGCGCATAAGCAATTTTAAAGCCTCCCAGGTGTTAGGAATGTTATTGGGATTTTGACGACAATGTTCTTTCCACCAAACAGAAGCAAAGTCGGTAAATTCACTAGTAGCAGCCCTAACTCGCCTATTCTCGTGAAATTCATGGCAAGCAAATTTTTGATCAACAGCTAATTCCCAATTAAGATAGCTATCGGATCATATTTACCATTGAAAGAAGGCATGATGAATTTAACCTTAGCAAAAGAATCGCCGTGAGTCACGCACTCACGCCGTGGGGTTCCTTCGCATACCTTGTCGGTTAAAACGCAATTGTCGACGAGCTCGATCGTTGTTGTGGTTGATCCGCCATCGGCCTCGGAATCACCCATATGGTCGAGTCATCTTGTCTCCGCATCACCAGCAGGGGAACAGCAGATGAAGCTTGGGCAATCTCCTCAAGGCGCACCATAATATCTGCCAACGAATTGTTAGTGGTACCTTGCGCTTTCTCCATCGCAGCGAGTGTGGCATTGGTCTCAATCTGGATGCCCTCAAGTTGAGCAAGTCGCTCATTCATCACTCTGACATCCTCTTCAAGACCCTCCGCACGAAGGTTCATAAGGCGTAGAAAATGTTGTACGATTGCCTTAGTACGAGGAGTATGAGATTGATCCTCATCCGTTGTATGACCTGCCATTGTTAGCAAAACACAAGAATATATCCCTAACAGCAACTACTAGGATGAGGAGGTTTAAAAAGTCGCTCACACTCAAGCCTTTTATCGAACTCTTACCAATTCTTACCAAGCAAAATAGGGGTGATCGGCCCCAAATGATGTCAACGATCTCTCAAGATTGATGGAGCGATTGTCGTGAAGCTTAGCCTGCATGCGGTGTAGGAGAGGTGTAGCCGGAAGGCTCAAGTTTGGTAGCAAGGATTAGCAATAATCAAATCAGAAAATGCAAGCTGAAAAATCGCTCAACGCCGGTTGGTGCTGGTCCTAGGCTAGACCGTACTAGAGACGCGAGCCTAGAACACAAACGAGTACACCGCACAGAAAGAATCTAGATGACGTTGCCCACGGAGTTCAGAGGCTCAGAAAAGGACGCCGTCTGCACGAGACACCTTAGAATTACTTGTAGAAGGTCTCTGTAAATTTTGAGCGAATTCCGAGAAAGTTGACTTTTCTTGACTTTGCGGGCCCGTTTTGAGGCCATAAACGACCTTTTTTGGGGTTGAAGTCGCTGCGCGTATGCGTGGTGGCTTACGCGGATCTGAAATCTCCAGATTTTCCATACTTGCTGTAAATCAATATATCATCAAAGTAAATTACCACAAATTTACCAATGAAAGCACGTAAAACTTCGTTCATTAACCTCATGAAAGTGCTAGGGGCATTAGTTAATCCAAAAGGCATCACTAGCCACTCATATAATCCGAACTTCTGCGTCTATTTTCCCGTTTCCTTTCCAACGGATCAAGAAACGCCTCAATCGGAGGTCGTATGCAAAAGTTAGAATTTTCTCTCTCCTCTTCTCTTTTTTTACGCCGCGCTCTTTCTATCTCGCGGCTGCCTTTTCCTTCTTGTCTATCTACTTTGCTCCCACTCCGAGTCCAATTCCAAGTCCTACTCCGAGTCCAATTCGAGTCCGACTGAGTCCAATTCCGAGTCCTATTCCGAGTCCACTCGAGTCCAATTCGAATCTAACTCGAGTCCTATTCCGAGTCCAACTAGGCAACGCCTCCTAGAAACCGAGTCCCCTCTTAACGTGGCGATTCAAACCAACCGCAACGTGAAACCAAGACGTGAATGTAACTCAAACTCTAGAGGAACTAGACACTAAGACCAAAGAAAGCACACGACGATGCAACCGAAAGTTCAACAATGCAAAGTATCGAAAAGAAAAATTGCGAGGCTAAGATTGGTTTGGACCCGTGATCTACTACTATTTTTTTGGCTTTTTGTGTAATCGAGGTAATGAAAAGCAATCTAATCTAGGAATAATCGGAAATTCTCACCGAGTAACCTTGAACTCTAATACCACTTGATGGAGACGGGGTGCCCGATCTTTCGATGAGATTGATAACTATCGATTTGGTGGAGGTGACTCTCACGATCCGACTACAACCGACGACGCCGCTTGCGCCTTAGCAATCGCTGAACCAACTCCGAATGTTATTGATCTTGCCGAAGCACGATCAACTCTGAACACGGTTCAATCCCTGCAAGCAATCAAGAACTAGCAAGAATAAGACGAAAAGCAACTGATATTGCGAATAACAAAGTTGGTATTCAAAAACAAAGGTGGGATCCCAAGGTAGTCTTGACAGTGGTCGCCCGACACAATCAAGAACCAAGTTTGCGCAAAGGCTAAACCTAAACTCAACGAAATCCAAGTCCTAGCAGGGGGCGGCGGCTCCTATTTATAGAGAAACGATCAGGGGGGACGCCCTAGGGTTACAAGGCCCATGGGCCCAAGTGGTGGTGGCGCAGCACCCTTTTTGGATTCGGACTCAGAAACCAACGTGAATTGTTTTGATGATTACGGCCGGCTCGGATGGAATTTGAAGGTGAGGTTGGATCCGTTGGAAAGTAGACTTCATAAGCTTTCCATGAAGTACAAGAACGCCCCAAACGGAGTCCGTATGAAGAAGTTATGCCCGTTTGAATGTGGTACCAATGCAGCAGTCCGAATCCGATTCCAGAACGTGTCCAACTCGGATTCTTGCTTGACTTGATCTCAAAGTGATGTGGTGACCTCCATGATTCCGTCCTTGCATGTCCATGACTCCATGTCCCTTTCCTTCATCCTTTCCCAGGTTCCTAACCACGATTAAATCACTTGCATTAGGTAGCGGTCTATTCTCAGTAATATATGAACCTAGGAATGAATTCACCTGGTAATTAAGTTGACGAGCACGAGCTCGAGTAAGTGGTCCTTGTTGTGGATGAGTTGTATCCATGGAAGGGATGTCCTCATCAGATTAAGGATGTGTTAAATTGGATCCAACCCAAGACCGTAACAGAAATCCGGAGTTTCCTGGGTTTAGCAGGTTACTACTGTCGTTTCATTGAAGGTTTTTCCAAGATCGCCAGGCCTCTCACGCAGTTATTAAAGAAGGAAAAGAAATTTGAATGGAGTAAATTTTGTGAGGACAGTTTTCAAGAGTTAAAGAAGAGATTAACTTCTGCACCAGTTTTGCGGTTGCCCGATATTAGGAAAGACTTTGAAGTTTATTGTGACGCATCAAGACAAGGACTTGGTTGCGTGCTAATGCAAGAAGGAAAAGTGGTAACTTATGCATCAAGGCAGTTAAGACCGCATGAAGAAAATTATCCCACTCATGATTTAGAGCTAGCAGCGGTGGTGCATGCTCTAAAGTTGTGGAGGCATTACTTAATCAGTAATCGGTGTGAAATATATACAGATCATAAAAGTTTAAAGTATATATTCACTCAACCTGACCTTAATCTGAGACAAAGAAGGTGGCTCAAATTGATAAAAGATTATGATGTGGGAATACACTATCATCCAGGAAAAGCTAATGTAGTAGCCGATGCGTTGAGTCGGAAGAGTCATGTTAACAATATGTTGATTCAAGATAGTCAGTCATTTCTTTATGAAGAAATTCAGCGACTGAATTTGGAAATAGTTAAGGAAGGTATTCTGTCTACATTAAAGATTCACCCTACCTTGGAAGATCAGATCAAGGCAGCCCAACGAGAGGATGAATATGTTAAAGAAATTAAAGAGAATATGAAGAAGGGTAGAGCACCTGGATTTTCAGAAGATGAAGAGGGAATTCTTTGGTTTGGAAAGAGAATCCTAGTACCCGAGAAAAAGGAAATAAAAGATTTAATCTTAAAAGAAGCTCATGAAGCAGGATATTCAATTCATCCTGGAAGTACAAAAATGTATCAGGATCTAAAGGAAAGTTATTGGTGGACTAGTATGAAAAGGGAAATTGCAGAATATGTAGCCTTGTGTGACATATGTCAAAGAGTTAAAGCAGAGCATCAAAGACCTGCTGGTCTTTTGCAATCCTTGTAGATACCTGAATGGAAATGGGAGGAAATCAGAATGGACTTTATAACTGGGTTACCAAAGACCAAGTCAAGTTATGATTCAATTTGGGTTATAGTGGATCGCTTAACAAAAGTTGCCCATTTCATACCAGTTAAGACCACTTATTCGGGAGATAGATTGGCAGAGCTTTATATGTCAAGGATTGTGTGCTTGCATGGAATTCCAAAGAAGATTGTATCAGATAGAGGATCTCAATTTACCTCAAGATTTTGGCGGAAGCTTCATGAAGTTTTGGGAACCAATTTAATTTCAAGATCGCTATCATCCTCAAACAGATGGTCGATGTAAAGGGTAAATCAAATTTTGGAAGATATGTTGAGAGCATATGCATTGGCCAATAAAGCCAGTTGGGATCAAAGTTTGCTTTATGCAGAATTCTCCTATAATAATAGTTATCAGTCTAGTCTGCAGATGTCTCCTTTCGAAGCTTTATATGACAGAAAATGCAGGACACCTTTGTATTGGTCAGAGACAGGAGAAAGTCAAGTGTTTGGACCTGATATTTTGAAGCTAGCAGAAGAGCAAGTCCGTTTAATTCGAGACAGTTGAAAACAGCATGCACTGTGCAAAAGAGCTATGCGTATAATCGCCGCATGCTAGAGTTTGCACCAGGAAATCATGTGTATTTGAAAGTGTCACCTTTAAAAGGGATGCGTCGTTTCAGAGTCAGTGGTAAGCTTGCTCCGAGATATATTGGACCCTTTCCAATTATAGCCAGAAGAGGTGAAGTTGCTTATCAGTTAAAGCTTCCGTCCCAACTGTCAGATGTGCATGATGTGTTCCATGTGTCGCAATTGAAAAAGTGCTTAAGAGTGCCAGAGGAGCTGACGCCTTTAGAAGAAGTGAATCTAAAAGAAGATCTCTCATATCCAGAGTTTTCAGTCAAGATTTTGAAAGAGGCGTAACGTCAGACCAAACAAGATCACAAATTTTGCAAAGTACAAGGGAGCAATTGTCCGTAGCCTAAGCAACTTGGGAGCGTGAAGAAGATCTCAGAGCAGAGTTCCCAAGTCTTTTCCCTAGTCCTTCCGAATCTCGGGGTCGAGATTCTTTCTAAGGGGGTAGGTTTGTAACAACCCAATTTTTGCTTTTGTTTGGAAATAATAATTTTAAATTAATTAATTCAATTTATTTGGAATTTTCAGAGTTAAGGATTTCTGTTTAAAAATAAAAAATTATAGTAACAGGTGTTGGAAATATTTTTCTTAAGTCTAAAATCCCTCCAGGAATTTATGTGAATTTTTCTGGAATTTTTAAAATTTATTTGGTATTTTTCTGAGTATTTTAAAGCTTTCTAAGGTTTTCTGAAAATCTTTAAAAGAATTTAATTCTTAATTAATCTTCGGGCGACACGTGGCAACCATCCGAGCCATCCATCTCCGCCCGCGCTAATCCCGACCGTTGCTCCTCACTTACCCCTTCCCCGCCTTCTCCTCCCCGATGTCTGATACGTGTCATGCATCGGAGTATTCCCCACCGCCGGATCTAATCGGGGCTGCTCATCTTCACTTACCGCTTCGTCTCGATCCGATGGCCGAGATCTTTCCTCCGCCACCCGCCGCTATCCGCCGCCGCCTCCTCTCTCTCTCTCGCCGGCTGTGGGCCCCACTGCCGTGCCCGCTGCCCCGCCGCTTCTTCCTCGGCGCCGCCGCCATTATTGCCGCCGCCCGAGCTCGCGCTCTTCGCCTCGGCCGTTACTCCTCGCCATTATCGTTCCCGAGCATTCACTCGTCATGCGCGTAACTAGCCAGCGATTTCTCTCGAATTGTCGCCGCTTCACGGTTGGAGATGAAAACCGCCGCTTTAACTCCGGCGAGCTCGTGCGCCGCTCTCCTCTCGCAGCATATAAAAACGCCTCCCGGGACCTCTCGCCGCACCTTCCTCTCCTCTTCGCGTGCGCGCCGCGTGTTTTAGAGTCGCCGAGTACGTTGCCGCCGCGGTGAGCTCCTCCGCCGCCCCGCCGCTTGCTCCGCCCTCGGTCCCAGCGCCGGCACAGCGCGCCGCGCCGCTTCTTCGCTTGCGCTGCTGCGCGTCGCGCTCGCCGCGCTGGGCGCAAGGCCAAGCTCGCTGCCGCCGCGTCGTGCCGTGCCGCCACGCGCCGATCATCGCCGCTTTCCCGCCTCGCGCTCGCATCGCGCGCCGTCCGCTCAAGATCGGAGCCGCGAGGCACCACCGCGCCACGCGTCCCCTCTCCACCGTTGATCCCACCGACACCTCGCGCACTGCGCTCGCTGCGTGACGCCGCGCGACGCGCCGCCACGCGCCGCCGATCGCCACCACTCGAGCCCGCGCCACTCCATCGCCGCCGCCATCCGGATCCGGGCCGACGCCCGATATTGCCACGCACGCCCGCGACCGTCCGATCTCGCCACCGCTCGCGCCGAGCCACCCACGCCGCCCCTAGCCACGTGGCGGCATCGGCGTGCCACGCCACCCTAGTCCACGCCGGCAGCCCACGCGGCATGCCACGCCACCGCACGCCACCAAAATCCTCCCTGTGTGCCACGTGGCAGCCACGCCGCCAGCTGACACGCGGCGCACCAGCGCCGACGCCACGCCGCCTCTAGCTTGCGCGCGCACACTGCCCGCGCGTATCGCTCCGTGGACTCGGTCCACCGTGGACCGGCCCCACATGTCAGCCTCTATAATTTTATTTAAACTCCATGCTGACGTCATTATTCCGATTTTCCTTTAGAAAAATAATTCTTGCTGACGTCATAATTCATTTTCACAATAAAATAAATTTCAAAAATTATCCTTTTTCCTTTTTCTTTAATTTGAAACTTCCAAAAGCCATATCTTTCTCATTTTAACTCCAAATTGACCCATTCAAATTTCTAAATTCATCTAAAATTCCAAACTTTCATTTGGTATATTTATTTTGAATTTTTGAGTTTTTATTGTATTTTATTTATTTGGTTCTCCTCGTTTCTCGTGTAGAGTCTGAATTTTCGGAAGATTTTCAAGAACAACCTCGGGAAGATTCCGACCTAATTCAAGAAGGCAAGTCTCCTTGACCATTTTGCTCCTATGTTTTATAAATAGTTTTTGTAATTATTTTAAATTATTTGCATGGCTATGTTTAGTAAATTGATAATTTTAATTCTAAAATTTTTTTAAGCACCTAACTTGTTATGCCCTCTTTTGGAAGTTATGTACCATGTACCCTTGTCAACTTAGGATTTAATGTTTTGTTTGAAAAGTGGTAATAGATGTTATCACTGTAAATTTTAAAATAAAAATGAAGTTCAAGGTAAAATTTGACGAGGGTGGATGGAATGTTTGGTCAAAAGGTTTAGCACGAAAAATGGGTTTGTGAATGATCCACCCTAGTCGCCTAAGGACCGATTCTTGTGTTTGTCCAATCTGAGTAAAACAGTACAACCACAAGTTAAAATGGGTACAACCTAGCTAATTAACCTATAATAGTTTAGTTTTTGTGTCACTATTGGAAAATGGGTATCAGGGATTTACTGATTACTCAAAGTGAGGGGTAGGGATTTACTGCACTTACATGGCGCAAGAGGGGGCTTCTGAATGTGGTGGATTTAACCCTTCAATGTGAAACCTCAGCGAGTGATATAAAACTATACTAGAGTAGGTGAAAAGCTTTGTGATATTTTATCTGGGTCTCATGCCAAAGGAAGCGTGTTGACTGTTAAGGTAACATATCTCTTGTGGGTAAAGTTGTACGCACTCTGCAGAGTAATAAAACTATTCGAATAGCCGTGCCCACGGTCAAGGGTGGACAAAGAATGCATTCACATAGTAGAGATTTGACTTTGAATTTAAAAAGAAAAGGTTTTGGAAAACTAGAGAGTGGATAGAACTCTCGTGATTTTGGTCTGGTGGATGTAACCAGTTCAGGTGGTTTTAACCTCCATTTTGAATCTTGGCGGAGATAGCCTAATTTATCAGTGATGGTGGATGTAACCTTCACTAATGTACTTATTAAATTTCAGACTATGAAATTTCAATGTTTAACAAAATGTTTTTAGTAATAGTATACAAATTTGAAATAAAATGCTCATTTGTGCAAAAGAGCCATATAGCCTTCCTTTGTTCAACCCCGCATCTAATGCATTTTCCCAAGACTTATGAGTACATTTTTGTACTCACATACTACACTTCAAAATAATTCTCAGAGGAGGTTGAAGCTCAGAAGGAGATTACGACTCACTGCTCCGCTTATGCTATGATGGATTCTTTCCGAGGACTAGGTCTCGTTGCTCAAGTCAATTGCCTGTGGCATATTGATGGGCCGCTTATTTGAATATTTTGCTTCCGCTGCTACCTTTTGTGTAAGGGGTTCGTGAACTACAGCTTGTAAGGCCTTGGGCCAAGACTTATGTATTTCAGTTATTATTGCAATAAAGCGTGGTTGGCAACGTATCATTATTCTGATTATCTGTGTGTACTAGCGTTGATCTGGGACTAGTACTGCAATACACAGGGGGTCCGGGAGTTTCTACTCCAGGGTCTCACAGAAGTGGTATCAGAGCCAACTTGACTGTAGGACGAGCCCTAGGTTTTGGCAAGCCATAAGGATTTATGTTAATAAAAAATTTATATACAAAAAAAACATAAGTTCCTTTGCTTCTACTCTTCTCTTACTTAGTACCTTGTACTTTTCTTCCTTTTCACTCTGTAAAAGTTTTACTGATCTCTCCTATTTTCAAATTGTAGATAGCAGGGCCGCGTGCCTTCTTCGTGCCTAAGGCCTACAGCCGGGAGTCGGTCGTCACCTCTGCACCCGCAGGGTGAAGATGTGGACTCCAAGCCCAAGGCTGCCACTGCCTTCGCCACTCCCGCTAGAAGCCACCGTCATGCCCGGCCGCCTCCACACCCGGTCACCTGCCGCCGCCATATGTGGGAAACCGGTGGCTAGGGTTTTAACCCTTGCCACTAGTCTTTAGGGTCGATGAGGCCATGGGCTGAACGGGTTGATTTTGGCCCGATAGTGATAAAAGGGGGAAGATAATATTCGACTGACAATTTTGCAAATTAGCCCCTGAATTCTCAATAAATTAAGAATATTTGCTAAAATGCGAAAATAATTACAAATTTAACGGAAAAGCCCAGCCGACTTGATTTCTTTCCTAAAGAAATTAAATTTTAGATTTATGAGCTTCATTATAATCTTTGTTAGCACTTTTATATTATTATGTTTTATATTATTATGTTTTTTGAATTTATTTTATTTAGTATTTTATTTCTGCTTATTAGTAATTCCAAAAATTGCTTATTAGTTAATAGAAATTCATTAAAATTACTAGAAAATTCAAGAAAATCCTAAATAATGTCTACTGAATAGATAAAAATCTATACATATCTGATATAGCAATATTCATGAATTTTTACCTGTCATAAATTTAGAGGTTTGCATGAATAATGTAAGAAATATCTGACATCGTTAAGAAGAAGTTTTTGAGCATGCCCTAAATGGTAGCAACTACCTCATATTGGCAATGGATGTTAAAATCAACTTGAGAGCTCGATCGCTAGGCGCTGCCATTACCCAGCCAGCAGCTGGGGTTCCTACCATTCTTGAGGCCACCAAATGTGTGGCACTACAATTCTTGGGGCACCATATCCATCAGTACCCAAAGTTTGAATACCTGCTAGAAGAGGACCTGTTGGCTTTGTGGAATTCCCTGAAGTTAAGGTATGACCAACAAAGGTCCATCATGCTACCTGAAGCACAGTGTGAGTGAACCAACATAAGATTTTAGGACTTCAAGAAGGTGTCAGCATATAATTCTATCATTCATAAGCTTGTCTCTAAGCTCAAGTTCTGTAACCAGAATGTTACAAACGCTGAGATGAAAGACAAGACTTTAAGCACTTTCTGTCCCACCCATAGGACGCTCCAGCAGCAGTACCGTTAGGCCAAGTACTCGAAGGAATTATAGTTGTTGGTGACATTTAGGGCTCTTACTGGGCTACGGTGTTAGACTTAGAGCACATTACTTTATCTCATATGCAAGTGGACTTTTGGGGCTACATTTGGGGGAAAGGTCAATATTCTTCAAGAAAATGAGTGGTCCATCGATGGATAGACACTTCGCTATACCGGTATAAGATACAGCTATAGATGCATCGCATGGCACTGCATTGCATGAAAATGATACAGAAGCGACAGACAGTGATACAGTTATAGAAATATTGATTTACAATTCACAGTAGATTTGGATTACAGATTACAGACATAAAATTGAATTACCACTTATAGTACAGAGTTATTGATCTACAATTTATAGTAGATTTGATTTACAGTTCACAGTAAACTTGATTTACAGCTTACAATTGTAAAACTGGATTATAGATTATAGTTATAGATTTATGTTACTATTTTATTATATGCTAACTGAGTTTTCGAACTCACCCTTGCTTTGTTGTTTTTTTAGGGTGATTCGGAGTGACGATATGCATAGAATGGGAGTAGTTCCTTTTGCACTACACATATGAAATTACTGTTTAGTCCCCCACTGAGTGTAAATGTTTAGTCTGACACTAAGACTTTTTGGCTTGTCGTTGGGTGTAGTATACTCGTGAGCCCTTGGTGGTGAGTCTCCATGGTTAGGGATCCCAAAGTTTGTTTTTACTAGGGTGATTTGCAATATAAAGTAGTTGGTTTATCGTAAATATCCTATATTCATTTATTGACTACTCTTGCTGGTAATCTTAAGAACAGAGGAGATACTGCTAAGTCTTTTTAGCCACACTAATT
This sequence comes from Melocanna baccifera, assembly GCA_036346265.1. Lineage (NCBI taxonomy): Eukaryota > Viridiplantae > Streptophyta > Magnoliopsida > Poales > Poaceae > Melocanna > Melocanna baccifera. The sequence goes on along the minus strand of CM070676.1, from coordinate 20,502,983 downwards.
TGAGATGGACAGAGTGTGGTGGTAGCACCATGGGCCCTGTTGAGAGACCATGTGGAGGTAACCCTGTGTGTGATGAGTAATTGACTCGTGTTCTGGAAAGTTTGAGTTTGTTTCGAGCATTTTGTGCTATCGACTGGTGCTAATATTTAATTACAATATTTTGTACGGTGCTATGTGATGTGTTTTCTTGTCTGTGGTGGCTGCAGGACATTGGAGCTGAGTCATGGCGAGGCACGGAGTGACCGGACTAGGCACAGGCGGTGTTGAGGTCGGAATGGTCGGATGTGTCGAAGACGGCGAGGACTCGAAGTGGTTGCGAGGCTTGGACGACAAGAAATGAGGAAGCTTCCAGGAAGGTGCAGGAGTGGTATTTTGGTAAATACGCAAGGCTGCATAAAGGAAGCGGATTTGATTAGGAGAGAATGGGTAAAATGATGAGTTGTTGAGAGCTAATGGGTAAAGTGCTAAAAGTAGTTGAGAGCTAATGGGTAAAGTGTGTTATAAACCCATTAGTGGAGGCTATAAATAGAGAGTGCTCTCTAGTGGAGAAAGTTGAGAGAGAAGGGTGTAAGTGTTAGGGTTTTCTCTAATACTTGTGCTCTATGAGTGTTAATGTTTTCTCTCCATGTGTGGGCTTATGTTCTTGAGAAAGAGAGTGAGTTTAGGGTTTTATTTGTCTCTCCATATGTGTGAGTTGAGTTCTTGAGTTGTGAGATGGTATGAACTAGTTGTAATCATTCCTCTTATATTTAATCATTCATCTCTTTTTGTCTCATTCTAAGAATCATTTGTTTGAGATGTTTTGGCCTTCCTTGTGTTTTGATTTTCAGTTTTTGAGAGAGTAAACCTTGTTCGTGCTTGTGGTGGAAATCTGTCTCAAAACCATTTGATCAGTTAATTTCCATGAGCAAATCGGTTCTCTCTAGTTTTGAGTTGATCTTTTGACTGCTCCTTCTTTGCTTTGAATTGGGAAACATATCAAGGCCTCTTGACTAGTTCATCCCGAAAGCAAGCTTCCCAATCTTTGTTGGCACTCTAAAATTTTTTGTTAATTTGTAGATCTTCTTGGCTCAGAACTGGATATATTCACAAGGCCCGTTGGCTAGTATTGCCGAGAGCAAAGTATTTGATTCTTGCGATCAGGAAGTAACAGGAAATAAGTTTATGTGTTCCCTGTTTGCTGTTTTGTTCTGAATTTTCTTCCTGTTCTTTTGGCTTGCTCTGCCTCTCTTTTTTCTTGCTGTTTCGGCCAGGTTTCTGGGAGCATTTTCTGTGTTCAGTTGCTGCTGTTTTCTGCTATCTATCTGTGGTTATTTGGCTACTGCTAGTTGCTGATTTTTGGTTCAGCTTTCAGCTTTTACTTTGTGCTTTTTTACTTTGTACTTTTCAGCTTTTACTTTGTGCTTTTCAGCTTTTACTTTGTGCTTTTTAGCATTTACTTTGTGATTTTCAGGCTGTTTTGGACAGCAATTTGTGTTACTTCACCCCCTCTGCTATCCTTCACTTGTGGAGGGTCTGTTATTCTCACCAAAGTGAGAGTTAGTTTTAAGTGTAGAAAACTTAGCTTTTAGTGTCTTAAATGTGATTTAGGCCTAATAATTAAGTTAAACATTCAAGCATATGTACTTCCCAAATTGTATTGTTGACTTGTACTACTAAAGTTGATGTTTATGAGTTGATTGGGTGAATGTTTCTCTGTTGTGAGCAATGATGCCGAGAGGTAGAGGTCGTGGTCACGATGTTGGCCAAGGTCGTGGTGGCCATGGTCATTGCCGTGCCCAAGCAGAGTCATCGCTAGATGTTCAGCAGGAGGCACCTGACGCGAAAGTTGGGTCTGCTGAGCAGTCTGTAGGTAGGAACCAGACAAGGTCTTCGGCCTTGCGGCGGGAGTTTGTAGAGGAGGTTCGTGCGCTTCACCGACAAGCGCCTACTGCCGTACCCATCGCTGCCCCGACTGCTGTTCCAGTCGCACCAAAGGCAAGAATGAGCCTACGTGAATGGATGGCGTTGCGGTTGGACACCTTTGATGGGTCAGGTACACTAGTCCAAGCTGCGGATTGGTTACGCTATATGGGAAAGCAGTTTGAAGCTTTAGAAATGACTTCGCAACTTAGGGTTCACTTTGTGGCTTTCCAGTTGAAAGGTCAGGTGAACATCTGGTAGGAAAGAGTCCTCTCAGCCAGAATCCCTGCCCAAGGTCTAGCCACCTAGGAGATCTTCATCGAGCAGTTCAAGGTGAAGTACTACCCAGAATCTTTTGTGGAGAGTATGGAGGTCGCCTTGTCAGCCTTTGTGCAGGGAAGAATGACCATGGCAGAGTACGAGGCAGGGTTTAATAACCTGATCTATTTCGTACCATCAATTGCGAACAATGACTTGGAGACATACAAAAGGTTCTACCGAGGGCTTAATTCTGAGTTCCGGTATGTTATGGGAGCTACGACACCGCATGACTTTAGATCCATGGTAGAACAGGCCAGAGGGATGGGAATAGAGATGCAACTCACCAAAGGGTTCCAACCCTCTAATGGTCCGAGTGCTTCTGGTGGTGACCAGAAGAGGAGCTTTTGTGAGTGGGGTGGGTCGTCTCGGCGGCCCATTCCCAAGAAGTCTAAGTAGAGTCAACGTTCCTCACAGTCTTCCAGGTCCAAGTCGATGAAGTCTTCCCCTGTACCACCGGTATTGTGTCCTGTCCCAGGGCAAGGCATGATATGCTTCAAGTGTGGTGGTGGGCATCGTGCTGTTGAATGTACCTAGACGGGGGAATGTCGGCACTGTGGCCGATGGGGCCACATGGAGAAGGTCTGTCGTCAGAATCCTTCCAGTGTCATTAAGTGGGAGTCGGCATCTACGTTATCAAATGCTTCATCTCAAGGGTCAGTCCAGGTGTTAGCGGCTGCTCCTACGCCACAGCCTCCTCTTTGGACGCCACCTACCGGGTACTACAGGCCTCCTACACCAGTCACTCCACTTCAGTATGCTGCATCGCCTCCAGTTCCGATGCCACCATAACAGATCATCAGGGCTTTCGCCACCTCGGTGCTGTCCGAGTCTACACATTGCCTATCGCTAAGTCCGCAGGTCGACCGGACGTAGTGACAGGTACCCTGTTAGTGGATTCACACAGTGCTCTAGTTCTTTTCGACTCTAGTGCCACTTATTCTGTTGTTTCCTGTGAGTTTGCTAGAAAGGCACAGTTGAGTATGCAGCATATTTTGCAGTTGGTTATAGTTAGCTCTCTAGGAGGCATTATTGATAGCTCTAGAGTTTTCCCCGAATGCATGGTTTCAATAGATGGCGAGGATTTTGTGGCTAACCTCATAGTTATTCCGATAGAGTATTTTGACATCATCCTCAGTATGGATTGGTTGCATCGTTACTGGGCTGTGATTTCTTGTTTTTGGAGGACAATCACTTTGCAAGCCCCTTCAGGAGAGGAGATAATGTTTCAGGGGAATGCACCTCCATGTTCTCTTTTGAGTTGGCCAGCTTATTCCCTAGCCGATGAATGCTCAAGTTTAGGTTACTTCTACCATTTGTGGAAAAGAACAACACTCTAGGCTATCTCGTTACTGACTTTGAACGGATGGGAATTTTCTATTGTTATGCTGGGACAGCACAGGTTGAGATGCAGTTGTTGCCGGAATCAGCAATTCCAGAACGAGTGAAAGAAGCGCAGCAACATGATTGGTTACTCCAACAAGTGAGGAAGTGCATCGATGAAGGGAAGATGGGGGGTTTCAGCTTTGATAAGTTGGGCGCATTACGGTTTAAGGGCCGCCTTTACATGCTACAAAAATCTTATGTCAAGGAGAAAATATTGAGGGATGCTCATCGTACCTCGTACATGGTACATCCTAGTGAGAACAAGATGTATCGAGATTTGAACAAGACCTTTTCGTGGAAAAGAATGAAAGTGGATGTGGCTCGTTATGTAGCGTCCTACGGATTTGCTAGCAAGTGAAAGCTGAGTATAAGCGTCCCGCTGGGCTATTGTAGCCTTTACATGTCCCTGAGTGGCCATGGGATGATGTTACTATGGATTTTGTAGTCGGCTTACCTTGTACCCAGCGAGGTAAAGATGCGATTTGGGTAGTAGTGGATCTATTCAGTAAGTCCGTACACTTCATCCCTATTCGCACGTCGAACTCGAAGTGATTTGGCACACATATATATGTGTGAGATAGTCAGGTTGCATGCTGTGCCTAAAACGATAGTTTTAGACAAAGATGCCACATTTGTCTCCAAGTTTTGGGAAAGTTTGCAAAATGCTCTAGGCACGAAACTTCAGTTTAGTATTGCCTTCCACCCATAGATGGATGGGTAGTCCGAACGCACCGTACAAACACTAGAGGACATGTTGAGATCCTGTGTTTTGTCGTGGAAAGGTAGCTAGGAGGATCAGTTGGCACTCGCGGAGTTCGTCTACAATAACAGCTACAACTCTAGTGTTTGGGAAGCGCCATTTGAGGTTCTGTATGGGCGGAAGTGTAGATCGCCATTCTGTTGGGATGCCATAGGCAACAAGGCAGTTTTGGGTCTAGATTGGATCCAGTAGATAGTGGAGCGAGCGGCGAAGGTTAGACAGAATTTGCTTGCTATCAAAGAAAAGCTTAGCCCACGGTACATTAGGTCATTTTCGATTCTGGCATGAATTGGAAAATCGACATATCATTTGGATCTTCCTGAATCCATGCGAGGAGTGCATAATGTGTTTCATGTTTCTATATTGAGAACATACTTAAGGGATCCATAGCATGGGATTGTTCTAGAATCGTTGTCCCTTAAGCAAGACCTCACCTTTGAGTCTCGTCTAGTTTGGATTCTCGAGGAATCAGAGAAGGTGTTGAGGCACAGAACATTAAATATCTTAAGGTACAGTGGTTGCAACAATTTGAGTGAGAAGTAACGTGGGAATTGGAGTCTCGCATGCGCGAGAAGTACACGGAGTTGTTCTCCATGGGTACGAGTTAGAGTTGTCTTATGCTCAATCCAGTTTGTTATATTTCCGCCGTAAATTACTGAGATTCAGAATTCAGGGTCAAATTCTGTTAGGGGGGAGGAATGTCATACCCGGGCTCAGCCCAGCCCGACCCACGTTGTGTCCATATAAGAGAGAGGTAGGAGGAGGGAGGAGGCAAAAGTTGATTTGCTCTTCCCCTCCCTCGAGCTCTCATTGCTTCTATCGCTACCAGCTACTGCGTCTCCCCGCATGCGTGCCTTGCTATCGTCCCTTCTCCCTACGCTTGCCGCCGTCGCTGACCAGTCGCCGGCGCTGCCGCTCTGACCGCACCTCCTTGTCGAGCGCGGCTACCACCCTCCGGTCGAACCTCGCCTTCCCCTGTTGTTGCAACACCGATGCCACCCCCTCGTGCGCAAGCCCCCACTGGCGCCGACCCTTGCTACGGGCTAGTTGGAAGATGAGGAGGGGAAGCCACCCGAGTGAGAGAAAGGAGAGGGGAGGAGGCGGATGTCTAGGCGGTGAGAGAAGAAGGAAAAGGAGAAGAAGAAGAGAAGAAAGGGAAGAAGGAAACAGCATGAGAAAAAAGGAAGAGAGAAGGAAAAAGAAAGAGGGAAGAAAGAGAAGGAGAGGAGGAAGCGGCCGAGCGTGAGAAGAGAGGAAAGAGGGGAAAAAGAAGAGGAAAGAAAAGAGAGGGAAAGAAAAGAAGGGAAAGAGGAAAGAGGAAAAAGAGAGAAAGGAGGGAAAGCCTAATCCAGCGCCAGATCTATTAGATCTAGCCAAGGAGCGACAGATCGTGCCATGATCCGGTCGTCGGGATTAGGGTAACAGTTCAAAACCCTTTTCCGTTATTTACTAATTCTCACATAAATTAATATATCGATTAAACACCGGGACAGCGAGAAGGTGTTTGGTGACAGGATTTGGCTATATTGGATTATGCGTAAGAGCGATGTCGTCTGCTTGTATATGTGTGTCGCGTTAGCGATAAATTGAAATGGTTAATGCTTGTTCTGGTGGTGGTTCGAGTTCAGTGCCATTCGTGCATCATCCGTCAGGTTAATAGGCAAATGCATGGTAGAACAGTATAGTGTGGTTAATGATTGCTACTCATGTTTTCACGTCATGATTTACAGTGTTTATGAGCTGAGATACATGATTACAAGTTAGGCATGTATTGATAAGTGCGATTTATGATTAAGTGCCAACATTGGAAGTATGTGCATCATGCATTGCACTCATACACAGAGAAACATGGTCTACTTCGGTAAGAACTCCATGGGAGTGGAGGTTGAACCCCCGTTTGAAAGAGGACAGGGCAAATGAGTGGTCCATTGACGAGTGGACACCTCGTTTTATTATATGCTTGCTGAATCTTCGAACTCATCCTTACTTTGTTGTTATTTTAAGGTGATTCGGAGTGATGGTATGTATGGAATAGGAGTAGTTCCTTTTGCACTACACATATGAAATAATTGTTTAGTTCCCTACTGAGCGTAAATGTTTAGTTTGATGCTAAGACTTTTTGGCTCGCTGTTGGGTTTAGTATACTCATGAGCCCTTGGTGGTGGGTCTCCATGGTTAGGGATCCCAAAGTTTGTTTTTACTGGGGTTATTTGCAATATAAAGCAGTTGGTTTATCGCAAATATCCTATGTTCGTTTGTTAACTGCTCTTGCTGGTAATCTTAAGAACAGAGGAGGTACTGCTAAGTCTTTTTAGCAAGACTAATTTGAGATGGATAGAGTGTGGTGGTAGCATCTTAGACCTTATGGAGGGTCAGGGTGTTACAACAACCAAGGAGGGAGCTCTTCCTGTAGTATCTGATGACTACATGCAGGGTGATAAAGCCAAAGAAATAGGTGTCCTTTTCTTCAGAATGCCCGCACATGTCACTACTGTAGCATATTCTTAGTATCTAATAACATTGAACCTATCTACTCTAAACATATTTGTTGGTCAGTTGCATTGACTACGAAGAGAAGAGTAATTGGGTCTCTATTTCTTTTCATTTAGCTAATCTAACTTATGTCTTATGTAAAAGGAAAGGGTGTGCCTTTTTTACATAAGAATCTAAATTGTTGTTTGTGTCCTTTTAATGTGAATATGTGAATAGATGTATTAAAGCTGATGTGATTTCCAGCACAAACTAAACATAGCACCAATAATGCAAAGAACAATGTGTCAGCAGCTAGCCCCAGCGCTCAAATTTCTCAGTCACCTTCAGGAGAGAAAAGTTGTGGTAGCAGAGTGAAGGGAAAAGTAAAGGATTTCATCCAAATATTTAGTCCTGAGAGTTCACCAAAGCACAAAGGAGCACCTGAAGCTCAAGATCAGACATCCGGTGGGAAAAATTAAGACAAAGGTGGAGCCGAAGATAAATTTAACATATCCAGTCTGGAAGCTGACGAGGATGTCAAAACAACCAAGATAAACAATCAGAATACATTTTCCACTGCACCTTCTGCAGTAAGTCAACTCTGCATAGTCATATTACATGGATAATCCTATGAATATTGATCAATTTCTGAATTATAAGTTTGTGGGAATTTACTTGAGTACTATCTTAAGCAAGATAGGCAGTTTTTTAGGAACAAGATAGGCAGATTGACATTACAGAATTTCACAGATACACCTGTTAGATTAATCTCTAAGTTGTTTCAGATGAGTGAAGAGCAAGATTGGATGGAGAAACTGGTCCTTACACAAAAACAAGTAAATTTTCAGAAAGAAAAGAAGTTACACCTCCAACTTCTATTGGTAAGTATACCTGTGAATGAATCAAAATATTTGTTTTGCTTTCTAGGAGGAGCCATAGTCGGTAAAACCATCTCATTGGTTTTTGTATTACTCCTGCAGCCTGTGAGAGCTCATGTCAGCCTTTCTTAATCTTTTGATGTTTGTTGTAAACATTTGGGGTCTTGCTGCAATGTCTATTAGCAATAGCCAGATTGTAGTAGTGAGATTAGTGCAGAATCATTTGTGAAAGTTTTTTTTTTACTTTTGCTCTTATTTCCTTTGTAGTGCTGACCAGGGTTCAAACTTTTGGACGCCAAAAAATTTCGTTTCTCACCGAAACGTCGTTCGAAATTTTGGACGAAAATTTCAAATTTTTTGATGAAATTTAATCAAAATTTGAATGAAATTTAGACAAAATTTAAATAGAGATAAATTCGGCCAAAATTTGACCGAATTACTACTCTTTCGGTGGCAAACGAAAGGAACGAAATTTCACTATTTCGGCGAAATTTCGTCCGAAATTTGAAACCCTGGTGCTGACCAGCCTACCGTCTTTCTTTCTTTCTTTTAGGCTTCCCTAGCTCCTAAGCATGATGCATCAGTTCTTGATATTACTTTTTTTTTTGTTCATGCCACTCTTACATTGCTCCCTTAGGTTGTATGTACCTAGAACTACAAGATACTATACACCGTTTAGTTTGTAGTTTTTATTGGCCCTCCCATTTCTACTGTTGTGATGGAAATAGCCCTGGGAATCACCGTTTTTTTTTATTGTCTGCACCTCAGATTTTCATCTTTCTTAGCTACATGGTTCGTATTGGTATCTCTCTGCTATCAGTTGCTCACAGCGTTTCGTATACAGGTGTTGTACTTACATTACCATTCTGTATAATATCTAACACATCCCCATTAGTTCAGGCCTATTGCCGTAACATTAGTGTTTCCATTTCTTTAACATACAAACCTGGACCAGCTATTGATCAACCCTTAGCATCATCTAATGCAAACAAAAAGAATACTTAGCTGGTAGCAAGATATGGCAGTGGAGATGAGCTGCACCCAAAAAAAGGTACATAATGTGTCCACTGTTCTTTGTTTACTTATGTTGCTATTTTGGGTGTAAGATAGCAAAACTGTACTACATATACCAATTTCCGAGTACATTCCTTAGTTTCTTCTTGCAACAGTATAGTACTAATTTAATTCTAACCACTAATTTATTTCCTTTTTCTTCTGTTCATATGCTGCTGCTCTCTCTACATTCTGGATTTTAATAGCTCAGGGGACTGGTAATTCACTACAAAATCTGGGCCCCTAACATGATAAGAATAGTCAGGGGACTCGTATGCCACTACAAAGTTTGGCCCTCAAACATTCTAGATTCTAATAGCTCAGGGGATTGGTATGTCACTATAAATCTATCTAGTGTGTTTAGGTCCTTTGGTGTATGAATTCTTACCTGACTATGTAACACTCTGACCCTCCACAGGGTCCAAGATGCTACCACCATACATGATAATGTCTCACATAAGCATACCATAAACAGAGTCAAGCACGATAACTGTATTAACAAGAGAATCTATTCTCCAATCTACTGTAATCTGTAAATTCTACTGTAAATTGTAAATCAATCTACTGTAATCTATAAATCTACTGTGAGCTGTAAATCAATCTATCTGTAACTGTATCAGTCTGTCGCATCTGTTTCATTTTCATGTAATGCAGTGTCATGCGATGCATATGTAACTGTAGCTTATACCGGTATAGCGGAGTGTCCACCTATCGATGGACCACTCATTTGCCCCGCTCTCTTTCAAACGAGGGTTCCACTTTCAATGTTGGCACTTAATTAAAATTGCACTCATCAGTATTCACCTCACTAGTAATCCTATATCTCACCCTATAAACACTATAAATCATGTATCTCACCATATAAACACTATAAATCATGGCATGGAAATATAAATAGCAATTATCAACCACACTATACTGTTCTATCATGCACTTGCCTATCAGCCTGGCGGATGATGCGCTAATGGCACCGAGCTCAAACCGCCATCTAAACAAGCAACAATCATCTCAATTTATCGCTAACACTGTACATGCACATACGAACAAATAACGTCGCTCTTATGCATAAATCTAGTATAACCGATCTCCCTCTCACCGACATCTTCCCGATGTTTAATCGGCAAGTTAATCTATACGAAGATCGGTAATTAAACTGAAAAAGGGGTTTTTGAACTGTTCCCCTAATCTCCGACGATCGGATCGGAGCACGATCTGTCACTCTCCGGTCGGATCTGACGGGTCCAACGCCGGATCAGGCAATCCCCCCTTTTTTTTCTCTTCCCTCTTTCTCTTTTTTTTCCCTTCCCTTCCCTTTCTTTTCTTTCCTTTTCTTTTTTTCTCATGCCCTCCCGGCTCCTTTCCTCCTCTCCCACGCTGCCGGCCTCCCCTCCTCCCCTCTCACGCCACCGGCCTTCCCTCCTCCTCTCTCATGCCGTCGGCCTCCTCCTCCTCTCACGCCCGGCTGGGCCCTCCCTGGCCTCCTCGTGCGGCGAGCAGCCGGGTGGGCAGCGAGGGCGCATGGGGTGAGGGGGCGGCGGCTAGGACACACAAGAACGGCAGCATTAGCACCGCAGTAGAGGGAGAACGGAAGCGTAGGCGGCAGCAAGCACGGGGAAAAGGCGCGCGACGAGGCGCAGTAGTTGGGAGCGTAGAAGCCACAAGAGCTCGGGGGAGGGGAAGAGTAAATCGCATTTTGCCTCCTCCCTCCACCCGTCTCTCTCTTAAATAGGCATGGCGTGGGCCGGGCCTGGCCTCCATGGGCCTCAGGTATGACAGACTAAAGATACAGCCTCCCTACTGCGGAGTATTAGCAAATTGACATACATTCTTTTTGCTACCACTACCATATAGGATGATCTTCTGCTCCCCTCCTATCATCACGATGATAGTCTTTGGTGCCTATCAGTCATGTATCTAGAATCCAGCATATCCATTATTGAAAATGTAGATAATATTTTAACTCCAAGTTTTAGTAGGAGACAAAAACAATATACTAGTTATGCACAACTAACTACTAATAGTAGGTTACTCATCATACTTCAGAATATACGCAAGAAAAATATTGTATCAAAATCGTACGAACACACGAACGACTTACTGTTGGGCTTGATGAAGAGCAGAAAGCAGCGCAGGCATGATGTAGTGAAGGCTCGATGCAGTGCAGGGTGTAGTAGGAGCGGTCGCGCAAATGCGCTGCTCAGAAACATTATTGCCGCCCGTGCAGATTCTCTCTACGACAATGGTTTGGAGATCCCGCTCTTCTATCTTACTAGTGCACGCCGAGAAGAAAGGTCGACGAGATTCGAGTGCTCAACACTTCGTATAAAAGTGGAAGAAGACAATGGGAGAAAGGAATAGAGTTCAGTTTCAAACTTGGACGTCTCTAGGCCTTTTATATACATGCTAATTACTCTCTAGTAACTGACACCATTAGACTGAAATAATACTCAAGTAACTGACTCAATTATTCACTGGTAACTGTTTGTATTCAAACCAAATATTTAAGCAGTCTCATTACTAGTCAAAAGAAGTAACCGACTTCATTATTCACTGGTAACTGCTGATATTGAAATAAAATTAATGAAAATTAAGCAGTCTAATGACTAGTCAAAAAGAGAGAGACGGTACAAGATTCAGCAAAATAAGGTGGACATGGTCTGCTAAGTGGTGCGCCACATCACGGCGCGGTCGTGCGTCGCAAGGCACAAGTCACGCAAATTTTCACATGAAAATATGCGAATACGCGCGCATGCGCATGCGCGTGTGTGTTTAGCCAAAACCATCCTCATGCCATCCACTTCCATAATCAAGGAGTGACATGGACTCCACCTTATAAATTGATCTCCTCTATTTTGCATTAGCAATATGATACTAAACCTTGCATGCTTTAGAATTAAGGAAAATAGGCCTTAATTTGTGAGCCTATTTCTAACATTCATTACCTTCTGACTCTTGAGAGAACTGGTGTATACATCCTATACAGGTATGCTTACCGTTATATAAGAATGTTTTTCCTAAATCCAGCATGGCGCAGCATAGCGCGCAACTCTTTCTAGTATGATACGCCACATGGGCATCGGTTCTTTTGAGTTTGCCATGTGTCTAGTCCATGTGTGCAGTTCCATGCCAAAGGGACGCCAAGCCCGTGCAGCATCTGACGTTCGAGCGTTTGAACAGACTAGCTAAGCACTAGTGTGAGGCTGACGGGCTGGACCCATTGCATGAGATGGATTGGGTCAAATGTGTAGCTCTTTGATATAAATCTGGATAAAATCTGTTGTTTTCCGAAATGGTTTCTTAAATATGTAGTTCTTGATAGATAGTTATGACAACTTTCATTGTAATTATGTGAAATTTACTGTTTATTTTTTATTTGCTTTGTTTTATAATGGTTGAATTTTGCCAAATGTTTTATGATTTGTCAATGCAGCCTAATAATGTCATGAACATATTTGACATATATCCTTACTATTTATGGTATCAGCTTCTCAATGAGCACTAGAGTATGTTGGATTCTGACTGTAAAGATAAGAAAATCAATGTTGACAAATATTTGACATATGCGCTGGTGCCTGGTGAATGTTGGTGGCCTGAGATGAACACTTCTACAGTAGGTGAGACAGTTGCAGTACAATACATAGGGCATGCCTGGGAGATTTGAGAGACCTCAATTTGGAGCTAGGTTGCAGAACATGGTGATCCAGAACTTGGAGACAGAAGAAGCTGGAGCCTAGCTAGATTGCAAGTCTAGAAACATGGTATTCCTTCTCTTCAGGTTGTGATCAACTACTGTTGCAAGAAGGCTCCTCTTAGCTTCACTCCTAGTGATTATGTCAGGGCTTAGTTATTGCAGGATAGGGTATGGAGAGCTAAAAGTGTTTTCTTTTGTATGGTCAGTTGTGAACTCATACGTGTTGAATGCTCATAAGGGTTATATCTATTTTGTTTAGAACCTGTGTTACGAAGTTGTAGCCACGATTCTTGTGTGCAAGTTTCTTGTGTAAATGCGACGGCAGGTTCCTGAGATTCAACTTTCAATCTTTCTTTTTCTGACTTTTATACAGTGTGTGCTTTATATTAAATAGTGCGAAAGCTATTTTGTTACAGCGTGTTCCATCCATTGGATTTGTACCAAACACAAGCAATGAACGAGTTTCTGAATCGATCGAAAAACACAATATACATGTAAAGAAATCATTCTTTTGATTTGACTTGTGTAGAAGAAAAATCTGATCGGAAGAACCATATATACTTGTAGTACTGGCTGGACGTGGCGTCCGTCCTAGATGTGCAAATACTAGCAGACCTTTCTCGCTTATATAATTTTCGAATTATTATTTATTATTAATAAACAATCGGTTCAAGTAACCTCCAGCCCTCCCCTTTTTAATCCCATCTTCCATTCAAATATGGGACTGTTTTTTTTGCTGCGGTTTATGACTTTTAACTGAAATTTTTGAATTTTAGCTGTTTACGACAGAGATTACGAAGAGAGAGATTCTCGCTTCTGATTTTGGATAGTACAGATGTTGAGTTTTTAACGTATACTATAATTAACTTGTAGACTCCATCTTAAAAAAATACTATGTTTGAAAGTTAGATACTATAACAAAAGCCAAAAGCCGTTTTGAAGAGCTGAAAAGAACAGACCCTATATATACTGTTGCTTCAAAGATATGTCCCAAACTTCAAATCTTAAGACAGTATCTCTTTTTCCGCAATCTCTATCGCAAACAGCTAAAAAGCCATCAGCTGCGGCCAAAAAGAACAAACCCTTCCAAAGTACAACCCAAAATATCGGCCGGTTCTTTGCTTGGAAAACAGGTTTAAACCGAAACCGCCTAAGTCAGGTTCAGAACAATGGACTAGATAGAGCTTTATATGATTTACATTGTACAAAAAACGAGGGCACATATAATGTGAGATTTACATGGAATTACGCACATAATGAGCACTCGGAAACACTACCCGAAAAATATTGGCTACATGTTAGAACTCAGAACTAGGTCAACTAGCAAACACTCTCTCCGCCCCGCCACCCCCACCCACCCCCCGCGCCCCCGGCTGCCGAGGGGACATCTTTACACTAGTTGCAAGCCTACATGTCCAACTAATAGTAACAAGAAATTTTTTTTGCCAACAGTCACGGTTTATTGTGTGCATGAATTGAAGCCCGTACAACATGATGAGGAGCTGAAGCTTTCTCGTTGATAAGAATTTGTTCTGGAAAGTCCACACGAATTGATTTAAACTGATAGCGCTGTTTGACATCAAAGAAAAGAACATGTAAGCTCGTGCAAAGCGTGCCGGTTAAAAAAGCTCTGACATCATCACAACCAACAAACGTTCTACAGTACAAATAACTACTTGTGTCAGCTCGTTTGCGTCAAAAAATTACGGATACACAAAATCAAGATAATTTTGCTATTCACAACTAAGCATCTTATTGATTATTGAAGAGATATATACACCTGATGTTGATGAGCTACATGGGCCAAGGCACTAGATTCTATATACATACACACATAACATGAATGACAAACCACGGAAGGAGGTAGAGGAATAAGATGATGGTATCTAAGGTGTACCTTTTCTTTCCATGGTATATCCAGGATTCTGTAGTATGGTTCTAACAGTGCCACTCGATCACCTTCTTTAATCTATGGCACAGAGGGTTTACATTAGCATGGTATAGCACACATTACAGAAAAAATATTACTATGTCATGAGTTGCTGACAACAAAAACTATTGCTACATGAAGAAATGACAATAATTATGTCAATAGTAAATAGTTATCAATGATTGCTAAGAAATCCAGTAACATCTTAAAACCTGAGAAAAAATTGCTTGAACCACCCTTGTTTATTAACAATTTGTCAGTTCCACATGCAAAGTACCATATGGTAAAGTACTAATTCATACCATAGAAATTAGGGGTGGAATCAGCTTGAGGCCAGGCGAGCTCGGGAATGCTCGAGAAGCCTAGCAGGCTTGGATTGTTTATCACATAAGCTAAAAATGTCGCCCAGCTACAATCAGGGAACTTGTTGGCAGAACAATGACCAATTCTAGCACAAAAATCCAATTGAACCTTACAAGAAATAAGTTCTACCACAAATCGTCTCCAACCAAACCAAATCAACCTTTGCAACCTTTTACCAACAACCATGAAGAAGATGAACAATATACAGTAGAATACAGCAACAACAGTACAGTGCAATCATTCCCTCCAAATCAAGGTTGCAAGAACCATCAATATCCAATCTTTGCAAGAATCATCAGCATACATGCTGGGATCACAAGCTGCGCAACATATTGTTGAAAACTTGCTTCTATCAACTACTAGACAAAAGGTTTGGACAACCAGCATTAGGTTGCAGAAATCAGAGATTCAGGGGCAGACCAGCATGGAAAAGGCAATTCATGAGTTCTTTCTCTTGTGACAAAAAAATTTAAGCAACCGCAGCTTGGGTAGCATTATTTGGGGATGTGGTGGTGTTGTGCTTGACCGGTTGCTTAATGGGCTTGTGGATATTTGGTCCATACAGAGTTTTCAGATGCTTGAGTTCAACTCATTTGTTTGACAAGCTGGCGGCTCAGCTTGTTAATTCAACAACCCGAACCTGAGTTGCCAGCAAGTCACAAGCATTTGTTCCAGCCCTAAATCCCAGGCTTTGTTTAGATAGGGAGGGATTAGACCCAATCCCTTCGGATTAAAAGGGATTTTAGTTCAAATTTCCTGTGCATCCGAAGGGATTGAGAGAGAGAGAGAGAGTTCTTTGGGTGAGAAGTAAAGCAACCTGCCGTGTCCCTTTTATATTGGCCAGCCCTAAAAACATCAATCTAAATATAATGGTTAAATTAAACTACATATAATGACCCCAAATAACTATGTATCTCCTCCTAACAGGCTAACAGCCGAAACCTTGATGCTGCTGTTGCCATACCCCCACATGCTACAGTATTTATGCACACCTGCTGCCACTCACACTCATGCCAATGACACAATGTTCCAAAAAGTCATTCATAGCTGCCGATAATATCAATAGCAAGCCCAAAATGATACAATACATGGTTTCACAGCCTAATTGGTGTTTTGGAACAAGTTGCCAGTATATCGGGTATATCACCAGTATATGATACAGTAAGAACTAAGTCACCGATTTGTTCCTTTTAGTTAAGTTGCACCATATACCTACAAAGGGACTTGACTCAACTGACTTGTTCCTATCATAGAAGTGTAGGAGAATGGGTCATATGTTTTAATATGGTTCTTAACTATTCCCAATTTGGGATGGCAATGGGGACATTCCCAGCGGGTAGTGCAAGAATGTCCCCAAACTTGAGACATTGTTTCAGCCAGATACCTGACTCAGGGGACCCTCCCTCCTAGCCCCATTACCGACAACAAGTAACTGTTAGCCCAGAAAAAAAAACTCACGGAACTAAGGCGATCAAACTCGCACGCACGCAATGCTCTGATCAAACAAACTTGACAAAAAAAACTTTGCACACACAGACTCACGCGAGCACACATACAAATGAAACACAGAGAAGACTACTTTCGTTTTTCATTTCCTGCACCTACGAACACGCATGGAGATTTGGAGAGAGATAAACACAGGTAGTGCACAGAGATAGAAAGATACTCTGGACTCCACCATCCATTGGACTCCTCAATTACTCATGCATACATTGAAGAGGACTACTACAAACTGCTACATCCATTCATTCATTTGGGCTCTTATTTATAGCAAGATGACTAACGTAAACATGGCTTAAAACCAACGCTAACAGATGGCCTAAAACAAAACTAATTGCTGCTGCACGTTTCAAACTGTATGCATGAAGAGTAATTCCCAATCCGTTTTTTATGGATCGTGATGCGGTACCAAGTCAAGATTAGATCTAACAGTAACAACATAGGTGGTGTTTGGTTTGGTTGTTTTCCCACATAATCCGATTACAACGGCAGCAAATTACGCTAGTTCCTGTTTGGTTCGGCTAGGCCATTATCGAGTATCATGGAAAGGGATTCCGGCCCAATACGAAACTCATTACAATCTACATCGGGCGTTTTCTGAAATCAATACTGGCCAGATCAACGCCCTTCGCGATCCCCTCCTCTCCACTCGTGAGTAGCGATGCCCCCTCGCGATCCTCCCCTCCACCTCGCGTGATCTTGTGTGGCGATCCTGCGCAACTCCTCTCACCTTCTTCATCCCTCTCGGCATCGATGAAGCCCTTTGAATAGCTTCCTCACGTCTCCGTCACAAGAATCTCCCCCGTTCTTCTCATGCTTAACCCTAGCCTATATTCGCCTCCAAATTCCATGGAGTATCTGCAAAGTTGCAGCACTCCGTGACACCCTGACAAGGATGCTCATGGAGTAAAACATCCACGAGTTTATGTTGGGATGGGTTTGTAAACATTGGGTTTTGATATTGCTTATGTAAAATTGGGCTTTTGTACCTTGGTTCTTTCTTTTCAATTTCTCATGATATTACATTGGTGTCTCAGACAGATATGGATTTTTCGTAAATCCAGATTACTCTTCTCATGAATTAGAGATTCAATTTTTTCATGTTGGATTGACCAAGCAATTTTTTGTTAATTGTTATTTCAATGTTCGATACACCGCTCTAAACCAAATGCTGTAATGCTATCTGATACCATTACCTAGTGGAGCCAAACAAATTAGGTAATCACCTGTTACACCATCAAATCTCCTGTAATCCAATTCCCATTCCCATTAAGTTAACATTTTCTGAACCAAGTGCCATCATAGAGTAGAGAGCAAGTGGTAATCAACCAGCAGATGATAGCCAAATCAGCAAATTTGAGGAAAAACTTGACAACCATGGAAGGCAATATATCAATCGAACACATGAGGGGATGATTTGTGCAATCCTTATTATACATTAACGCAGAACACCAACGCAAGTAACTTACCTTTAGTTAATTTTGATATATGCCACTCAGTATTTGATTCAGAGAATTGCAACAAAATGCCATTGCGAAGTTCATTCTCACAAAAATGGCACTACAGCGTTGTGGTGTTCAAAAAAATGCCACTCATGTACATGTTTATGAACATGGTGACGTCCACGAGTAGCATAGGGAGAGTATGCAGATGAGTGGCATTTTTATGAATAATAAGGTGACTCTGCAGTGGCCTTTTGAGAGAAGAACTTTGCAATGACATTGCTCTGAATCGGTCACTTTGGAATGGCATATATCAAAAATTCCCTTTTCTAAATGACAAGATTTACCTTTTAGTTGTCCAGTGGGCAGTGGACAAGTAAAATAGTTTTGTTGAGTTTCATTATTGTTCTGTTCAGTTGTTGGAACAGGTCAGTACCCCTACCAGAACTAGAAAACAAATTTAAACATGTAATAGTTCCATGTGGGTTACTGAATGTTACCAGTGGGATTCAAATGTAAATTGAATCTTAAATGTATTACTTACATTTTTATTTGAATAAAAACAAGGTTGATTTTCTATCATGGGGATTTATGATAACCACTTTTAACCGTCTGGTTACTGACAAGATTCCAGACCCTCTCAATGCAATTTTCTTAGCTAAGACCAAAACAGCAAAATGCTTCAATAATACATTAATACCACCTCCCTGCCAGACATGCACACACAGCCCCCAACCACCACCATGATAAAACATACCCCAAAAAAACAACATGAACAAGCAACAAACAAATAATGCAATATCTTCATTTTTCAGAACATAAACATTCACCGGTGTTATGAGATCTTACTGCTTCATTTTGTAGCCCGTAAACTGATAGTACAAAATAAGATTGATCCAAGTCACATGCTAAATAATACCTGAAAAGACCATAAAAAGGTTATCCCATTGAAGTGTATAATATAACTTATGAAGCATGACATAACAGGAGGAACAAACAAGATGCAATGGTGTTTTTTAGTATGGACTCTATAAAGGAACAAAGACATATATATTCATCTACATGATTGTATCGTGCTTCAACCAACCAGGTTGGCAAATCTTTTAGCAATAAGGCTATACACAAATATTACAAGATCCCCAATTACCCATTGGAAATTTTCCTAGCTTTGGCAGTTCAACAATGAGGCTAATAGTTATTCATATATTCCATTCACAAATACTGTTCGGCATATGTTCAACTGACCATACTATATTCACTATTATAATGAAATACAATCATGTTAAAGATTCCAGTCAAAACCACTGGTACCCAAAAATCCTGGACTTGGACCAGGAAAGTTAATAGTGACCAAGATTTTGCAAATTCAAATTTAAAATTTTTCACAGACAAATTGAATGAAGTGCGTTCGGATCATGTGTATTTTTTGTATGGGCATAAAATTAACTAAAGAAATTTACAAAGAATCATGTGAATTGCAGTGCATTGACGGTATTTATTTATGCTAGTGCTTATCTTAATGTTTAGTATAGCTAGACTGCTAGAGGTTTTCATTTGTGCTGTACAAAGAACCCAAAATCCTTAAAAATACTTTGTGCATCATAAAGAATTTTGGAAGAAGTTTACATTACTTATCACAAAAGTTCAGTTCCACACCCCAACTATGAAACCAGATATCTAGCACCCTAAACTTCTAAAAGTGGATCAATTTAAACCCCACGCTGGTATTGTAGGTGGTTTTTGCCACATAACCCTGTTTTGTGATGACTTGGAGTTTTTAACTATTTTCAAAATGACTAAACGAGTCAGCAAATAAAATGAAGGTAGGCCCCACGTGTCATCCACCTTACCCTCTCCTTCCCTACCCCTCCCCAACAGGTCGCCGCCTCCATGGTCAGAGGGAGAACCAATGGGACGAAGACAACAGCTGGCAAAGACGCAGCCTCCTTGCCGACTGCCACCCCGCTATCCTGTACGTCCACACCTGTGAACCTCAGCCTCCTCCATCGTGCTGTGGCACAGCCTCAGCTAGGACGAAATGGTGGCCAGTTGATTTGAGTTGAGGAATTTTCTGTCCTGTGCCCGATGGGAAAGAATGGCAACACTGGGACACCGCCAACATGCAGAAAATGGCTAACGCCGCAGAGCCAATCTCAACATTCATCGTCGGCTCCATGGCCATCACTATACTTTCTTTACTGCTCATGCTCACTTTCTCAGTTCTCGATTTGAGCCCAAGCAAAAGGGATCTCTTCATATACACCAATAAAGCTAGAAAATTGTATCAATAATTTTTGGAATAAAGACAAGGGGAAGATCAAAAGGTCGATGTAAAGTTCAGTGAACTAATTGATTGCGCCTCTTGCATGGCTAGCAAAAAGAAAAAGAACAAACACTGGAGCAATTGGAGCTTGGAAGTCAACAAAGTTACTGGACGCATACATGCATTGAGTTTACTCTGCAGGCGCTGGCGGTGCTCTCTTGCAGTAGCCGCAGGTAAGCAGAATGGGACGCTGGTGACCATGGCTGGCCTGCACACCAGCAGCAGTGCTGCCTCGTTGCTGTGCAACCATGAGAGCTGACAGGAAACAATTCAGCTGCAGCATCGTGAGATTCACCAGGACCTGATCCATCGCCAGCAAGTCCGTGGTCTTGCTGTGGTTGCCAGCATCCATTCAAGCACGAAAGGAAATAGGTAGGTGGCATGTGTCGATGTGAACTGGGGAGGGAGACATAGAGGCAAAGAGTTCTTTTAAAAATTTTGTTTGCTGACTCATCTAAAATAGTTTAAAAAATCCATGTCAGTGCCACTGTGGCATAACCACACTGAGAAACCACATGCGGTTAAATTGGTTCGGTTTTCAAAGTTTAGGGGTCTAAATGCCTGGCTTCATAGTTGAGGGCAGAAACTGAACTTTTGTGATAATTGAGGGGGATAATATGGATATCTTCCAAGATTTTTTACATTCAAGTTGTCTTCACAATTTGGCAACTGAAACCTTTCCAGTTCAAAAATAATTCCTGGCAGAGAATGAACAAAAATTGTTTAGGACAAGGGCTGAAAATTTTGCTGGAAAGTTTTTTGTTAAAAAAATCTGAATAGATTAGTATGTCGAAGTCTCAATTTCTACTTCTTTCATGGCAGTTAAACACTACCTTCTCAACCAGAAGTAGATGCTTGGAGGTTGGAACATATTTCCATAGCAAATATCATATATTTCCATGCTATTATAAAAAAATCCAAATGTTCCAAAGCAGAGTAACTAGAAGATAACAAAAAAACAAAGTATAATGGAACATGCATAATGAGCTTATTGAATATTATGTATTAAGGCAACTTACAGTGGAGCAACATTATCGGGTCTTATCAAAAGAACAACTTTTCCCAAAACAGCAACCGTCTTGTTCAAACCTTCTGATAGGATGCTTATGGTTGCTTTCTTGTGGGATGATTTTACTATGATAGGATAAAGGTGAAAAAAGTATAAAAAAAATAACAGAATAATTTAACAAAAAAGTCATATGACTTCAATATTTGCAGTGTCAATAAGAGTATTACAATTGACTTCGCTCAAAGATGACACCAATGATGCTAATCTCTTGGATCGTAGTTGCCCCTGTGGAAGAAATATATCATAAGTAGAAAATCTTCCCCAAACAGAGAAAATATAATTTGCAAAGCACAATACTGGTGTGCCTGAAGTTAATGCATTCTCATCAGAAAAAATATACAAGGAATTGCTTAGTCTTTGCTACATACTGCTTTGGATAAATGATCTTCAGCCTCCTTATGATAATCAGGGAAGACATCCAGTATTTTTCCCCTCAAAAATTCATAAACAGCACGCTGTTGTGATGATTTCCTTTGCTCTGGAAGTACAAGAAACTAAAAATTCATATAGAGAAGAGCATGACAGGAACTTGTCTAAAAAGAGTGACCTATTAGAAGTGAGACATTTGATGAGAACAGATATACACATATCATCACTATGACAGTGGTAACATTAAATACTGGAAAATGGGTTGATAACTTAACTCAAGTAACAAATAATTAACCACCTTATAACAAGTTGCCAAAAAAGGAACTGAAAATGTCCCAAAATGTTTCCATCCAAGACTAGTAACTCGGTAAAGCACAAACCATCCTATGTCAGAATCAGGTACAAACATTCCAATAGCACATGAATATAACAAGGACATAAAACTCTGATGCTATCTATCATAGGACAACTTACATAAAGAGAAGTGCAGAAATACCATGTGGGCACCACAAGTAAATAGAGTAGATATGATCAGATGGCAATGCAGCCATTTGTTGAATCGTCAAGGACACCATAATACATAATATCTGATCTGTTGTGTTTTTCATAGTTAATTGTGCTTCACAATGTTAGTTCCTTTGTTTAGATGCCAATTTTCATAAGGTGACACTGGTGCAGATATTTGGAGGAAAAAAAATAACGTTGGTTCTATTACTTCCTCCATGTTCTGAATATTCAATACTATCACACAAACGTGTACCTTTCCAGATATACATGCACAACAAGAAGATTTGCTGCCAGCACAATACTATTTACTATAGCTGGACTCCGGAATGAACAATATGCAGGCACCAACACTCTGGAGTGTGGGTATTCAAAAGATAGACCAGCCACCAGGCAATCCAACACAGACACTATGACACCCGTCCTAGAGTTGTAATAAATTTGCAATACAATACCCAGTAACAGTAACACAAAAATGCTAGATACGTGGAACAATGCAGAAACAATTGTACTAGCATCCAAAGCATTCCCCCACACCATCAGAGCATCAAGAATAAATTAAGAATTAACTCAGCTGCTTACAAGGCACACCCTTCAGTACAAGTAAAGACTTCGACATTTCTAAATTCCAAGTCGCCGTACTAGCAGCATCCAATTGGGGCAAAATCATCGTTTTTTACTTAAACAGCTCCTGTGTCACCACAACGCAGTGCTACTAATCGAATCGAATCAATGGTCTAGCGATGGATACTGGCGGTTGGGAGGTGGTGTTGCGAAGTGTACCGGGCGGGACGGAGTCGAGGACAGCGAGGGCGGCGTCGGCGCGGGCGCGGAGGGCGGTGGCCTTCTCAGCGGGGTCGCGGGGGAAGAAGGTGTCGCGGACGTGGTACAGCTCCTCCACCGCGTCCGCCGTCCCCTGCAGCGGGGTCCTCCCCACCTCCGCCCCTTCATCCCCCTCCCCCTTCTGCCGCTGCGGCTCGGGAGCCGAGGCAGAGCTCGCCGTTTCTCTGCCCGCCTCGCGGCTCATCGGTTTCTGGACGGCGATGGGATCTGAGGAGAGGGAGGGCAGGGAGAGGGGACGGTAATGCGCACGAGAATGGAAGGGGTCTAGTAGGGTAACGTGGGAGGGAGGAGGAAATCGGAAAGGAGGGACCGAGGGAGCAATGGGAGGGAGTCTTCAGGGAAAGGAATTGTCTCGGATGCCCCCCAGATGCTGCCACGTCCCATGTGAGGCTCTCTTCCATTGAATTTTTTTTTCATCTTTAGGTGGCTAAATAGGCGGTACGGTTTGAATATATGTAGATACGATCCTTGAGATACAGCTCTGTATAATTTGTTACTAAATAGATTATTGTCCCGTTTCAAATTATTTCAGTTTTTAACTTTTTAATTTTAATTATATATATTTTTAGTTGTTTTGAGCTTTTTTTAATTTTTTCCTTATTCCTTCGTATTATTCGTAATATATAACTTTTTATTTTTAAAATTTAATTACGTAGAAAATGTTATCAGCAGCTACAGTGTATTTTCAACTGCTATGATAAAAAAATCATAAACCTGAATTTATAAGTCCTCTGGAGCACTACCTGATCTGTGTGCCACTGTTGTCCTCTAACTTTATTCTTTAACCTAAGAGGATCTAGATTCCCTGAGGCTGTGGATGCACATCCAGCCATCCAGGGCTGCCATAGCAACTCGTTCCTATATCTGAACAGGAAGAAATTCTAGTGGAGGAGGTCCTCCCCATCCACCGTTGATCTGGCGTGGGACCCATCGGATCAACGGTGGATGGGGAGGGTCTCAGTTGAGGCCCTCCCTATAGAAAAATGTTTCATTTGAACATTCTTCGACTATTTAAACAAAAGTGGGCGCGGGCCAGAGAGATTGGATTTTAAAAATATGTAGCTCTAAAGTAGCATATTATTATGAAAAAGATAGCTATATTTGAAAACTAACCATGGGCAGAGATCACACCAGGACAATCCTATGGTTTCAAATATAGGGTAACTTAGTTCTTAGTGATGCCAAGATTTTCCTAGTGGATATGTGGTCGCTTTGGATATGTATGTCATGTTTCAGACGGTGAAAAGAAAGTATATCGTGATTTTTCTACTGACATTTGGCGGTGCAATGTTGTGTTATGGTTCCCTGTGGGTGTCGGAACTAAATATGCAAATATGAACCATTTGTGTATTCTGCATTAGTCTAAGATCATGCTAATGCACATAGTGACAACATAGATGAATCATCATTCTATACACACAAATGGCTAAGAAATAAACAAATACCTTTATTATCAGAATAGCAACCTTAGGGTCAAACTTGTAATTAATAGTCTCAATAGCCAAACAACTCAAATAAACCGTAGCAGAAGAAATAAAATAATATTCAAGTGTAGCACATCCATATGCCCATAGACAATTGACTGGGGTAGCATGACCTAGTTCTTCTTGATCCTTGATGTATCAATCCTCCTTGAACAACAAATTATAACTGGTGTCTTCAGCAACTGAGTAGTGTTGTTTATAGCAAGGGTGAGCATATGGAGTACTCAGCAAGTTATGCACACAGAATGCGATATATAGATACAAGGTTTGAACAAATAAAATGGATAACTTGGCTTGTTTTGCATAAATCTAATTTTAACTTGACAATAAAATAATTAGATTGAAAGTACAAATTGAATAAAATAGACAATAAATAGGTGATAAGGTAACAAGCTCCTATTATAGTTCATCCATCAATTTCACCTTACTTTTCCTTCCCATATTTTTTGTTACAAAAATCTAACCCTTGTGTGAAATTCTCGAGCATGTCCATGATCGCAGACACGGCTATTCAAATAGATTGATTAATACTTTGTAGAGATTTTACAACTTTTTTCACATGATATGATCAACTCATCCTATTGTCTGACACACTTTTATAGGTGTACGACTAAGAAAATCATAACAAAGCTTTTAAAAATTTTGCCCCAGTACTGACTCCTCTCGATAATCTTGGTCCTCTCCACCCCCACCCTGATCACATAGTGTTGATGTGGTGAACAATCATTGGATTTGTAAAATGGTATACTCTGTCCATATGATGTAACGCTCACAAGCAGTTACACTTTCCACCCTGACATATAGCTTAACCTACCATCTGAGGAGTCAAGACTGAAACTCGGTAACTTATTGAGCTAGATCTGTCCCATACCAGATATGTGGTTGTACGATTGTGGCTCAGTTCAATAGCTTATAGTTAAGTCCTTAACTGACCAAGACGATACCAACCAAATTCCCTAACTATTCCATGAGTTCACCAACATTTTACAAACCACAAGAACACAAATCTTTCAATCACCCTAGTCTAAACTATTTATCAACCCTTGATATTAAAGTACAACATATGCTATTAATGATAACACATATTACACAAAGCTATCCACAAAGCGATTCCATGTATCATTAATCTAATTTAATTTGATAATCCAAAACAATCTTCTATAATTCCTAGCATGGCTAAGCAATCTAACCAACCTATGTTGGTGACAAATTAATGACCAACTGATTATAACCATCCTAGGGTGAGAAAGGATCATAGCATACAAATGTCAAGGTAGATAAATAGCAATTGGGCAATAACTACCTCCTAGTGTATTTTTAATAAATAGCAATGCATGTAATTTAAATACAAAATATTTTTTTGAAAACTGGGTTCGATACAACCAAGTTTGCATAACTTACCTTGCTAAGCAATGCTGGTGTTCTTTACTCTCTCGTTCTTTGTCCTTTGGTTTCTTTGCTCTCCAACTCTTTTGAATGACTATCAAAACATCGACGTCTAATGAGAGAGAAAATTCAAATAAAAAGCAAAATAGAGCATAAACAAACTCTAAAAATTAAATAAAATTTAGCATAAACCCAAGCTTGATTTTATATAAATTTAGAGACTTGAACGGGCTCAATCAGAGATCATATGAGAGATAATAGACTCTTGAAAGTTGGATCAGCTGAGAAATTAGGGAAAAAAAGAAAAAAAATATTGTGTAGGGTTTACTGTGCTGCGGACCAGATCTATGGACTGGTTTGGGTTCATGGTGCACTTGGTCTATGAAAAAGTGTTATGGTAATGTTGCTGGCATTAATGTGGTAGGTGACGTGGTGGAAATGTAGGTTAAATGTGATGATGTGGCATCTATGTGTTGCGATAGTGATGTGGTAGGGTGCTATGGTGCGCTGAGCTAGCGGTCTGAGGCTGGTGTGGCTACTGCATGGGTTCCACGTGGGACAGTTGAGCTGATGTGGCTTGCCATGTGGGTTGCCAGCTCAAATCGGATCTATGCCCAGGGTTCTCGGTGACAACGACAGCGAACGATGGTGGGTGAGTGAGGTTACCGAGATGATCCCGAGGACATAACGAATGCATCTAGCAGCTCAAATTGACCAAAGGAGGTTGGCAGATTGGCTGGCAATGAGACGGATGCCAACGATGACTTGGTTGAATGGTGCAATGACAAGGAGGGTCTTGGCTGGGATCTAGGGAACATGCATTGGACTCCTAGGTTCTTTGCGATGTGAATGGTCACTGGCGATGAAGACGTGGTAGCAATGACGGTGGCATGACACGGTAGAGCTGGCTTCAACAGGGTGGCAGAGCTATAGGACTTCTCCCACTAAAGTAGTGAGTGACGAAAGAGAACACAGAATGGCGAAGCAAGGGGACAAGATGGCGGAGACAGAGACTCGCTGATAGCCATGAATTTGTGTGATGAAGGGTTGTGGTTACCGAGGCAAAAGACGATGACGATCTCCAAATCCACGAGCTCTTGCTTTGATTCATTGAGGGTTCTCGATGAGAAAGATTGGGAACACACTATGACGCGGACCACTTGGACGAAGATGTAGTGAATCGACGGGGCACTAAGCTCTTCCTTTGGCTCCAAAGGCGGTGACTTCTTCTTTGGCAGATTTTGACAATCGCGACTAGGGTTTGTGGGACGACGGCTTAGGGTAATGAGAACGAAAGAAGTCGGTGCTATTTATAGCCTTAGCTAGGATTAGTCGGTTGGCGTGCACGTCAAGGAGACCTAGACAGCGATGAAGTCCAACATGGGCATGACATGTCTACAGTGTCCAGGTCAGAGATGATGAAATTGATAGGTAGGACCCACTTGTTGGCGATAGTGTGGGAGCGTGCGGTTGAGCTAGGCTACTGTAACATGCCAATTTTTAAAGTTTTCAAAATAATTCCAAATTAAAATTTGCTTTAATTAATTTTTATAAGATTTTCTTTTTAAGAATAAAGCTTAAATAGCTATTTAGGAATTAATCTAGGAAAATGAAATACCAAATATTGCTAAAAAAATATTTTATTTGAGTTCCTAGTGTCTCAAAGTATTTTGTGGAATTTTTTTGGATTTTTCTGGTGTTGTTTGCTTTTTTGTGGTTAATTGGAATTTCTTAAGATTTCTAAATTGAGAAATCAATTTAAATACAAAATTTATCCTTGAGCCGAAACCTTAGCGTCAGCCCAATTCTATTTCTCTCTCCAACCTAGCCTAACCTTGCACATGTTGCTTTGGCCGAGCCCATCCTACACATGTCGCTTTGGCCCAGCCTACGTTGCAGTTGTGTTCCGCACCTGCCCGTCATCACTAACAAGTGGACCCCGCCTGTCAAGGTCATCGTCTTTGACTTGGTCTCTTCTCCATGTCCAAGCAGGACACTTCAGTGCTGCCATGCCACCTCCAAACTCCTTTGTGCCACACCGCCTCTCGTGTGCATAAATAGGATCCCAAGCCAATGATTTCCGCACCCCGAGCAGCCTTTTCCTCATTGTGCGCTGCCATCACCAAATTTGTGCTCTGCATCGCCGCCGCGCTGCCCTAGTTCGTCAAGCAATTGCCACCGCATAGTAGTTCCTCTGATCCCGCCAACTGCACTAAAAGCTTCACCAAGCCAAGAGGAATGCCTAAGGATCATCGCCTTCGATGAAGTACTGCCAGAGCCCATTGTCACCATAAAGCTAATCTGTTTCTCCTCCTCAAGCTCGTCGCAGGTAAAGTTCATTGACCATTGGTCCCCGTGCGCAACTAGAGTAGTGTCGCGTTGCTCCCAGAAACACTTTGTATGCATCGCCAAGCCCCATCGAGGTCTCCTCATAGGAATCCACCATCGCCCGTGTAGCACCACCATTGACAATTATGTTGTGGTCCAACGCCAGATCCGATCCAAACCGATATATATGCTAATGACTTTAACACTCCTAGCGATAGGGCATGAAATTCGACTCAAGTGAATTCGATCTTGACAAACTCACTGAAGTTCAAGAAAATCTCTCTGAATTCTTGATAGTGGAGTTCATTCACCTGAATGGAGAGTTTAACCCCAGTGATGATGATTAGATATTCAAACATTTGATTCAATTGTAATTCACTCAGTTGTGTTTAATCAAATAATTAATTCAATTGTATTTCATCTAGTTGTTTAATTCATCTGTGAGATATGTGTAATGATTGTCATGTGCTATATATGTGATCTGCTTGCTTGTTTTCAGAGAGTATGACTAGCATTTTCTAAGGCTAGCTAAAAAATAGAAAATAATTTAGCTTTCAAATAGCTATCACAGATGGTTCGTAACAGCAAACCATTTGTGATATGTCAGATATCATAAATGGTTATTAGTATTAACAGTCTGTGATATATAAGATATCATAGACGGCTACGTTTAATTACCTTCAGTGATATTTGACATATCACAGGCGATTTTTGGTATTAGCTATTTATGATATGTCAGATACCACATATAGCTATTTTTAAGAACCATCTATGATATCTGATATATAACAGATGGTTTTTGATATTAGCCGTATGTGATATATCAAATATCACAAACAATTATTTTTAAGAGCTGTATGTGATATCACAAATGGTTTAAGAGCTGTCTGTGATAACCACCTGTTATCACAGACACATAAATTTAGATGGTTCGAAAACTGTCTTGATGGTGCTTTTGAACCGTTTATGATGACTCTTTCTGTGGTAGTGACACTTCTATCATATTGCTATGGTCTTTCCAACAGCAAATAATACACGGTCATAGGCACCACATCATACTCAATGGTGTTCTCATAATCATCAATCTTTAAAGTAACATGCACCACATACTAAACCTTCACATCCCCACAAGAACTAAACCATTGCATATGATACGGATGTAGATGTTTCAACATCTTTAAACCAAGCGTTTCACACAATTCAACACTAGCTAAGTTATGACAACTACCACCATCAATTATAAGTTTGATTACCTTATTGTTTATCTTGGCTTGTGTTTGAAACAAGTTGAAGAACTGCGGATATGCATCTCCTTATACAAGTGTACTCAAAATTTTTATGACTACTAGTGCCTCCCCTGTTTCATAATTCAACACGTTAACCTTATTATTGTCATCCAGTGCATCTTCATATCCCCTAGTTTTAGTGACTGGTAAGCTCATCTTCACTAGTTGAATTATATTACTGTCTTCGATAATTAACATAACACGGTTATTTGGACACTCCCATGCTAGGTAACAAATCCAAAGTAGGATTTAATGCCTAGTTGCTGACACTACTACAGAAAATCGTATCACATACGGTTCAAACACGTCATCACAGATGGTTTTCTGAACCATCTGAATTTATTTGTCAGTGATAATCAAAGATTATCACAGACGATTTTCAAACCGTCTATGGAGTAAATATCACAAACGGTTTGTAACTAAAAATCATCTGTGATAGCTATTATCGCAGACGGTTTGTAAGAAAAAAAAACTATCTGTGATATAGGCATATTACAGACGGTTTTTAACAAAAAACCGTCTGTGATATATCAATATCACAGACGGTTTGTAACCAAAAATCATCTACGCAGTGAGTACAAGTTTTGGCACCTTTTGTACTCTGGCCCGACAGGTTAGCAAGGGTAGGATAATCATTTATGGTGCAGAACAATAAGGAGCGCAAAGTGTAGTTCTCTCGTTTGTATGCATCCCATACACTGCACTTTTCGTCCCTCAAGATTTTTAGATCTTCCACTAACGGCGCTAGATATACATCAATATCATTCCCAGGTTGTTTTGGCCCTTGGATAAGTATCGACAGCAAAATATACTTTTGCTTTATACACAACTAAGGAGGAAGGTTATAGATGCACAGAGTCACGGGCCAAGTGTTATGTCGGCTGCTTATGCTACTGAAAAGATTCATTCCATCTGTACTCAATCCAAACCTTATATTTCTCGGTTCTGCACCGAAATCTGTAAAGCACCTATCGATGTTTCTCCACTGGGTGGAATCAGCAAGGTGTCTCAGTATTCCATCCTTCTTGTGCTCCTTCGAGTGCCATCGCCGCAGTTTTGCCTCCTTTGAATTCGTAAATAATCGCTTCAAACTGGGAATTATAGGAAGATACCATGCCATCTTTGCAGAAGGTCCTTTCTTCACTTCTGTTCCCTCACCATCATCATCTGATTGATTGTTACGTTTGTATCGGGATGCGTTGCACACCGGACAGACATGCATGTTTGCATACTCTTTACGGTAGAGGATACAGTCGTTTGGACATGCATGTATTCTTTCTACTTTCATTTCTAATGGATAGAGAACCTTCTTAGCTTTATAGGTGGTTTTAGGCAACTCATTTCCCTCTGAAAGCATGTCCGCTAAAAGACCTAGCAGTGCCGTGAAACTCTTGTCGGACCAACCGTTACTTGCCTTTAATTCAACAGTTCAAGTACAGCTGACAACTTCGTGTACTTTGACCTGCAGCACGTGAATAAAGGTTTCTCCGAGTCCTCCATCAAGCCTTAGAATTTAATATACTCTCTCTCATCATAGTTCTCTTCTACATCACGAAGCATCTGAACTAGATTGTCATCGTGCAGCCTATCCGAATCCGAACCACAATCATCATTCGGTGGCATATCATTGACTTCACCGGCGATGTCATCCGGCGGCATATCATTGACTTCACCAGCGATGTCCTCCGGTGGCGGCATATCATTGACTTCACCAGCGATGTCCTCCGGCGGCATATCATTGACTTTACCAGCGATGTCATCCGGCGGCATATCATTGACTTCGCCATGATTGGTCCAACACGTATACCCCCTTTTGAAACCCCTCCGAATCAAGTGCATTTCAATCTATTCTCGATTCTTAAACGTCCTTAAATTCTCACAGTCAGTGTATGGACAATGCATATATTCCACTCCCTTATTCAACATATCCTCCTCGGCAGCTCTTGTAAAAGCAGACACGCCATTAATGTACTCTTCACTCACACGGTTTGCGATATACATCTAGTTTCGGTCCTATATTATGCATATATATATAACAACTTAGTATTAAAATTAATTTAATTAATTATTACTACATATATATACCACATGCATTGAGGCTAAGCTAAATCTAAATTAGCTAGATCTTCGAAGTATATATATAACAGTCACCGAAAATTAATTAGCTAGCTAGATCTAAATTTTGATATTGCAACCAAAAGTAAATTTCATTACTAACTATATCTAGGGCAACCAAGAACTCAATGAACTTTCAAAGCACTCCTACCAAATAAGCCTCCTTCCACCATGCAAATAAAATGGCCCGAAAGCCTTGCCGCCTCCAGCTGCAGCACCGGCTAGATCTGGATCGAAATGAAGACAGATGCATATGCGATCTGATCGGCACAACAAATACATAGCAGGATTATCACATACGATTTTTACTGAAAAACCGTCTGTGATAGTCCACTATCACAGACAGGTTTTAGTCAAAAACCATCTGTCATAGTCCAGATTATCATAGACGGTTTTTTACTAAAACTCGTCTGTGATAGTGGACTATTACAGACGGTTTTTCAGTAAAAACCGTCGTATGTGATTATTACAGACGATTTTTACTGAAAAACCGTCTGTGATAGTCCACTATCATAGACGGTTCATATGTAAGAACCGTCTGTGATAATCCTTCAGCAGCACCGATGGTTTTCAAATTAAAACTGTCTGTGATAGTGTACATCACAGACGGTTTCACAAAACTGTCTGTGATTTGCCGTCTAGTATTAGACTTTCTGTAGTAGTGTGATCTGAAAGATATAAGTGAGAAACAAAGCAACACACGCACAAAAGATGGTGGAACTTGATGCACTCAAAGGAATAAGCTAATCTGAAAATGTGAGTGATGAACAACTAGCTCGTATTAGACAATTTATAAAGAAACACTAGCCAATTGCTTAATTGATGAAATGGGCATAAGATCGCTCAATATGAATACCAGTGCATAATTTGAATTTTGAATCAGAAAATGGTGGAAACTCCAGGAAGTATTTGGCCACTGAATTTTCTTTCTTTTCTTTTTCTTCGTTATCTTTTTCTTTTTTTAGTCGAACATTTTAACAAGCACCAAACTCAATATCAGCAAGATAACATGAGATTGTGCAGCACAATATCAATAATGAGCAGCCCTATAGCAAGTCAAATAGGTTGTTTCAAATAGAAGCGAAGTATTCACGAAATATTGAATTGGCTCATAAAAAACGGAAGTGAAGAACTCACCAATTGATGCGTACTACTGGAAGCAAGACACAAGTACAAACTAGAAAGGCTACTACAAACTACTCAACGGTTCAGATTTTCTAGCATCAACCCCGAGATAGCATACGAACTGGAGCTTCCAATCAGCAACTAATGCAGGTTCGGAAGCACAAGGTTGCACACTTCAATAAATCTCTACAGCACGTGCTCGGCAAGGAACCTGCATTGAGTTTGGAAACCAGGATATGAACGGAAGTTTCTGCGTGGAGCTCAGGTTTGGCTGATCCTTGGAAAACACATGAAGAAGATTTTTGCTCAATCCGCATGCTGGTTGGATCAAAAATCAAAACTGAATCAGAGATAGACCCTCGGTTCCGTGTTGTACTCGGAAGAAAACCGCACAAGGTTGATGAAATAAACCACGAACTCGGCAGAAACAAAGAGATTTTTATTTTTTATTTGGTGTAGTAAAGAAAAGCTACACAAGACGAAGATGATCTGCAACTAAAACAAAGTTTTCTATTGAATCAAAACATAACAAAACTTACTAAAATAATATATTAAAAATAAAGCTAATTTTTTGGTATTTTTGGGCTTAATTGGACACGATGACACAAAAGAAACAATCTAAACTAATGGATAGATAATCCTACCACATCAACCTTTGGTCCTGACACCAAGATGATACGAGTCATCCGATCTTCATGATGTAAGATCATTTTTTAGGGTAACTAGTGCAGCTATTGAGGAAGAATCCGTAAAACTTGACGAACCGAGCGGCGCCAACAATGGTATGGATAATCAAAACCTACGATACTTGAATTCGCCAACAATATGAGTTAATTCTTGTCTACTCGCTACACAAAGAAGTAGATGGTCTCCTGCAATAACCAAAGAAAATCACAAGAACAATGGAAATGGCACAACAGATTGAAACTCTATTATAGTGATGGTAATTTTGCTCAAATCCTATAATCTGGAATCAAGAGTGTATTGATATCTAAAAATATGACGTCCACCATTTAGGGGGTGATCGGAATAGCGATGGCTTTTGGCTGAAAAAACACTGTAGCTGGCTGAAAAAACAATGTAGCTGAGTTAATGGATAGTGTAGTGAATAGTGAAAAAAAAGCTAAAACTAAAAGCTAAAACCGAAAAAAACCAAAATGATCAGGGCCTTAAATAAGGTGCACGACAAGGAGTTTTATAGCCAGCATCTAACCCTCCTAGCCGTACAGCACACGAACATAAGTACAAATCAACGCGGCCACGGCGCACGCACACAAAGTATGAACATTTCGGTTCCTTGGCCCACACACACGCAGCCTTGGTTACCCAGGCCCCCCCCCCCCCAAATTAATAAGTTTAGCTAATGACTTAGTTCAACTAGATACAAACCTATCAGTGAGGGTCACGCTCGGTGCTCAGTCCGATTCTATCTAGCCGAATCACATGTTGGTTTAGACTTACAGGCTTCTGCTCCACACATGTGGCCCATGCGTTCGCTCTTAGCTTATACGCACATGACTACACCATCAGCCGCATGCACGTCTTCCTTGATTGTAGGATTGTCGATGATAATTAGAGAAGATAAATAATTATACTTCATAAAGAGACCTTTCTCTTCAAAATCTAGCAGTCTTTCGATTATTAACTTGAGAAACAACTAGAGTAAAAACAAACACAGAAGACACAAGCGAGACAAAAGAAAAAAAATTTTATTCTCAATTTATTGTAGTAGCCGAAAAATTATTATTATATTTTTCTTTTATACTGTAGCAAACGAGATGCTAGCAATCGCTTCTAGTCACCACATGTAAAGCCCTCAATTGCACATGCAAGCAGACCCACACGCGAGCAAATAAAACAATTGCTTTCTCCCTAGAACACAAGTAATAAAAGGAGTGCAACTCTGTTGTTCCTACACGCATGAGACCATATGTAGATGCTTTTGACCATGATGTGTAAAGCAAAGAAATTAATGACATGCATACAGAGCATCAATGCATAAACTCTATGCACAAACACTTGGCAAAAGCTTCACATGCTAAGAAAAATCACGCGCCGCATGCAATCCATCATCCAAAGCACCAGCCGCTAGAATTTTTATTCATCAATACTTGACAAACTCAAGTAGCAGCCGCCACCACTTTTTCAATCCAACGTTGACACCTCTATTTCTAATCTCTCTCTCTCTCGCCTACCAACTTTTTCAGCCGCACACCCTGCATATAGCCGCCACGCACATCTTTATACCTCACATATATCTCTCCTTTTTAATCTCTACCCAGAACCCTAATATAACTCATTCAACTGGGGGTTTTTTGGTTCATTACTTTTTAAGAGACCCGAAACCCTTCCATAATACATGTTTTTTATTTTTACCTTCACTTCCGTTACATGTCGTAGTCTTCAGACCGCACCATCGTAGCTTTGATATGCGCCATCCATTTTTGATCTCCATGCACCCTAACTCGAACATAACCGTCTCCTTCGGCATCCTTGACCCTCTAGACCATAGCTTCGCACCAAACCATCTCTCGGTCCTAACCGTAGACCACGATTGCCCCTAAGTTATCCTACACATGCAAAAACCAAATAAATATTTTTTGCACAAGTTCTTCCTAACTTGACCGACATTAGCCCACACACACACCACACTCCTTGTAGAACAATGTTAAGTAATGTTATCAATTATTCATCACCATAAAAATACTAAATCTAGCCACATGGTCTAACAATCTCCTCCTTAATTAATACATTGACAACACTTTAAGACAACACGATTTCCAACAGATCTAAGTGAAGAACTGAAGTTGAAAAAGTATTTTGAACCACAAATCTCAAATCTCTTCTAAATCTCCCCCTTAACATATAGAAGTAATTTTAGCAAATTTATCTAATTTCTCACAAAGCACACGAAATTTCTCTCATTTTGGTAATGTAATCATCAAGAAAATTCAGAGAAAGGATAATCCTAAGAAGGAACAATAAGAGTAAAAATCTAGAAACTTTGTAGATTATCCAAGTCACTTTGCATTAATTTAATAAATTAACTAAGCTATCTTCTTGAGTAAGCTATCTAGATCATATAAAGTCATATATCATATAGCAATGCCAAAGTAAGTTTTTTACATGATTAAGTGATTTATATCAATGTCAGGCATCTCAACAATGACCAAACCAATTATAAAAAGTACAATGAGATATTGCAACCAAAAATAAAAGCCTAAAAGTGAAACAAACTTTAAATATAGACATGCTAGCAGTTTCATGTAACAACCTATTGCTGCACACTCAATTCTTAAGTATGTGGTATGCTTGTAACATACTTCTTTTCATGATGACATGCTTGTTGCATTTTTTTAGATGGTGGCATGCTCGAAGCATACTTATTTTCTTTTGTGCACTTTTTGTACTTTTTTTTACCATAGTATACTTGAAGCATACATCTTTTTAATTATCTCTTACTAATTTTTTTATAACATGCTAAATTGAGTGTACATAAGAAGATTGCAATATGAAATATAAGAGCCTTATAGCCAAGATTTAAAATAAGACTCACAATTAAGCTAATATTTTATAGATGAACATTGCAACTTATGTCAATATGTTTAGTCCTAGAATATTGCACTGAGTTTTTAGCAATATTAATAGCACTAGTGTTATCACAATAAAGAGGAACACTGCTCAATTCTAACCTATAATCCCTAAATGTAGCATAAATTCATAAACTTTAAGAACAAGTAGCAGTAGCTACATACTC
Source organism: Melocanna baccifera (assembly GCA_036346265.1). Classification (NCBI taxonomy): domain Eukaryota; kingdom Viridiplantae; phylum Streptophyta; class Magnoliopsida; order Poales; family Poaceae; genus Melocanna; species Melocanna baccifera. The sequence continues at coordinate 20,466,699 of CM070676.1, read as the reverse complement.
AGCTTCAGCAATGGATTAGGCAACAGATGATTGTTTTCTAGAAAACCAAGAAACTAATGATGTGCCTAAAAAGTGACATGTACCAAAAGTACTCTTTCTATCAATTCTACAACTGCAAAATCACTATCTGAATATACACACAGGGTAATACATGATGAAGTAGAATACTAGAGTCCGAATTCCAAAGTTGATTAGAGGTACCTGAAAATTCTTTTTACAATCTGATGATGGGATACACGTAGGGGTGAAAACGGATCGGATAGTTTCCGACCGATCCGGACGAATACGGATACGGATTGTGTCGGATTGGATTTTTTCGGATAATTCTCGAATCGGATACGGATTTTTTTATCGGATACGGATACGAATACGGTAAGCCTAGTATCCGTCGAATACGGATACGGATATGGATAATCCGGATAAAATGAAACCGGATATCCGGATTTTCCAGAATCTCCCCATTTTCTTATTTTCGAAATTCGAATAAAATCCAAAAGGCTCTAGAAAATAGCAATTAAATCCCAGAAATTCACCAAAAATACCAAAAAAATCCTTGAGACCTGAGGAACACAAAAAAATATTTTTAGCTCATGTTAAAGTTTAATTTAATCATATTAAATTATTTTAAATTCTAAAAATTTGTTTTAAGCTTGATTTAATTCCAAAAAATTTATTTTTAAAAACAAGGGTTTATAAACTCCAGAAAATCAGGATGTTACAAACTATTTACGTATTTTCGTTAATTTTGGATGTATAATTCAATGGGTTTTCATGTTCCGATAAATATTCGTGAATCGCATTCGCTTTGATTCGTATTCGATCCGTATCAGATTCGATATTATTCGTATTCGTATTTGTATTCGAGTTATCTGTATTCGTATCCTTATCCGAAAAAAATATGAAAACAAATATGGTAGAGGCATTATCCGTCCGTATCCGATCCGTTTTCACCCCTAGATACATGAGGTGAAGCTCGAAATCAAGACACACAAGAAAATGTATGGTAGAAGGTAAAGTAGGGACATGTTTCATTCCCATCTCACCTTCCTTATCTAGATCAAGAACATTTGTAGATTCTATTGGTGTAGAAATAGGTTTGCTGGTTCCCATGTCGAAACGTCTAAGCAGATCCTTTGTGTACTTAGTTTGATGAATAAAAGTACCCTGCTTAGTCTATTTTATTTATAAATCCAAGAAGTAAGTTAACTCCCCTGTCATACTCATCTCAAAGTCCCTATTCATATATATGAAAACTTAGAAATCAAAGCATGAGAAGAGCCATCAAAGATGATATAATCCACATAAATCTGAACAAGCAATAGAGCATTACCATGCCTAAGCATGAAAAGAGTTTTGTCTATCTTACCCATTAGAAAATTATTCTTTAACAAGTATGATTTGAGCCTTTCATACCATGCCCTAGGAGATTGTTTTAAATCATATAAAACTTTAGATATTTTGTAGACATGATTAGAAAATTTAGGATTTTCAAACCAAGGTGGTTGCTTAACATAAACTTTCTCCTCAATAAAGCCATCAAGAAAAGAACTTTTAACATTCATTTGAAATAATTAAAAACCTTTAGATGTAACCAAAGCTAAGAGAATTCTAATAGCTTCTAATATGACAACAGAAGTAAAAGTTTCACCAAAATCAAGATCATCCACCTGAGTAAACCCCTGAGTAACAAGTCTAGCCTTATTTCTAACCACGACTCCATCCTCACTTTGTTTATTTTTAAGAACCCATTTAGTTCCAATCACATTATGTCCCTAAGGAGGTTCAACTAAGATCCAGACTTTATTACGCTTAAAATTTTCTAATTTTTCATGCATGACATTGATCCAAGACTCATCAGATAAAGTGTGACTTACATCATTGGGCTCAAAAGAGGCAACAAAAATAGAATGACCATATGAGTCAGGAGAAGTAAACCTGGAATGTGTTACCCTTTCTTGAATGTCACCAATCATCAGTTCTGGAGGATGATGATGCTGAATATGCAATGGTGCAGAAGGTTCCAAGGTAGCTCCAACATTACCATCCTCCATGGCAGGTGATCCATCAGTTTATAGTGACTCATCAGAGATAGGAGTGTCTCTAGCTGAAGTTGAAAGATCCTCAGCTGGTGTAGGCGATGGCATGAGAGGAAAAATATCACCAAAGTCAAGATCCTCCTCTTCATCAAGAAATATGCTTTCTGACTCTCCCTGAACCTGTGTACCTGAAATGTCGGGTCTAGTACTAGAACTAGCCTCATCAAAAGTAACCTTGTAGGTCTCAATAATTTTGTTAGTCTCTAAGTTGAGTACACAATAACCATGGGAGTGGATAACCAAGAAAGATGCCATCTGAAGATCTAGATTCAAATTTATCAAGATTACCAAGTTTAAGAATAAAGTATTTACACCCAAATACTCTGAAGTGAGAAACACTAGGCCTACGCCCAAATCTCAACTCATAAGAAGTATTGTGCAATGAGACTCTCAAAAATACTCTATTAGTAACATGACATGTAGTAGAAATAGTCTCAGCCCAAAACTTTCTAGGAGTAGCATGTTCATCAAGCATAGTCCTAACCATCTCAAGTAATGCTCTATTTTTCCTCTTTACAATCCCATTTTGTTGAGGGATATGAGGGGAAGAAAACTGATATTCTAAAACTTTTTCAGAGTAAAAGGAAGCAAATGATGAATTCTTAAATTCAGTACCATTATCACTCCTTATAGCTTTCATAGCACCTAGCAATTCATTATTGAGTCTAAAAAATAAATCTTTAAAATATCCAAAAGCCTCATCCTTAGTCACCATAAAATACACTCAAGAATATCTAGAGTAATCATCAACAATTACAAGTATATACAATTTGTCTCCTATAGATTGAACCCTAGAAGGACCGATAGTGTCCATGTGCAACAATTGACTAGGGCCATCTATGATGATCATAGAAAGAGGTGAGTGTGGAGCAGCTACTATCTTACCATGTCTACAAGGGGAACAAACTAAATCTTTACCACCCTTTAGCTTAGGTAACCCCCTAATGAGATCCATCCCACTAATCCGTGTAAGGTGATCAAAGCCAATGTGCCCTAACCTACTATGCTAAAAGAATAGATCTTTAGATTCAGAAACTACTAAATATCTAATATCAGGTGAAAAGTATGATTAAAATTAGCTTTAAAGACTTTGCCCAGTCGAGATATATTGAAAATAAGATCTCTAGAAGCATCTAAAACTCTACAAGCATGTTTCCTAAAGCTCACTTCAAGGTTATCGTCCATCAACTGTGAAACTAAGAGCAAATAATACTTTAATTTACTTACCATAGCAACATTCTTGAGAATGAATTTATCATTAACACGCGTTGTACCTTTAGCCATCACAATGCCTGTTGAAGCATCACCAAAAGTGATCAACTCATCACCAGATGCCTTAGTGAGGAAGGAGAACCATATTGAATCACTAGTCATATGTCTCGAATAATCTGAATCCACTAGCCACATGTTCTCCGTCCTCATCAGTTGTACCTATATCACAGGAAATATTGGTGTCACAGTACTGAGGTTAGCGAAATAAGATCTAGGAGTCTAGTACTAAGACACACGACGTGGTAGAACAGCAATAAAACTAGAGCCAAAATCACATACATGTGAGCAATCAGAACGCTAAAAAGAACATAAATTATTTGAATTATATCCAACATGTGAAGCAGATTTAAAATCGTCATAAAAGTTCTCTAAAAGCCTAGCTTTTGCATGAGTTCTACGAACAAAAGAGGTTTTACATTTTTGTCTTAATATATTCAATCTTTCTTTCTTCTCTTTCTTAGCTTGCTTAAAACAAAATTCATACAAGTGCCCATCTTTTTCACAGTAGGTGCAATAAAATTTAATACAATTAAAATTCTTTTGAGATGATGAGCTAGCACTTACAACATTAGTAACTGAAATTTGCACAAAATCAACAGATTTAAACATAGTTTGTTTTAGTTTAGATTTTATTTCAATTTTTCAGGTTTAAGAAGTTTAACATCTTTAGGAGGATTATTCCTGCCATACTCAACACAATTGAATCCTAGACCACGATTTTTCACACTTATTTTTGACTTGTCTAGAATTATATTCATATTTTTCTCGCCAAAAATGAATCTCTCTAAAGTATTCTTAAGGTACTCTTTTTTTAGCTAAGGTAGGACAAGTTGTGCACTTAATAGGATTATTCATAAGATTCTTAGAAGTACTAGATTGAGCTGATCTTTCTTTTTCAGCAAAGTCATTAAGTTATCTTGTCAACACTTCTATTTATGTGTTAAGCTTAGGATATTTAGAGCAAGAAGATATCTCATGATAAAGTATCTGTTGAATTATTTCCTGAGATGAATTAAATCTAGCTTTTAACAATTCACATTTAGTGCAAGTTTTGGATTGAGCATTTAAAATACTTGAATCTAAACATATAAAAGAACTAGACTTGAACTTTTCAATTCATCATTTGCAAGTTTTTAACTTTTTATCACAAGAGTCATGTGCCAATCTTAAATCATAAAGTTTAGCAGTTACAACACTAATGTCGGGACCCGGAACAACAACTCCGAGCCCCTCTGTGTAAATCGCACTATCCCAGGAAAAGCTAGTGCACATAGGTTTAACAGCAATGTATATCATGCAAAAATAACTACGAGATATTATTAAACGAAAATATAGCCTTAAGGCCAAGTCTTACAATAAAGGCACAAGGCCAACAAAATAAACAAAAACAGCGGAAAGATAGTAAAGGTGGCAAGACCCATCCAAATTTCTCACAGCGAATGACTATAAGACGCATCCTACTCACCAAGTAGTCCTCACCGTCGTAGTCGCCCTCAAGTCCGCAACAGATTTAGCAAGGTGAGTACTGTATACTCCCAAGGTAAGCAAGTAAATGCTTACGCAAGTTACACCAGGAATTATAACAGAGTTGATGCATGCATAAAGGATTTCAAAGGAAAGCTTAATAGGGCAATGTGCGGAAAGCAATACTTGAATTTAAATACAATAACGTGAATACAAAAAGCTGAATTTTAATACAGTATATGAAACATTGTTTTTAATAAGTATTATCGTTAGTGTAGGTTCCAACCCACACTAACCTATCCACGGAATCCACCGGACGGAACCAAGACTGCTATTTGTTTGCTCAAAAACCCGGTTTATAAAATCCAAGTCTAATCTGTGACAACTTTACTCAGCATGTCCATGACCATGGACACGGCTATCTAGATAGGTTTTTAACTCTGCAGAGGTGTACAACTTTACCCACAAGATATTCCCTCTCACTTGAGCCACGCGATCAACACACTGCCTTAGGTGTGCGGCGGAGAGTTCATGACAAGGCTGTTCCGATGATCCATCGTCAAAATAATCACACCGCCACTAAGGTTTCACCACAACTCGAATCCATGAGTTGGAGCCCCCTTTGGTGCCATGTGAGACTTCCCACAGTCTACGCCGCGCTCACATTTAGCCTATAGCGAGACTATGTTTGGAACTTCACAAATTACTTAGCCAGGTCCGTCCCATACCGGACTTGTGGTAGTACGAAGTGACTTCGTAAAATGAATCACAGAAACGGTCCTTATGTTGGTTTAGGCCCATGCCCATTCCCCCGTACACGACAATCAACCAGGTGTCACTAAACACGAGGCATGCCGGTACCCACCACCTAACCATTAGCCTAAGTCCAAAACATAAGTTTCTAATTTCATTTTTAAATAATTTTCATAAACCATCCTTGACTCACCGAAGTCAAGATATCAATTTTCAAAGTCTGTCATTTCATGTGAAAGATTGATCCCACCTAAAATTATACTAAGCTAGGCTAAGCATTTCTATAAGATTTTCTAGTCAATACTATGGTACTAACTAGTTTTCAGCTAAGGTGACAAGGTATAGGAATTCGGGATTCAAATTGGGCTATAATCAAAGGATTATGGGTATAACTAAATTTAAAACAAATTTGAATTATATTTGAGTAAAGATACGCATGCATACACAGTAAAACAATATAAATACATTTGAAATATTAGGTTCAACATGGTCAAAGGTGTAACTTGTCTTGATCGAAGCCCTGCGGGGAATCGTCGAACTCAACGTCTCCGGAATCGTCGAAATCTATCGTAAATAGCCAATTCAAAGAAAATTCAAAACAAAATTCAAATGAAATCCAAATAACTTCCAAAAATTATAAAATAAACCAGGAGATAGAATTTTGAATTTTGGATGTGGACCAACAATTCTTGGAAAGGAATTGAGGCTTTTAAAAGAAATTGGAAATTTAAATTTAAATTTAAATCTTGGGATTACAAAATATATTCAAACAAAATTTAAGTAAATTTCAAAAATTCAAAATTATTCCAGAAATGGATAGATCATGATTTTAGAAAAATTTAGAAATTTGAATGGGTCAATTTGGAGTTAAAATGCAAAAGTTATAGCCTTCCAAAGTTTAAATTCAAAATAAAAGAAAAAGGGTATTTTCTGGATTTATTTTTAAACCGAAAAGGATTTATGACGTCAGCACGAATTATTTTTCTAAAGGAAATTACAGATTATGATGTCAGCCCTAGGATTAATTATTCCGGGGAAAGGCTGACAGGTGGGGCCCGGGTGTCATGGACCGGGTCCACGGACCCGAGAGGTGGGTGAGGTGGCATGCGGGTGCGCGGGGAGCGGGGTGGCGCTGACGTGGCGCCACGTGGCTGCCGCGTGGTCGCCGCGTGGCTGCCACGTCACGGCTTTATGCCGACGTGGCCGCGCACGCGCGAGGTGGCGGGAGGTGCCAGTGGCGGGCGTGGCGCCCGGTGGCGGCCACGCCTGCTGCCACCTCAGCCCGGCGGCTGACGGGGCGGGCGGCCGGCGGTGGCACACGGGGACCGATGGTCGCCGGCGCTCCGGTGAGCGGCGGCGCTGGCTGGTGGTACCAAAATGAAGAGGGGGACGCGGGGAGCACTCGGTACCTTCTGCGACGCTCGGGGATGACCGGAACGGAAGATCGGCGGAGAGGGGCGGCGGTCGGAGGAGGGTTCACGGCGGCGGGCAGCTCGGTGGCGCAGCGGCTTCGGGAGTGGTTGCCGAGGATCACCAGGCACCGCAAGGTCGGGAGGCGTCGGCGAGGCGAGGGCTCGGCGGCGGCGATTGCTCGCCGGAGTCGCTTGAAGCCGCGGAGGATTGGGCGCGAGGAGACCTTCGGGGCTTGATCGCTAGGATTGAGGAGTGCAGGGGAGGCGGTGTGGGTAGAGGGTGCCCGGGGAGGCCTTTCTATAGCCTGGGGAGGGGAGTAATGGTCGCGCCCATCTCGCCGGAGTTGCAACGGCCCGGAGGTTAAACGCGACGGTGGTAACAACCGCAATTACGCGCGATTATGCCCGCAATGGACACGGTGGAGGTGCAATGGCTATTAGCTATCGGCGCGGGGCATCAATTCGGAAGGAAACCGAAGCTTTAAAGCTTGGTTCGCGGCTTCAATAGCGGCGCGCGGAGATCGCGCGAGGAAGAAAGGAAAGGGGCGGGAAGACGGAGTCGACACGGAGGCCCATCGGTCGCGAGAGAAAAGCGGAAAGAAATCGGGCGGTGGTTCGATTAGCGGCGCGTGGCGGGAGGGGGAATCGGGTCGTCGGGTGATGCGCGAAGGGTAAGTGAGGAGGTGCGGTGAGATCCCATCCGGCAAGGAGACTTGATCCGAGCCGTTGGGGTTTCGAGCGAGAGGTTAAGTGAACGCGACGGCGGGATAGAATCCGACAACGTCGAACAGTCCCGTCGAACCACGTGGCGGCGGGAGCGGAGGGAGCGGTGAAGCGGTAAGTTGGTGCGGCGGCGAGGATTAAATCCGCGCGGGAGTGGGCGGTCCGATGCATGACACGCGTCGCACGCGGAGAGAGGGAAGGCGGGGAGAGGGTTTAAGTTTGATCGGACGGTGAGGGGAATCCGATGGGCGGAGGGCTCCGATGGCGACACTTGTCGGCCGAGGAGGTTTTAGGATTTTCTTTCTTTTTTATTTTCCAGAAATGCTAATAAGCTTTAGAAAACTCAGAAAAATACCAAATAAATTTTGAAAAATCTAGAAAAATTCAGAGAACTATCTGGAGCTATTTTAGATTTAATAAAAATATTTTCCACTCATTTTAACGAGTATAATTTGCAAAGGCACAATTTGATTTTAAAAGGGAAGGTTTTAATTTTTTCTAAAATCTAGAAAAATTAATATAACATCACATTTGACTTTAGGAAGCTGAAATACATTTGTTTTAACTTTCAGTAATGCAATAAATTCATTTTTGACTTTTACAAATTAAAGTTTATAATTTTTCTCAAATCAGGACTTTGACATAACTCCAGAAAAATCAAATAAATTCCAGATTTAATTTTAAATAAAGGGATAAAATTTTGGGATGTTACAACTAAGTTGAGCTAAGTTTGATGTGTTAATTATTCTAATAGTTTCTAACTCCAAATGTAAAACTCGGCAAGACTCACTTGATTTATCATAAGGAATAGAAACTCTAAATCTATTGATTTCAGAATTTAAACTCTAACAACAAACTCATGATTTTTAATTTTTTTATACTTCTTGAGCTCCTCTGTCAATCTAAGTAAAGCATGAGATAAATCAGCATAAGAAGGTTTTGCCATGATTTCAGAGTCATCAGGATCACTGTAAAGATCATTATCGTTGAGCTCTTCACTATTTGCCATGAAGAACATTCCTGTGAAATCGATAATCTTTGTCTTCTTGCCATTGTCCTCATCGCCGCTTCTTGAATCAACATCGCTCAAATCAATCTCCTCATGTGCTGAAAGTACTTTGTTGACTGTCTTGTGATAATTGCGCTTATTGCTTGAATTAATCTTGAATTAAGAACGACGAGTTGGTGCCTTGTCATCCTTGACTTCCTTGCTCCTCAGTTTCAGACAATTCATCTTGATATGGTTTAGCTCACCACATTCATAGCATCTGATTGGACATCATCTCTATGTTGATCTGATGTTGTTAATTGCTTTGGTCACCTTGTTTGAGAGAAGTACAAGATGCTCTTCTGGAATCTACTCTAATTGTTTATCTAACATAGAGCACAATGTAGACAAAGAAACAATAGAAGAAATAGAAGAATTGTCAGTTTGGTTACCACTAAGCCCAAAGAATTAGTTTCATTTATCTTAGCCACAACATCAATCTTATGTGTTTTCATTTTGAAATAAAGATCATCCAAAGTGAGTGTTTTCATATTAACAGAATGATTAATAGTAGTGACTAATACATTCCAAACAGACATATCCAAAGCATTTAAAATTTAGCGAGCATTGTCAAAATCAGAATATGTGATATCAATAGATTGTAAATCACTAATAATTTTATTGAAGTGATCAAAAAGTGTATCTACTGATTCTCCTGATTTCATCTTAAATTTAGAATACTTCTTTTTGAATTGATTCTGATGAACACCTGATTTAGAACCTTCATGATAATCGGCCAAAGTAGTCCAAATTTTATTTGCAGATTTAATATTAGCATTAACATTAGCTTTAGCATCAGTAGCATTTTCAACAGTAACAATAGGAGGCACTATATATGGATTTTCAACTTTTTGCCAAATATTATTACCTTGTGTTTGTAGAAAAGCCTCCATGCGTGTTTTCCAATAAAGATAATTGGATCCATCGAAAAACGGTGGTTTACCTGAGAAATGATCCTGATCTGATGCCATTATAACTTTGCTCTGATACCACTTGTAAGATCGTCGATGGCAATTAGAGGGGGGTGAATGATTGTACTTCGCAGAGGAACATTTCTCTTCAAAATCTGCTATCTTTCGATCATTCAATATGAGAAACAACTAGAGCAAAAACAAACGCAAAAGGCACAAGTGAGACAAGAGAAAAAATATTTTTTATTCTCAATTTATTGTAGCAGCCAAAAAATTATTATTATTTTTTCCTTTTGTACTGTAGAAAATAAGATGTTTGTAATCACTTCTAGTCACCACGTGTGAAGCCCTCAATAGCAGATGCAAGCAGACCCACACACGAACAAAGAAAACAATTGCTTTCTCCCTAGAACACAAGTAATAAAAGGAGTGCAACTCTGTTGTTCCTACATGCATGAGACCATATGTAGATGCTTTTGATCATGATGTATAAAGTAAAGAAATTAATGACATGCATACAAAGCGTCAATTGATAAACTCCATGCACAAACACTCGGCAAAAGCTTGACACGCCAAGAAAAATCATGCGCTGCATGTAATCTGATGTGACCACGCCATAAACGCATACGACCATAACTTCCAAGAATAAACAAAAGGTGAATTCGTTTCTTTGGGTTTAATTTGTTTTAAATGAGAATATGATGCTATATATAGATCAATATATATATATATATATATATATATATATATATATATATTTGTGTAGCTATACAAGGAGGATTGCATCAACGCTACGCGTGTAATGCCCTAGTCCTTACTTAGGTTTACGGAAATTTTAGCGGAATCGCGGAATTTCCAGGTTTTTCGGTGAATCGTGAGAGGCGGGAATAAAATTACGGAATTGTCCATAGTGAAAATATAAAAAAATTAATTAAAAACCGACAGTTTGAACTGCCTAGAGGGTAGCCTAGCCACTTTAGGCCAGCAAGCACAAAAGGGGCCCAAGCAACCCCCTTTTCTCCCCCCAAACCCTAGCCAATCCCTTTCCCACCCCTACCCCCCTTGCCCCTCCCTACCCTCTCTCTCCCCCCATGGCTGAAAAGAAAGGAAGAAAAAGAAGAGAGGAAGAAGGGTAGGAGAGGAAGGGGGAAAGGAAGAAAGAAAAAGGGGTGATATTGTGGGATCACCTAGGAAATTTTTGCCACCTCAATTCTCCCTATTTTAGATGTGATTATGGTTCATGGCACGAGATTAGTAGGATTCTACTGAGGTAATTAGTAGATTAGCGTTATTCTGCTGTCTACACGTAGGCTGATTCGTGCAGCGCGACTGTTCTTATAGGTTAGAGCATCAAGAAGAGTTTTCCTACGGATCTGGCCAACATGAAAGTTGTAGAGGATGTTGAAACCTAGCTTCTGTAATGTTTTTAGATTTTTTGGCTGTAGGGTTTGGGCGCAGCAGAGTCGAGAATTTCGCTGCGTAGTAGAGGAGTAGTCTAAAATAGGTTGCTGATCAGGTGTAGTTTCAGAGGGGTAAATAAATTTTATAATTTTGGCCACAATAATGAAAGTTGTAGAAAATCTTGTAAACTAGCTTCTGTAAGAAAATTATAATTTTTAGATCATTATACAGAAGGTGGGATTCATTAGAAGATTGCTGGTCAGATCGCCAAAGTAGAGTCTGTCATCTATTTTTTGTGATATTTTACACCCTTTGAGCTGCAAATTAAAAATAAGATGTCTACTTGAAAATTGTAGTTTTTTCTCTGTAGTTTGCAGAAATACCTCATTGGCTGTGCCTGGCCTAGTAGTTTTAATGATACAAAAAAAATAAGCAACGCTGCTGTAGTAGGCTGGGCGTAGGATCGATGAGCTGAGAGGGTATTGGCAGTTTTTTTGGGCTTAGAGGTATTTTATTTTCTTAAGATGTGGATACCTTGCTGTAGTCTTGTGCTGAGAGATAATTTTAGCTAGGTGGCTTCGTTTCTGACCGTGCGTGAGCACTTCGCTTCATCGGTAGAGGTAAGTAAACGTAGCTGATGTGCTATCGTTCAACTCATTAATCATATTACATTCATATTAGATAATTCTCTTAATCTGAGATGCTATGCCGTTGTTACATGTTTCTTAAATGTGGTCTATGTAGTAGCTTTTTAAGAATCAATTGTTTATGCTCTTGATGGATTAATTGTGGTTATGTGGTATTGTTCTGGATGAAACCAATAAGGTTGTGGGGTAGTATTCTTTACGAGGATATTGTGGTCTATGTGGTTGTATTCTTAATGAATATATTGTGGTCCAAGTGGTAGTATTCTTAATGAACATATCGTGGTCTAAGTGGTTGTATTCTTAGTGAATATATTGTGGTCTTAGTGGTGGTATTATTAATGAATATATGGTAGTCTATGTAGTAGTATTCCCTTTGAATCGATTGATTATGATCTTCGTGAATCGAATGTGGATTATATGGTATTGTCCTTGTTGAATCATATGTGGATTATGAGGTAATATTCTTGGTAAATATATTGATGATCTTTGTGGTTAAATTCTTGTGAATCATGTATATCATATCATATATATCATGACATGTCATTTGTATCGTGAATGACACCGCATATAGCCGCGATCATACCGGTACAACATCGTACATTGCCGTAGTACGATGCACACTCTTACCTTGTTGGGTAAGGGTGCAATGGATCATACGCATTCATATACATTTTCATTGTGGATGGATCATTTGCATACTTATGCAATGTGTTGTGGATGAATTATTTGCAAACAAATACAACGTATTAGCTTTTTATGTGGAATTAGCTCATGCGAGTCCCTTGTGGTATGAGGAATGTGGTTGTAGTCGTGGAGTGGGGTTATTGTTGCGGTGATGGTTATGGGAATGAATATGGTTAGTGAGGAAAATATGTTAATGCTTTATTGATGTTGGAAGTAGTGGTGGTTGCGGTTATGAAGTAGGCAAATGAAATCTAATTGCTAATGTTTTGTGGTTGTTGGTAGTAATGGTGGTTAAGTCTGTAATTGTGGTCAATATGGAAAATAAATGTTGATACTTAAACTATTATAGTTTAATTAGCTTATTAAAAAGTTTGCTTGCTGAGATTTTTATCTCACTCTTGTTTTCCCCCCTTCCAGGTGATTCTTGAGTATGTATGAGAAGGGTTGAGCGGCACAACACTATTACACACCATTTCATGATTTATGCTGTAATGAATATGAGTAGTCTCTAGTTATTTATCTTTTTTTCTCATTGTTGATCACTTTTAATTAATAATGCTAGACTGTAGTTCACTTTACTTGGTTAAAACTATTAGTGGTTATTCCTTACTTAATAATTTTTCATTATCTTTGTTTTGTTATGCTTCTGCTTAGCTTATCATATTTTAGGAGATGTTGTCAATTTATTTTACCTTGTAATCTAGCTAGTTATGGAGTGGTTTAGTGGCATCTCAGGGTAATGTGGGTCTTGGGGTGTTACAACACGCTCATGGTTGGAGTCCACCTAAAGGGAAACTGACCAGTATATCAAAACAAAGTCAACGTCTACCCCAACTCTTGCTCAAGGTCACCACGTCACTTTTAGATTAATTCAAGCAAGAGTTCAAGTGAGACACAATTTGGAATCCAATTCGGCCTCCAGATCAATTCGGATTCAATCTCATAGGTTCGACTTGAAATATGCATAACTTTTGCATACGAACTCCCTTTGAGGTGTACGAGTACAGCATAGAAAGAAGAATTCATCCACTTTTCAATGGAACCATCACCACCTCCAAATGCCTTCTGTGTGCACCACAATTACAAAAACAATCCGACGTTGATTCAGCCTGACAGGACCGACTTTAAATGCTCATAGAATTTGCATTAAGAGTCTGTTTGAAATGTGTGAGTACAATATGGAAAGCTTATCTTGCCCTCTTTCCAACAGATCTAGTCTCATCCCAAAATTTCTTCTATGCATGTCGAAATCATCAAAACATTCTTTCAGTTTTGGAAATAGAGATGGAATCAGATATGATTTGATTACTTTCCATGTGTTAAAAATTTTCTATAAGTAAGGGCCTGCGTGCCCCTATAAATAGAGGGTTAATTGGTCTTGTAACATAGGCTTGTGTAGATTAGTTTTCTACCGTAAAAGTTAATCATATGTTCCTGTGTCGACTAGACCAACAACTACGATTGCAGACCTCAACCATTTGTGTTCCTCATTCATATTTTAAGAAATGAATTCACATTTTGTTTATTTTTGGAAGTTATAGTCGTATGCGTTTGTGGCGTGGTCACATCACAATCCATCATCCAAAACAACAGCCGCTAGAATTTTTATTCATCAATACCTGACAAACTCAAGTAGCAGCCGCCACCACCTTTTCAATCCAATGTCGACACCTCTATTTCTAATCTCTCTCTCTCTCACCTACCAGCTTTTCAACCACATGCATACAGCCGCCACGCACATCTTTATACCTCAGGTACTTCTCTACTTTTTAATCTCTACACAAAACCCTAGTACAATTCATTCAACTGGATCTTTTTACTTTAACCAAGTTTTTTGGCCTACTACTTTTCAAGGGACCATTACCCTTCCATAACACAGGCTTTTTATTTTCGCCTTCACTTCCATCACATGTCATAGCCTTCAAACCGCACCGCCGTAGCTCCGACACGCATCATCCGTTTTTGATGTCCATACGCCCTAACTCGAACACAACCGTCTCCTCCGGCATCCTTGATCCTCAGGACCATGGTTTCGCACCAAACTATCTCTCAGTCCTCATCGTAGACCACGATCTCCTCTGAGTTATCCTACATATGCAAAAACCAAACAAATATTTTTCCCGGCACAAGTTCTTCCCATCTTGACCGACATTAGTCCACACACATGCCACACTTCTTGCATAGCAACACTAAGTAAAGTTATCAATTATCTATCACCATAAAAAAATATTAGATCTTGTCACATGGTCTAACATATTCCTATGTATTTCTTATTGTTCAATCTTGGACTCTCCCTCCTTTGTATTGGTCCCAGCCCCTTTCCTCCCTCTCGATGTCAATTTCTCCTTTACCTAAAAATCTGAGAATTAGCAAAGTAAAAGTATTAGGTAGTATGCTACTCTTATCAGTGTGGAAATCAAATTCACAAGGGAACAAGTTGACCTGTTCTTGAAGCTTCTTTTCTCTTGCACATATAATTGGTCCTTTGTACACCTCCTTGAGTTTGTCATTGCCAACATCATCTTGAATTGGTGTACGTGGGGAATGTCATCAACTTAATTTCATTGAATTTACTTATAGACAGGGGAAGTGAGGGAAGAAGCTGCGTGTGGTTTAAAAGGATGAGTCTAGATAGGTAACTGAGGTAACAAGTTGTAGATAACTAGTTGGTTTCTCCTCTTTTTCTAGTTTTTCCTTGTAGTAATGCAGGAAAGGTAATTTGCAAAAGTTAGGCCGCATATGAGCAAGCGAGTGGAGCAAGCAACGGCTATCATATGAGTGATCCCTTTTAGATCATTAACTAGGCTATTTAATTAAGACCATCATTTTTATTTTCTTACCACACACTATTGCACAAAAGGTCATCATAGACAGTTCAAAAACGTTATCACAGACGACTTAGTGTGCCATCTAAGTTTGTGGGTTAGTAAAGGCATAAGGTCATCACTGATAGCTTTCAAACTATCTGTGATACATACTATCATATATGGTTATCGACTCATAACTGTTTGTGATAGTTGACTATCACAGACATCTGATATATCACAGATAGTTTCAACTACAATTCATCTATAAAATTAAACTATCACAGACGAGTTGTACTTATAACCATCTGTGATTCATGAGATATCACAGACGATTTCTACTATAAATTATCTGTGATAGTCAACTATCACATACGGTTTTAAGTTAATAACCATGTGTGATATTCTTTTATATTTCAAATCCATTTTTGTTTGTTGGCTAGTCTCAAAAAATGCTAGCCATGACCTCTGAAACAAGTAAAAACACAACATGCACATGTATACATCTAATTCATATTCATTTCAGAAATAAGAACATCTATTTCACAAATTAATTAACTCAAATAAAATAAATTAACTATACATGAACAAATACACATATATACAATTAAGCTCAATGTTATTTCAATCAAATTCATTCTACATTGTGAAACTTCCCATCTCTGTTTATGGCTAGAGACATCAAGAAGTATACACACTATCCTCTAATTTTTTGGAGCTCGACCTGTTCCAATGCAGTTGTAGCAATAGACGCAACCTATCGTTAAGAAGATCAATGCCATGGATACATATAAATTGGTAAGTATGAAATAAGAATTATTGCAAGATTGATAAACTAGAAGATCATTGGTCTTCGCGGAACAGAGGACTAGTTCCACGTTGTGGCTAACAAAGAATCCACAAGTGTTGCTCGGCGGCTGCTAGTGGTACTGTAAAAATAGAATTTGTTAGTTCAAGAGATATTACTACAAAGTGTTATGTAGGATTAATGTATACTTGTGAATACTAGAAAATCTAGATTGTGTCGTAGGGCATTGATCCCTCCCTTGGATTTTCATACAGTAGCAACATATTCGACGAACGACCTACGTGATTCCAAAAAGTTAGTCTTAGTCATTGCGAAGGAAGGAAAGACTATAATAGAGTTATGTATGGAGGAAATATGTTTACTTATCGATTAATTATTGGATAATTGTGAAGTCAGTTTTAGCCCCCTTTAGGGAATCAAGGTATATTATCTTATTTCATTTTGGTATAATTACAATTAGAATCTAGTGGAACCTGCATAGGTATATCATCATAGTCATTAAATCTACGTTCGTGTTGCTTATAAAGTGCAAATCAACAAGTATAGCCACTAGTGCAGCACTTACCCCTGGTTGTAGGGCATAAGTATGAATTCCTTGTTGCGGTGAGCCACCAATGCCGTCGTCATGTAAAGCTGAACGAAGGATGCATCCTTGTTGATGGTATACAAGGAGACCAAGTGTGGATCGAGAAAACCTATTGGTGATTTCGTTAATCTAGCTTCACTCACCATATATATATATATATATATATATATATATATATATATATATATATATATATATATATATATATATATATATATATATATATATACAGAAGCAAGGAGTTATATATGACATTTATTGGTATTACATGAACATAGACCGTGATTATACACACTTGTAGTATGCAGCATCGAATGAGTGAGGCATCAAGGGCGTCGAGTTTGAAGAAAAAAATAAGTGCTTGAAGGTCACCGTGAAGACATAGTCATGAATATCGTGCTGAAGATGATGCGGCCTGAACTTGATGATGACACCCAAGCGCCGCTGTCCTTTTGGCTTGTTGGCCTATTCCAGTACTGTGCATGCAATCTTCGACTTGTTGGAGGTGCTCTATCGAAACGACCAATGGCTCGTCTAACTCGAATTTTCGGACCAAGGGCAAGTAGGGAACATCATCAGTTTTCTTTGGTTTTCCCTTACTGCCTCGGTTGTTAGAGGTCGACTTCACAGTAGTCGACTGGTCATGAGATGTAGATGCATGTGATCCACCGCGCCCTTGCTGCGCCGGTGTACGTAGCTCTAGTGAGCTTGGCACCAATGCTGGTAGCTCCCGTGGACTTGGCACCGATGTAGGTGGCTTCGGTGGACTTGGCACCGGTGCAGATAGCTCTTGTGGACTTGGCACAAGTGTAGGAGCCTCCAGATAGATATCCCTCTTAGACCACTAGATGAATGTTCTAATGGTTTGTCCTAGAGTCATGACCTCATCGTTTGGGGGCATCTACAGCTGAACGATGGCATCCTTGTTGACCACTGGATGCTCATACACTTGCTTCTAAAATTTTGTGTGGAATATAGGATTTTGGATATTTCTGGGAAGCATAAACTAATTTCTATGTCTCATAATAGTATAATCATCGCTTGAGATGGTTTTGAGATCAATCTGCTGCTCCTTTAGCTCAGGCATCTCTTCATCTGAAGACTCATGAGATGGACTCTCTTGCTACTCAGTCTCAGTTTCAGAGTCAGAGGCTATTGCTTTTCCTTTGTCCTCTCTTGCCTTCTATGTGGATTCTTCTTGAGCACTTGGTGGCATTTGGATTGAGGGTGAAGCCGGAACGGCGTAAGACCCTTGTTGAGAAGAAGCTTTTCCAGATGGGTTGTCGGTCCTAGCATACACCTTCTTTGCAGCATTTCTAGTCCCCAACATCTTCAAAAAGGAAGCAATGATATCAGGGATAAGGTATGGATCAAGGAAATGTAGTTTGAAATGAATGAAATGACACTGCTGTTTTATCAAAAAAAATGAAAGTACCGACGTTCAAAGTGCGGTAATACTAGGATGTGTTAGGGGCCGGCGTGTAAATTTCGGTATGACCATTCTCTGGTAGTACCATGCTTGTTGAGCGGTACTTTCGTTTTCCCTGATATTTTCTTGGGCAGACAATGTATAAATTTAAATGGTGTTTTTCTTATATTGAATCCATGAAATAGTTGAGTAGACATCACACACCACCAAATACGGTCATTTGCCCAAGAAAGCAACTCTAAATCATTTGTATTTCAAAGCAAACCTAACCTCGACCTAGAATTCTTAGAAACAAGATGAAATAAGAGTTTTATTCCCATTTACCTTATGGATTGAAGGAGTTGAACCCTTTGGAAGCGAGAAATCACCAAGAAGCGAAGAAATTCCTATGGGATTTAGAGATCAAGGAGTGGATGTTTGGTGATTTCTTGAGAGAGAGAGGAAAACGAGGGAGCCATTTAGTTGAGAGAGATAAGAAGATTCAGGCCCCAGAGTTATTGCGCAAATCAACTAAAATCGGTAGTTCCGTAGTTAACACTCTGGTAATTTTGAAAATCGAAAAAATGTAATTATAACATCAGTAGTTCTAGAATTCGGTAGTACCACACAATACACAGCGGTAGTTCTGATTGTTCTCGAACTTTTCAAGATAGGATAAGATCTAAGAGAATATGTAAATGATCCTTAATTTTGCACTCAAAAGAGAATCATTTTGGATCATTATATATTATTAAGACTAGGAGAAGCCTAGTGAGCATAGATTTTATGAACATAGAAGATTTTAGAAAAATAATTGAAAATTCCTTCAAAAATACTTCAAATAACACCAAATGGACATGAAAACATGAGGCAAAGGCTCAAGCAATATTTGAGTAGTCTATGACATTTAACTCATTCCTCAATTTGTAAAAACGGTTTTCATCTAATGATTTGGTGAAAATATCCGCTAATTAGTCTTTGATCTTGATGGCTAATTACAACATCTCCCTTGTTCACATGATCTCTCAAGAAATAGTGGCGTATATCTACGTGTTTGGTTCTTGAGTGTTGGACTGGATAATTTGCTATTTTCACCGCACTATTATTATAACACAAAAGAGGCGTTTTGTCAAATTTTATTCCGTAATCCATCAAGGTTTGCCTCATCCATAGCAATTGAGCACAACAACTACTCGCGTTAATATATTCGGCTTCAGCAGTGGAAAGTACTAAGGAATTTTATTTCTTGGAAGACCATGACACTAAGGACCTTCCTAGCAATTGACAAGTACTCAAGGTGCTTTTTCTATCAACTTTGTAACCCGCATAATCGGAATCTGAATATTCAATTAAATCAAATTTTGCACCTTTGGAATACCACAAGCCTATGTTAGAGAAATACTTTAAATATCTTAAAATTCTTTTTACGGCTGTCAAATGACACTCTTTTGAAGATGCTTGAAACCGTGCACACATGCAAAAACTAAAATAATATCGGGTAAAGATGTGGTAAGAAAAAAATAAACTACCTATTATGGATATATAAAGCTTTAAATTAACAGGTTTACCTCATTCATTAATATCAAGATGCCCATTTTTACCATGGGAGTCTTGATGGGTTTTGCATCCTCCATGCCAAATCTCTTGAGAAAATCTCTCGTATACTTTGTTTGGCTTATGAAATTCCTATTCTTATGTTGCTTAATTTGAAGTCCAAGGAAATAGCTCAATTCTCCAATCATAGACATCTCAAACTCTCTAGATATCATATCACCAAATTATTTGCTAAAATCTTGATTTGTGGAACCAAATATAAAATCATCAACATATATTTGACATACGAAGAAATCATTATCAATTATTTTAGTAAACAATGTTGTATCAACCTTCATAGTTTTGAATCCTTTATAGTGTAGAAAATCTCGAATGCGCTCATAGTATGCTCTAGGAGCTTGTTTTAAGCCATATAGCTCCTTGGAGAGTTTATACATATGATTTGGATTTTTAGGATCTTCAAATATAGTAGGTTGTTCAACATATACAGGTTCTATAATTTTGCTATTAAAGAAAGTACTTTTTACATCGATTTGATATAACTTAATATCAAAGTTTAAAGCACAGGCAAGTAAAATTTGAATTGACTCAAGTCTAGTTATAGGTGTAAATATTTTATCATAATTTAAACCCTCTACTTGATTGTAACCTTGAGAACTAACCTTGCCTTATTTTTTTTTACCACAATTCCATTTTCATCTTGTTTTTTTTGGAAAACCCATTTTATGCCAATTACATTATAATCCTTCGGTCTTTCTACCAAAGTCCAAACGTCATTCGGACGAAGTTGTTGAGTTCTTCATGGATTGCATTCACCCATTCCGGATCTTTTAAAGCATCATCTATAATTTTTAGCTCAAGAGTAGACACAAATGAATAATGTTCACAAAATGAAGTTACTCTAGAATGAGTTTGAACACCATTTACTCACATCACCCGATATTTGACCTATTGAATGATCCTTAGTGACAGCATTGTGGATCTTTGGTGGTAGACGTTATTCTTCCTTGTCTTCTACGTCTATAGCTTGGATGTTACTTGTTGTGGACGAGGTGGGAGGTTCAACTTACTTTGATGAAGGTGAAATACTTGTGTCCTCTTTTGGCTTGATATCACCGATTTGTATGTTTTCCATTTCACGCATTAGTCCTTCATCACCAACATCATCAAAGTTTTCTTGCTCTTCTTGAGAGTTATTAGTTTCATCAAATTGAATGTCATAAGATTCTTCATCTAGACTGGAGTTTTTTGCTAAAGACTCTATATGCTTTACTATTAGAAGCATAACTTAGCAAGAAACCTTCATTACATCGACATTGAAATTTAGAAAGCGGAACACATTTTCTTAAGATATAGTATTTGCATGCAAATACTCTAAAATAGGAAATATTCGGCCTTCTTCCAATGAGAAGTTCATAGAAAGTCTTTTTCAAAAGACGTGCAAATAAAGACGATTTATGCAATAACAAGCGGTATTAATAACTTCCACCCAAAAAATATTGGAGGTATTATATTCATCAAGCATTGTCCTAGTTATTTTAATTAATGTTCGATTTTTCCTTTCTACAACTCCATTTTGTTCCAAAGTGTAGGTAGTGGGAAGCTCATGTTTTATTACAAGTTCATCACAAAAATCTTCAATTTTAGCATTTTTGAACTCAGAACCATTATCACACCTAATTTTCTTTATTTTGAAATCAAACTCATTTTGGACCTTTTTGTAAAGCTTTTGAAAATTCCGAAGGCTTCACCTTTGTCATTTAAGAAGAATACTCACATATATCTAGAGTAATTATCTACAATGACAAAACAATAGCTATTACCCCCAATGCTTTTATAGGTTGTTGGCCCAAACAAATCCATATGTAAGAGTTCCAATGGTCTAGAAGTTGACATGATATTTTTGGAAGGATGAAAATTTGTCACTTGCTTCCTGGATTGGCAAGCGCTGCATAATTTATTTTTTTTAAATTTCACATCTTTCAAGCTAAGAACTAAATCATGTTTGAAAAGCTTTTTTGGTTGAATCATACCTACATGACCTAACCTTCTATGCCATAACCAACCCAAAGAAGTTTTTGCTATTAAACAAGTTTTTAAACATGAATCACAAGAAGAGAAATCTACTAAAACAAGATTTTCAAACTAAAAATCTTTGAAAACAAGTTCTTTTTCTTTTGAAATAGTAACATCTTTTTTAGAGAAATAATATATTAATTCTAGATCACACAATTGAGTAACGGATAGCAAGTTAAAATTTAATGTTTCTACTAGAGATATATTAAAAATAGAAAGGTCATTGAAAATAGTAATTTTACCCAATCCTAATATCTTTCCTTTACTATTGTCCCCAAATATGATCTTCTTGTTGCTTCCATTCTCAAATGTTGTAAACATCTTCTAGTCTCCGGTCATATGTTAAGTGTACTCACTATCAAGCACCTAATGCCTTCCACCGATCTTGTAGTTTACATACAAAAGAAGATCAAGTTCTTTTAGGTACCCAAATTTATTTGGATTCCTTGAAGATTAGTGACTAAGGTTTTGGGTACCCAAATAGCATTTCATTTAGCACCTAAGATTGAAGTGCCAATAAATTTAGCAATAATGCTACCATTCTTGGATTTTTTAAGCATATAACATAAATCAAACAATCCAATTGAAGAAGTCTTACTCATAGGATAATTTTCTTGTACATGTCCTATTTTCTAGTACTTTTGGCAATACTTACCATTTTTCCTTACAAATCTTACGGCCTTGTTTATCGGTTTCTTACCTTTCTTGGGTACATACCGAAGACCTTCTTAATTGAATGAGCACATTTGCTCACTCAATAGTTTGTCAAGAGTATCTTTACTCTTGAAACACCTTTTTAATCTTTTATTTAGCTTGGTCATTTATTCTTTTAACTCATTGTTCTCAACAATGTGCTCGGCATCACAGGACTTAGTATTTACTTGATTTGAGGCAATTTGAGAGCAACGTGGCATATCAAGTAAATCATAACATAAAGTGAAAATGCTAGTTCTATGTAACATCCTGTTTTTCTGCATTTCATAAAGTCTAGAATTTAAAAATGAATTTTCTGAATTTTCTGAAATTAAATCAAGCTTTAAATGAATTTCTAAAATTTAAAATGATTTAATCTGATTAAAATAAATATTAACATAAGTTGAAAATATTTTATTTGGATTCTTCAGGTCTCAAGGAATTTTCTGGTATTTTTGGTGAATTTTTGGGATTTATTTGCTATTTTCTAGAGCTTCTTGAAGTTTATTTAGATTTTCTGGAATAAAAGAAAAGGGGAAAACCCTCAGCCGCCCGATCCTCCCCCTCCACGCGTCAGCCATCCCGCGGATGTCCTCGCGCCGCCGCTGTACCTTTTCCTGCGCCTCGCCCCTGGCCGCCCGATTCCGCAGCCGCTACCTTTTTCCGCGGCAGCATCAGCCCGCTTGCACCCGTGCCCCTCGCTCGCCCGTCCGATCTTCCACGCGCCCATGCGGCAACATCCTCACCGCTCGCCCCGCGCCAACCCTAACCCTAACCCGCTCGCACCCTCGCCCGTCCGATCTCTCTCGCGTCATCCGAGCCGTCCAAACCGCATCCGCTGCCCGCTCCGCGCCATAACCAATCCGGACACCTCGGTTCATGTGTTAAAACCCACGCGGCCGCCTCGGTTCATGTGGCTCACCCTCGCCCGCGCTGCCGCCCTCGCCTCCGTTCTTGCCTCGCGCCCGCGCCGTCGCTGGAGTCCGCGCCACCGCCGGAGCCCATCCCTGTCGCTGCCGTCCCCATCGCCGCTGTTCCCATCGCCGCCGACCCCTCTCTCCGCCATCCTCGTCATCGGTGAGCCCCGCTTCGCCCGACGCCCATGTCGCCGCTCGCGTTGCCGCTCCCGTCGCCCCGCTCCGCCCCTCGGTCCCCGAGCCCAAGCCGGACCACGCCAGCCATGCGTCAGCCACAGCCGCGCCCACACCTGCGCCGCGCGACGCGCTCGAGCCACGCGTCGGCGATCGACGCTGTCCCACTCCCGCGTCGCCTCATCGCCACCGCCCATCCAGATCTGAGCCGAAGGTGCCGATCGCGCCACGCGTCTCGCCCGCAACCGTCGGATCCCACCGCCGCCGCCCGCGCCCCTGCCACGTCAGCCCTATCTACGTGGCACGCCACGTTAGCCCTAGGTCCACGTGGCATGCCACGTGTCCGCCACGTCAGTCGGGAACTGACCCCGGATGCCACGTCAGTAGCCACGTCGGCCGCCACGTCAGTCGGTGACACGTGGCAGCACCAGCAGCTGCCACGTCAGCCCTAGACTTGCCGCGTCAGCACCTCCTCCCCCGCGCGTACTGTTCCATGCGCCGGGTCCACCGTGGACTTGGTTCCCCGTGCACCCGGTCCACAGCACAGTGCGATTTTCGATTTTCCTGATTTATCTTTAGGGTTTATTTTTCGAAAGCCCGTTCTCCTCCGTCCTAGCTCCGATTGACCCCGTTCTTTTTTCTAAATTAATCTAAAATCGAGCTCTAGCTTTTGGTTCTAGTTTCATGATTTTTAGAGTTCATTTGCTTATTATTTTATGTGTTTTTCTTGTTTTAGTTGTTTTCTCTCTCGTTAGATTCGGATTCCAGAGGAGCAGGATCTACGCCTGAAGACCAAGAGTACCTCACTGAGCATAACCAAGGCAAGTCGTGTCCTTTGATCATGTTGAACCCAGTTTGTAATCTATTATTTAATTAATTTATTTTAAATTACATTGCATCGCTATTTATTACAAACCCTTGTATTGGTAGTTATCGTCCCATTTGTTTATCCCTCCTTGATAAATTTTGATGCCATGATGCCATTGTCACCTTAGGTGGGGAATTTAATTAGTGATGTTATGTTAATTGTCACATGGGTTGGTACGATAGAATTGTTTAGCCTTGCTTAAGTGTTACGAATGGTTTCATCATCATATGTAAATTATTAATTTGACTTAATGACATATGGAACTGTGGTTGGTGCCACATTTATTAAAATTTGTGCCATGACATTGGTGTGTCTTTGCCTTGGTTGTACAAACTTGATTTTGCACTCGGGTGAGTGATCGTGTAGTAAAGGGGGAAGTGCAGGTTCACTTCGGGGGATGTGGTAGCCTCGCTTGGGTAGAATTAAGGACTTATCTTTGTGCGCCATTGATCTGAGCTTTATCATGCAAACCACATGTCTAGTATGAGATAGACCTGGCTAACTAATTTGGGAAGTTTCAACTTAATCTTGCCAATGAGATGAACATGGTTGCTGATTTTCATGTGGCGCAAGGGGGGTGTGATGCGAAACCCTAGCGGGTAGGATTAGGTTGGAATTGAACTTTGTAAAGGCCTTGTTGTGATTTCCTGAGATCGAGGCTAATCACATCGTGTGGGTACAGTTGTGTAACCTCTGCAGAGTGTAAATGTTTAATCAAGTTTCTTCTTACATTCTTGAGCTGGTGAGGAGTATTTTTGCTCCTACCAACCAAATATAGCCGTTGCATAAAATAACACTGAAAAATCAGGAAAATCGGTAGTACCGCTATGCAATTTGCGGAACTTCCGCATTATACTGTAACAAGTAGTAATGGATATGTCAGAGCATTACAACTAGCCATTTAAAAGTTGGTACGGTACTACCGTCGTTGAAATCACGGTAGTTCCAATGATTGATAGTTCCATTTTATGGTGCGGTAATTCCTATTGCTTTGAGACTAAAAGATGGTCCTCTCTAGAAAAAACATACCACCCAAAATTTTTGATACTTTCAAGGTCCGGAGTTCTGTTTTAGAGTGTGGTCATACCGCTTTGTTGTTGTTCCGCCATTTATTTTCTGATACTAACGATATCACAGTGCCTAAGTGTTTAGGTGGGTGCTCTATGGAAAAACATACCGCTCGAAGTACTGGTGCTTTCGAGTTCTGGTGGTACCACTGTGTACACGTCAGTACTTCTAGATTCCGGTAGTTCCACTAAATACACTCTAGTACTTTTGATTTTCCTAACAGAGCATATTTGGCTTTCAAATTTAATTTTAAGTGTATGCATAATCCTAAATTAATCCAAATGACACAAGAATATGTTTTCAAGTTACTTTCTATGATCCCTCTTAATAGTACGATAATTAATCTATAACCCGGTCTTCTAACATTTCTCTCAAGACCAGTAAAAACAAAAAGAAATTCTAGACTACTTGTACCTTTGTTTTGAACAATCTTCATCCTCATGTTAACCTTTAGCATACATTTCTATTTTGTTACTTTCATCATTAGGGATTGAATCTATGTGATACTCAATAAACACATTAGTCTCATATTCACATTTTATCATTAATTACCAAATAATTTTTAGGTACCTAGATGCTTTCACCATTGTTGCTAAGTTGAAGAGGAAGAACCATATCAACTAGTGGTACTTAAAGGAGGATACTTTGATAACTTCTCGGATTGGGGTCTCGCTCCCTAGTCGATTGCCTGTGGACATGTTGAATGGCCACTTCGTTTTGTTGTATTTTCGCTGCTAGTTTGTTAAGCCTCTCAAGCTATTATTTGTAAGTTTGGCAATAAGGTTGCAACTCTAATAATTAATAATATGAGTTTTTTGGTTAATCATGAATATGGTCTAATATTTCATCTATATTTACACTGTGTACACTAATCTAATCCTGGATTAGTGCAGAATACACAGAGAGTCCATATTTGCATATATATTTCATCTATGTTTACACTGTGTGTACTAGTGTAATCCTGGACTAGTGCAGAATATACAGAGAGTCCAGATTTGCATATTTGGATCTGGACACAATGTCACACCCATATAACGTTCAACATGTCTTTCAGCTATTTATGGATAACATATTCAAGTTATATGGCATGCCTCCGGCTTTAGTCTCGGATAGAGATATAATATTCACAAGCAAACTATATCAAGAACTATTCAAGGCCCCGAAGGTTTCATTGAGGTTCAGCACTGCATACCACCTCCAATCTGATGGTCAAACCGAGTGGGTGAACCAGTGTATTGAGTCTTTCCTTAGAAGCATGACTTTCTAAGAACCTAAGGAATGGCATACATGGCTTCCAACAGCAGAAAGGTGGTACAACACTTCTCATCACACCTCACTGAAGATGTCACCCTTCCAAGCCTTACATGGATATCCACCTACCTAAGTAGGAGAAGTAGCTGTTCCAGGTAATATCTCAAGTGAAACTAGAGTTACTATTGAGAATAGAGAGAAGATGCTAAGTGAATTGAAGGATAATTTGCATAATGCACAGGCCAAAATGAAACATTTTGCTGAAAATCTCATATTTGAAAGACAATTCAAGGTGGGAGATATGGTGTACTTAAGATGTAGCCATACCGACAAAATGCATTTGGACTAAGATGTTCTCTAAAATTGACGACAAAATATTATGGGCCATTTAGAATTCAAGAGAATATTAGAAGAGTGGCTTACAGATTGCATTTGCAAGAAGCAACTGCCATTTATCCGGTGTTCCATGTAAGCTACTTAAAGAAGCATCTTGGATCACATGCCATACCTCGACCCTTTGTACCTTTGTTGGACCGGATGGAAGGGTGAAAACTGAGCCATTAACAGTGTTGGAAAGAAAAATTGTTCCTAGACAAGGAGAAACTGTAGCTCAATGGCTTATTCATTGGCAAAAATCTAGCTCTTGAGGATGCCACCTAGGAAGATGCAAGATTCATCATGGCCACATTCCCTGAGTTAAACCTTGAGGACAAGATTATAGTCAAGGAGGGGGTATTGTTAGGTTTAGTCCTTCAGCAAGAAATCAGGGGAAGCTTCGGAGTTATAGTCGGCAGCGACATTACCGGTTTGACTAGTCCACCTAAGAGACAAGCAATGGCCGGGATGAAAAGAAGACAACTTGAAGGACATCAGACGGCTTGAAGCATTTTTAGACACCACTATTGGTGCAGTGTGGACGTCATACTCCTGTCGTTAACCTTCTGTTACTTCTGAACTTACAACCATCTGAGCAGTGGCGCACCCACCGGGGGGTCAAGTGGGGCTGGCGCCCCCCCTACGCCGACCACTCCCCCTGGCCCCCCGTAGCACGCGCGCTGTCCGCCGCCTGTGCGCTGGCGTAGCCTGCGCGCTGCGCCGAGCACCGCCCGCTGCCGCCTACGTGCGCACGCCGCCAGCAGCTATGCCTCCGGCCTGCGCCCTCGCCTGCCGACGCCGGCCCGAGCGCGCGCCTGCCCCGAATGGACGGAGGACTCCACCTTCGTGCTCCTCGGCTTCGAGTTCGCCCCGCGCCTCGCGCCCCCGGCCCCGGCTCCTCGCGGCTCCCCCGAATGGACGGAGGACTCCACCTTCGTGCTCCTCGATGCCTGGGGCGACCGCTTCGTCCGCGCCAGCCGCCGCAGCCTCCGAGCCGACGAGTGGCTCGAGGTCTCCCACCTTGCCACCGCCGCAGCATCCCGCCTGGCGGGCTACTTCTCCGAGGCGCAGTGCTGCAACCGCATCGACACCCTCAGGAAGATGTTTAGGAAGGAGAAGGAGATGTTTAGGAATTAGGACGCCGGGATGTTGTACACTTGTACTGGCCGGGGAGTTTAGGAATTAGGAAGATGTGTTTCCAGCTATGCTCAGCAGTTCTACTAGTTATATACCCATATTAGCATCCTGAGTCTTGATATAATGGCCTTAATTTATTTAGGGTCTTTTATTTAAAATTATGCTGCAAATATGTTGTTTGAGAAATATTTTGTATCCACATTCTCTCAGAAGGAACATGATAGCAGAATAAATCATATGGTCGATCTTAGATCTGCACAAGGAAAATGAAATCTAATGAGAAGGCACGGTCAGTTGCCTTGGCATGTTGGAGATTTAGATGCACACAAAGGGCAGTGAATGACTATAATTGTCATCATGTATGTATGTATGTATGTATGTATGTATGTATGTATGTATGTATGTATGTGCGTGCGCTCGCACCGAAGTTTGAAGATAGCCCACTATAGTCGTAATAGCTTTTTTCTACCTTTCACCGACAATGCACAAGCTACCGCAAGCCATTAACTCGTCAT
Source organism: Melocanna baccifera (assembly GCA_036346265.1). NCBI lineage: Eukaryota > Viridiplantae > Streptophyta > Magnoliopsida > Poales > Poaceae > Melocanna > Melocanna baccifera. The sequence continues at coordinate 20,438,054 of CM070676.1, read as the reverse complement.
TCGGTAAACCGGTGAACAAGTCCTATTAGCCCCCCCTAAATTTTGATTCTGGGTCCGCCACTGCATCTGAGTTGTTACTTTTACTAATGTAAACTTTGGACTCATTGGTGGTTTATAACCCAAGTTTGCGTGAATGGGAAGCTACCGAGAACTCATAGTAGCGTTCAGTTTAGCGTTAGCTTATATCTTTTTTTATTATAGCTGATTTATTTTAATACTGTAGCTGAATTAGCTTATTTGATATAATTAAATTTTAAAAAATATATAAATAGAAAAAATATGTTAGCCCATCACGGATAATGTAAAGGAATACGGGAAAAAATAAAAACCAAAAAATCTAAAAAACCATAAAAAGATAAATTACTAAATAGTGAAAAAAAAATAAAAACTAGAAATAGAAGCTGTCTTAAAAACCAAAATGAGCACTGCAAGATAGTTGGTGAACTAGCTTAGATCCCTAGCGTCTTAGTTTTCCCAAATTTTGTATCGATTGGACCAATTTCTTTCCGCAATTCGTCTCGCTCCTTCGTGGGGCCTAACAACAGCGTATGGCTCGATTGGCACGAGGGTTCCGATAATACACCATTGGAGCACAGGGTGGACGGCACCAGCAATTCCCCTTGGAGTGTGCTAGCCAGCAAGGAGGATGATCGAGAAGGGTGACGTGCGAGAGGGGAAAATCATAGAGGGGAGGCAAAATTTGGGCTCATCCAAACAAACTTTGGGGCTTGCTTGGCAACAATTCCACGATAGGGACTTTCGTTGTGGATTGGGCAGGGATCTAGGTCGATCTTGGCCCATCAAAATGAGCCCCTAATTGGCGGCCATAATTTCAGTAAGGGCCTGCTCTTTCTCTACTACATTTTTCTCTTGTAAATTTTCTCTGTCTTGGCTATCAAACCGCGCTTCGCTTTGTATCCCATTAATCCTCCACTGCCTCCACCTAACGTGCCCAGCTTCACACGAACTTCTGCGGTTGATCGTATCCAGCCCGAGCGAGTTCTAGGATCTATTGCTTTCCAAAACCATTCACCAACGTCTAGGTAGTTCCTTCGTATTTGTGTGCGATCTTCTTCTCTATTCTTTTTTCTAGACACGATGCATAGCATCTTCTTGTCTGTGTTGCATCAGAACTCAGAAGCAATAATGTACCGTGAGACCATTTAGAGCCCATCCTATGTTTGCAATGAACATTTGACATATTTAAAAATGATAAAATTGAATTTGATTTGATGAAAAATGAAAATGAATATTTTGGAGAGCAGTGTTAAGGTTAATCGGCCAGACCGATCTGTAGGGCCTATATGACAGCTGCGCAGGTGTGGTCAGGCCGGTCTATATGGGCGGTCTAACTGACGGCTGGCTACTTAGGATAGAATGGCCATGGGTAGTCTAACAACTACTGAATGGCGGTTGCAATATTAATGAAACTAGATAATTTCTAGTGAAAGTTCTAACTGCGACATTAGTAGTAAGGCTCTAACCGCCAAGATTCAATAAATATGGTTTTGTCTACCTAACTGGCACTAGTTGCCAGATCATATCTGAGAGCTCTAACCACTCACAGACTTCCCAAAAGCTCATTTAAAAACAAAACTATGAATCTACCATGTGAAATCGCACATTGTCTACCCTTAACCGTGGGCATAGCTATTCAAATAGTTGTATACTTTGCAGACATTGTACAGCTTTACCCATAAGACATGATCGTCTTATATTGCCATCGGATAATCACACTTCCTTTAGTGTGTGACGAGGAGATTATGACAATGCCTTTAAAATGTGTCGACTCAACTAGAATCTACCAACTAATGTTTCATCGCTGAATGGGTTCAATCGCCCAAGTCAAAAGCCCCCTCTTGCGCCATGTGGCAATACCACTATCTAACACCCTACATTTAGCCAACTTGCAAAATCTAAGCTAAGCCATTGTAAATTAATTAGCCAGGTCATACTTATTTAGACTTATGATTGTACAGTAGTGTTCAGTTTGGACAATCCCAAGTGTCGGTTCTTAATTGACTAGGGTTATACTTTTGCAATACAAGTTCTTGTGTCCAATTCGCACCAATCCAAACTTATTATCTGCCCTTTTTATCATTTTATTTTACTTAAAAAATAGCAGCAATACCTATTGCCACAAGGTTACTAAAATGAAATGATTAAGGCATATGATAATAAATTATCACCCTAGGGTTATAACGACAAAGTAGCTTATCAATGTAATTCTATCATTTCTAGAATTATCAAACCATATTATATTCTCAGTACTGACATAAGATAATACTAAGGTGACAAAGGTACAAGGATTTCAACCACAAATGAGGGTATAGCAATGTCAAAATAAATAATGACCTTAAGACAAATTATCATTTTATGTGAAATAGCAATGCATATAAATTTCAAACAGTAAAATAACTTTGATAAAACTTGGATCAATATGTTCAAGAAAGACTTGCCTTTTGTGGCTAAGGTGTATTCTTGCTGGTTGGGAACTTCTTCGGCGATGTTGGATTCTACACACAAAACGAGAAACATAAATAAATAAATACTAATAAAATGACAAAAATATAAAAATATATACTAAAAGATATATTAGGATTTTAGATGAATTTATAAACATGAATCACTAGATTTAGAATTCAGATGACGAAGAACGAGCCATCGGAAGATCAATGGAATGCAAATTATTGGAAAACATCAAACAAGGGAATATTCCTTGGAAACTTCTTTTTGGTTGGATTTTTTGTTTTATTTTTGAGTATGGCAGGTGGGGCCCACTCGTCATGGACTCAACGCAATATAAAGAAGGAACAGAGAGCATCTTCACATGAAGAACACAAAGTACGCATAGGGCTGCATGGGCAGCTATAGTGTGGCATCTTGCCAGTGAGGGAGGGCAGGGGAGAATGGCCAAGGGGCAAAATGGATTGCTAGAAACCCGAGAAACACATAGGAGGTGGCAACATAACAAACAAAGCATTATAGCAGCAGCAGCAGCGCATAGGGCAGTGGCATAGGGCGAGTTGTAGTGGCGATGGCACTCCGATGGCGTCCAATGGTGATGAGTGTGATCATAGGCTAGAACGTGGTATGGTGAAACTAGGGAATTGGTCAGCTAAGTTAGGGACTCACTAGAGATGACACAATCAATGATTGAATGGCAACAATGGGGAAAAAGGGAAAATTCAGGATCTCAGTGCTAGGTGAAGGAAAACAGAATCTACTTGAAGGATAGCTAGGTAGAACACATTTTGACACAGAAAGATTAAAGAGAACATCACCAGATAGATAGAAATATGAGGTGTCCTAGAAGGCCATGGCTAGGTGTTGATGGTGACAAACTTGTGGCGAGTTTCTGGGAAAAGCGAGTGGAGCACTATGTAGAACACAATGTGGCAAACTTGCAGTGGTGATGGCATGTGTTAAAACTCATCAAAGGCAATGAATCGATGACAGAGGATGATGTAGATTGCTTTTGGAAAAAAAAACTCAATTTTCATCAAACGGCTGCATGAAAATCAAATTAAATTCACATGAGGGTGCATGATACTTGGGAACATGAAGTTACGCAAAAGAAATTCGAACGGAGTGCTCAGAACGCGAGTTGGGGTGATGAGCAATTTCAGGAATGTCAGGCTCTTGGTGATGGTAGTGTTCTAGGGTTGGAGGAGGCTTGGCAAAGATTAGAAAGGGTTGAGAGGGGTCACAAGGTTGTATAAAAGGGCTTGGAAGAGATAGAAATAGACTCGAATTCATGGGAATTGGTTTTGAGTCAGTTTGGGAAAGGATGAGATAAAAGGCAAACAGATGAATGAATCACGAAGAAACCAGAATGAATGGATTCCTCGTGTGATTTGGCATAACTTTTGTTTTGGCAAGACATAGAGATAACACTCGGTTTGGAATCTGGCTTGGGAGGCAAGCTCCACGCCATGGCTCTATGTTCTGCTTGGTTTGGGCTCGGTTGAAAGGAAGATGAACAGTGATGTGGACGAACAGTACGCACACATGAATAGTGAAGTGAATGAATAGTACCCACACAGGGATCATACCGTGGAAGGAGAGAGAAAATGCAAAGAGAGAAAGAAAGGAAAAGAAAAGGAAAGGAATGAAAAGAAAAGATGGGTCAAGAAAAAATGTTAGACCTAGAAAAATATAATGGGTGTTTTTCTAGGGACTTGAATTTTTGGATATTTTAATTTAAATTTTTGTAATCTGAAGTTGGAATTTTGATATTTTCTTCCAGTATTACGCATAAAATCTAATTAGAATCCAAATAAAATCCAAACACTTTTAAATATTTAATTTGGAAATCAATTTTTTTTAAGAAAGTGAATTTTGGGATGTTAGGGTAGAGGTGGTACAACTTTTGATGTGACCATGCCACAAACACATTCAGCCAAAGCTCCCAAGAATAAACAAAAGGTGAATTCATTTCCTCGATTTGAATTTATTTCAAATGAGAATATGATGCTACTTAATGATAAAAATATATATTTATGCAGCTACACAAGGAGGATTGCATTAACGCTACGCGCTCGTGGTTGGGGTCCTCCTAAAGAAAAACCAACCAATATATCAAGACCAAGTAAATGCCTTCCCCAACTCTTCCTCAAGATCACCACGTTACTTTTGGATCAATTCAAATAAGAGTTCAAGTAGAACACGTTTTGGAATCTAATTCGACATCCAGATCAATTCTGATTCAGCCTGATAGGTCCGACGTCAAATGTGCATATCTCTCACATATGAAGTCCGTTTGAGGTGTATGAGTACAAGGTGGAAAGCTTATCTCATCATCTTTCAAATGGGTCCATCCCCATCATCATATTCCTTTTGTGCATGTCATAATCACCAAAATAATCATGTGCTAATTTAGCCTAATAGGACCAATTTCAAATGCGCATATAATTCGCATCAAGAGACCGTTTGGAATGCGTGAGTGCAGTATGAAAAGCTTATCTATCCCTATTTCCAATAGATCTAACCTCATTCCAAAATTCCTTCTGTGTGTGTCAAAATCAGCAAAACAATCTTTCAGTTTTAGAAATAGAGATAGAATTACATATGATTTGATTAGTTTCTATGTGTTGAAAAGTTTTCAAATGGCTAGGGCATGTATGCTCCTATAAATAGAGACTCAATTGGCTATGTAACATAGGCTTATTTAGATTAGTTTTCCACTTAAAAATTTTATCGTGTGTTCTTGTGTCGACTAGACCAACAACTACATTTGCAGGCCTCAATTCTTTGTGTTCCTCATTCATATTTGCAATATTCAGATTGCTCTTCATCTTATTCTTACTTGTTCTTCGATTGCTCGTATGAATTGAACCTTATGTTTAGGTCAACCACGTTCTTAGCACGATTGATATCAACTACGGTGTGGTGTAGCAATTGCAAGATAGACTTGGTTGTTTCAGTCAAGTAGCCATATAATCAACGTCATATCAATTAATCAAACTTATCATTCTCATTAGAAGATCGCACCAAAACTCTCTCATCAGTTAGTATCAGAGTATAGATTGCCTAGTGAGATTTTAGTTTTAGATTTGTTTTTCATACCTATAACTAGAAAATTGCCCTACAAAAATAGTTAATTTTCGCTGTCTAAATCCCGCTGTGCCTTTCAATTTGTTAGTTTCGGTTTACTAAATTGAATTTGCATCCATTTTAGCTTTTTCTAGTTGCTAGCATATTCTTGGTCCAATAAAACTAAAAAAACCCACATGTCCAAAACCATCAAGAACACACTAAACCCTAATTTCCAATTTTAGCCACAAGACTCCCTCTTCTGTGGCCGCCACAAAAAACACCATAACTTTTCATTATTAGATCCTTTTTGTGTGAGACCATAGCCATTAGAATCATAACTTCATTATCCATCTTCCTGCAAAATTTTAGTTCATTCTAATACATCAATTAAAAGATATCTGCAGTGAAAGTTGACCTAAATTTCTGTTTTGAATCTGCAATAGTCGGCACTTGTGATTTTTGTGCAAATTGTTTTGTCAGTTTTTAGAAGTTGGCTCCAAAAGAAAAATTGTAGAAAAAGCCGTCAGGAAACAAGAAAAAAAGAATCATTGAAAAAAGGCAACTGACAAAAAGTTACAGCCAAAATACCGATATCTTGTCTAATGGACAGAAATATGTCATTCTCATATTTGGGGTCAATACTTGTGTGTTTTTCACTCCGAATTGTGTTCAATTGAATTATCTTTGATATACTTTGATATATCAAATAGGTCTCATTGTATTAGCAATCGTTATACTCATCACCCAAGTTAGGTTTATCACGAACTAGCCACCGATTGCACCACCTATTTGCTTAGGTAAGAATTTGGTAAAGGCTTGAGAGATGTATGTCTTGTCAACCTCCACCTCCTAGTAGTTGACAGGGAGTTACATAATTCTTATATGTCATCTTGTTTTCTACTAACCATGGCAGGTTCAAGATCACATAAGAGGAAAATTCATGAGATCGACAATACCATTGACTCATCTCCTATGCTTGAACAAGGTAAATTTCAGTATGCATTTCCATCCTTTACTAATAAATTTGATCCTGATGCTTATATTGAATAGGAGATAGCATTAGACAAAGAATTTGAATATTATGCTTGGTCAGATAGGTAAAAGATTAGAGCTCTCACTAGTGTTTTTGTTGATAATGCAATACTTTGGTGGAAATATCTTGATAGATATGGAAAAGTATCTCAAATTTGGAATGCATTGAAAAAACTTTTGAGAGATGATTTTGTTTCTAAATATCATGCTGATTATTTGCTAACTAGATTGCAATGTTTAAAACAACAAAGTAGAACTGTAAAGGAATACTATCATGAATTAAAGAATCGTTTGTTACATTGTGGTTTAAAGGAACATACTGAAGTTACAGACAATAAATTCTTAAGTGAGCTTAATAAAGAAATTCAGGACATTCTTATTCACAAAGAATATAATTCTCTTTCTTATTTGTTTATACTTGCTTATAAGGTTGAAAGTCAGATTGAGAAAAAATTGAGAATATTGAATGACAAGAAACATAAGAACAAACATATTTTTTGCCTTTTTCTATGACTAACAACTTACAGAAAGTTGAGAACTATGCTGAAGAGGAGATTGAGTTGATTGAGCCACCGACTCCATTGTTTGAGATGAAAGATGAGAATATGGATGCACCTATACCATCTGAGGAGGGACAAAAAGGTATAGATAATAGTGCTATCATCACTTAAGATGAGTCTGCTTGTGAAGAACTACAAATATCCACGATTCATGCTACTTTAGAGCAAAACTTTGTGAAAAATAATTCTGATATGCATATGTTTCAAGTAGAGAATTCAGACTGCATTGATTTGAGTGTCGAGAATGAGTTATGTGCTAATTCCTTACATAAATCTTTGACACAACTAGAAATAAAACCTGATTGTCCTATTTTAATTTTAAATCCACTTGTTAATATAAATATTTTTTATTCTATCTATGTGCAATTGATACACGCTAGAGATGAGCCAAATGAGGTTTCTTCTTTGAACAATTTAGGTTATATTGAGATTGATCATCCTTGTGATTTGAGTTATTTAGAGAAGAAGTTATTTGAGATTCCCAATCTGTTTTTGTTGTTTTGTTATAAAATTTTTGTAACAGGCGAGTATGATTAAAAGGGAAATTACATGGTTCATAGAATTTACATAACTTCAGAACTAAAAGGTTCAACTTTCGAGAAGAAATACTATCACATAGAGAAAACAACTAATGACACTAACCTTAATATTTCTAGTTTATCTAGTATTGTTTGTGAGCGACAGGAAACATTTCAAGAAGGGGAGCGTTATGGGCTACTTCCATCCACCACAACCAACTCTCTCTTTGCACCAAAAAAGAATTTGCCGCTCATTGAGATCATCAATATCAGATCACAATCCAATACCCCCTTTGGTAACGAATAGGAGCCAGATGAGGCATATACATATATAGTTCTAATACCATCCAGTGATAATACTACCAATCAGGTAGAATCATTTTCAAGAGATTTTACTTTGTTTGATAAATAATTTATGATATTACATAATAAGAGTTCGTTGCATCCTTTGTCATATACCGACATTTATGATTAAGATTATGCAATACGTGAGACCACACATCTGTTAAAATCGAGGATGGTTTTTTATCAAGAAGGGGAGGATGATGTGACCGTGCTACAAACACATACGACCATAGCTTCCAAGAATAAACAAAAGGTGAATTCATTTATTCGGTTTTAATTTGTTTCAAATAAGAATATGATACTACCTAACGATGAAAATATATATTTGTGCAGCTATACAAGGAGAATTGCATCAACACTACGTGCTCATGGTTGAGGGGTCCTCCTAAAGTGAAGCCGACCAGTATATCAAGACCAAGTCAATAACTTTCTTAACTCTTCATCAAGGTCACCACATCACTTTTGGATCAATTGAAGCAAGAGTTCAAGTCCTCCTAAAGTGAAGCCGACCAGTATATCAAGACCAAGTCAATAACTTTCTTAACTCTTCATCAAGGACACACATTAGAATCCAATTCGGCCTCTAGATCAATTTGGATTTAGCCTGATAGATCCAACTTTAAATGTGCATAACTTTCACATACAGAGTTCGTTTGAGGTGTATGAGTACAAGATAGAAAGCTTATCTCATCATCTTTCAAATGGATCCAACCCCATCATTAGATTCCTTTTGTGCAAATCATAATCACCAAAACAATCGTGCACTAATTTAGCTTGATAAGACCAACTTCAAACGCGCATAAAATTTGCATAAGATTCTATTTGGAATGTGTGAGTATAGTATGGAAAGCTTATCTCTCCCTCTTTCCAATGAATCTAGCCCTATTCCAAAATTTCTTCTGTGCACATCAAAATTAGCAAAATAATCTTTTAATTTTAGAAATAGAGATAGATTCAATATGATTTGATTAGTTTTCATGTGTTGAAAAGTTTTCATATGACTAGGGACTCGTGCCCTATAATAGAGGCTCAATTGGCCATGTAATACAGGCTTGTTTAGATTAGTTTTCTACTGTAAAATTTTGTCGTGTGTTCTTGTGTCGGATAGACCAACAACTGCGATTACAGGCCTCAACTCTTTGTATTCCTCATTCATATTTGCAATATTCAGATTGCTCTTTATCTTATTCTTACTTGTTCTTCGATTGCTCGCAGGAATTGAGCTTCGTGTTTAAGTCAACCGCGTTCTTGACATGATTGATGTCGAGCAAGGTGTGGTGTAACGATTGTAGGACGGATTTGATCGTTTTGGTCAAGTAGCCTCATCGTCAACGTCATATTAATTAATCGAAGTTATCGTCCTGATCAAAAGATCGGGCCAAAACTCCCTCTTCAACTTTACCCATAAGAGATAATTAACTTATAATGTTGGCCGTAACATGCTACCTTTGTCATGAGACTAAGTGATTATCAAAAGATATTTACAATGCAAAACTATCAACCTGGTCAATCCCTCACTAAGGTTTCACTTGAATAAAGAATCCACTAAATCAGAGCCCCCTCTTGTGCCATGTGAGATTTCTCGTGGCCTATACCATGCCCACATTCAACCTATAGTATGACTTAGGTTCACCCAAAACCCATTAAGCTTGTTTATACTTGTTTCAGCTGTATCGAGCCCGTCTAGCCCTTTTGTAACTTTGTCCAACCCAACCAAGCACCACTTAGACTCTAACCACCCAAACCCTGCTATATTTAAACTTTTTTCAGAATTTCTCTTTTATTTTGTTCCTATATCACTTTCTTTTGAGCTCAAACTTATTTAATTCATTTTTCTTTGCAATACCACCTGGATTCGTTGTGTAGGGCACTGAAGGAGTTGATCAATATGCTGAAGAAGTAGGCCTGATCAAAGACTACGAATAGAAAGAAAGTCACATTTTTTATCATATTGATCCATATTACTTAAGTATCTTTATTTTTATTTACATTAATTATGCACTTCATTTACATGAAATAATAGTTTGGAATAACATAATGGATAGTTAGATCCTACCACCGAAAAGCCTAGATATATTCTTAAAAAATCATATTCACTTAACCTTGGTATAACCTACAATGGTATTTAATCACCATATAGATAGCTATCAATTAGGTTGGACAACTAAAATGATTTACTTATACTGATAAGGACTTTTCGGCTCCGCACCAGTAGACTTTGAAATGAAGCTAAGAGTTGAGATTACTTGGTGGGCAGCCACTAGATAGTTGGAGCTATGACCTCACCTGAGAATTGAGGCTTTGGTATGATTTTAGTGGTATTGTGATGTAATGCATATGGCATATGAATGATAGTTTTTTCTATGGCAAGTAAGGATTAGACCTTTATACCAAGTAAAGAACACAGTCATCGCTTACCCACAAGATTGACTTGTAAACTTGGTTTAGTACACTACTCAATCCAATCAAATATCTACAAGATAAACCATTATCTTAGGATAAAAGTGAGATGAAAGTTGGGCTTTTTATGCTACTTACCATTCTTCACATTGGTAGGGCCATTTAATATCGAAGCACAGATACCACACTGGCCAGCAGATACCCGATCATTATTGAATAGCACATATGTACAAAGTAGAGACTAGAAAGAAAAGAGGTATAAAATAGCCTTGTTACCCTAGCTTAGTCGCACACTTTCATGTTGCATGTCTATTGCATGATATTGTGAGTTTGAGGTATCTTGTAGATAAAGTTGGGCAACTCTGCAAAGTATAATATATAGTATTCAGATACGTTGTGCTGTCAATCAAGCTGTACTTAATGGGTGATTCCAATAATAAGACATAAGTAAGACTTGAATGGTTTCAAGATGACAAGTATAATTGTTAAATCCCCCTTTCTCATAATAAAATAGAGTTTTGTATTCCAAGTCTAAAGACCTTATAAACAAATATGTATTTATATCCATAATAATAGCACCACCATACATTTTTGTGTTGAAATCCTATCAATTAGTTAAGTAGATATCCTCATGTGTTTTGCTAAGTATAGTTGTACTCATACTTGATTAATCATTATCATAAGGAACTTAGGAGGATGTTGAGGAAACTTTTAAGAGAGACTTCAATGACTCCCTAGAAGTTGGTGATTACTAGTTCTAGATCTTGACTATGCTCAAGCGTGTGTGTGCTTTAGAAAGATCTTTTGTCTATCATAAACTTTGGGTTTGGACACCCTTAATAATGTAAAGCTTGGTTGCTAAATTACTCTCTTGTAATCAAAAGTTTGGCTTTTAGATTAAAGTTTGAGTAGATTTAATGTATACATGTGTTCACTCCATAATTGAAATTTCAACAATTATGGAGAGATTCAACAATCTAAACAATGAGGTCTCACAGAGCAGATCTGGGCAGATATGCCCAAATGGGTGGCATGGCATAGCATGGCCCGGGCCGGACATGGCAAGGGCTTGTTAGGCATGGCCCATTTAGCCTATCAGCCTGGAATAGATCATGTTGTTGTGCTGACCCGTGGGCCGAGACGCTGGCCTAGGCACGGCCTAGAGGGCCTCATGCTGGCTGAACCAACATGAGGCACGATTGGCCAGTTGGGCCATGGAGGCACGGCATGTCCGTGTAGCCCGTTCGGCTTGAAAAATTTTGAAAAAATTGGATAATTAAAAAATAAATAGAATTCGAAAAAGACACAATAAATTATAGAAATTATACAAAAAGACACATTAAATTATAAAATCTTTTGAAAAAACTGAATAGTGAAAAAATATGTAGAATTTGAAAAAACATAATAAATTATAGAAATTATACGAAAAGAAACATTAAATTATAAAAATTTTATAAAAAAGACACAATAAATTATAGAAATATAATAATGAGCTTTTATTGATGTAAAAATGGTTGTCTCGTTAAAAACTTTGCCAAGTAAAAACTTAACTCGAGAAAACCTTAGCAATGAAAAAAGAGTATAACCTGTAGCTCAGCATTCTAGGTAAAAAGTATAAAAGTACAATGCATAGATGGATGCTCTAAGAATCTTTGGTGTCCTGACTGCTATCATCGCTATCTAGATGTAAATTATTGAACGTGTATTCCAACTTCATATCCACCACATAGTGTTAGGCTCACGGATCAACTTGTTTCGAGTCTTTCACTATAAGAAGTACTTCCACCATCTCACTCATGAGTTTTATTCTTCTCTCCTCTAATATTTTTCTAGAAAGATTAAAAGTAGACTCAGAAAAAACTGTCAAGATAGAAATGGTTAACACATCCCGTGCTAATATGGATAGCACCAGATATATTAGCTTGTGCTCGTGCCACCAGTCCAAAATGTTGAAGTCCTTTACGTGGTGAGGTATGGGATCACTGTTCAAAAAGACTGATAGTTCCCCAGGGGCCCTAGCATGGATTGTTACATGTCCACCACTTGACGATATAAAGCTTGATCTTTTGGAGGATCTTATAGAAGAAAAGATAGTACCCCACATGTTTGTCTTCTTACCTGTAGTGGGTACTGGTGAAGGTCATTGCAAGTGAGCTCCCTGAAACTTATACTTGTATTTCCGGTAAACTTCATACTGTTGTGAACAAACAGCTGTAAAATAGTTAGAACAATCTATCCCTATGGAATTACCTATAATTGCAAGAACATTAGTGAATCCTTCAGTTTTAGCTATTGAATCTAAAATAAATGCAAATGTGTATAGGTACGAAATCTCATTCCAATATTTTAAATATTTAGTTTTCATCATGCATACAGCCTTTTGTAACACTACATCATTTTTAAATTTTTTCAAGTGAACAGTAGTAACAAGAATATGATGGACAATTACCGAAGATGTTGGATAGTACACTCCGGATAAAGTAATAGTGGATCCTAAAAGAGTTTCAGAAATGTGAGTAAATTCTCAACAATATACTAGTACTGCTAGTCAGTAGTGTGTTGATGGTATGGTAGTGATAGTGCATGTGAATGAAAACAGAAGATGTGGGCTTGTAAGGTAAAATATTTTGTAACATTAGATAAATTGAGTTCAACCTTACCGGCAAGTCCATAGTGAACTTTCGTGGACGTACACCCATCGCAATGCAGTAGGTCTTATATACTACAATTCGTTGGTTAGAATTATTTAGAAAAGAAATATCATCACGGAAATCTTGAAGATATAGATCCAACATTTTCCAACCAATTTTAACTATAATATTAATAATATGGTAGGCGCACTGCCGGTGTAGCAAGAAGGATTTACGGATGTACCAAATAAGGAAGTGAGAATATCCATTGCCCTAGAGTTTGTTACAGCATTGTCCAGGGTAATTGCAAAAAAAAATTTATTTGTTAGACCAAAATTTTTAATGACTTTGATAATACATTATGTTGTATTCTCATCCGTGTGTGTTACGCCAATTAGTTCAAAGCCTATGATTCTCTTTTGCAATACCCAATCATCATTTACGTAATGAGCAGCTACACTAAGATAATTCTTTTTAGCATGACCACTCCATATGTCTAAGGAGGTTAAGGCTACCGAAAATGTGCAGGTTCCAAAGAGTTTTTTTATTTTTTTACTACCATTATTGTAGTACTTAACTAAATCTCTAGTGGTTTTCTATCTAGAAATGTAAGAAAATTTAAAATTATGAGCAGTTCTAATGTATTTTTGAAATACATCGGAGGCACCAAAATTCAAAAGAAGATCTTGCAAAGCAATTAAACGATCTAGTGATTCTCGAGCTACCACGAGATTATAATCCTAGTTACGTTCAATATCATCAGGATTGTACATCAGCTGTATCTGTCTCATGGTGATGTCTTATTTTTCTTTACATCTCTGGGTATGTCTATGCAAGTGACCGGTTCCACCTGTAGATTTTGCAGATAATTTATAATGACATATTTTACAAACAGCAACTATTACCTGATCTCCGAACGGCAATTGCTTCATAACCTTGTCAAAATCTTCCCACACATCTGATGTGTTGGGTATGGACCTCTTTGCTTCAGTGCTTGTTGACACAGAGGCACTTGTAGAGCTTGATGATGGTATAACCACGGTCTACTCGACGATGGCAACCTCAGCCATTTGAGGTGGAGGCGGAGCCATCCCGAACAATGCAAGATCTTCCGGATTAATTCCATACTTACTCGCAGCAAATTCGTCAAAATATTCCATGAAGAAATTTGGAAATGCAAAAATTACAAAATACAAGTACAAAATTAAACTAGTACTTATTTTATATCACAATAAAGAGGAATAAGAACAATATAACAACAAGAAAATTAATATTATTACCTCTTTACTTGAATGCATGCTAGATTTTGAATTTTCACAAAATTATTTTGAATTTTACTAAATTATCATAAAGAGCTTTGGAATTTTTATAAGAGAGTAAGAAGTAGAGAAAATCCGGGGCATACACGTCTGAATCCTCGCACCCCAGGTGACAGCGAACTCAGACGACGACGGTCCACTTCCTCGTGGAGCCAACGCCAGCCGGTCAAAGGGCCCCGGCCGTCCCGCTCCTCGTGCAGTGCAGCCGTGCGGCGTTACGAGGAGGAAAAAAGGCTCTAGTACTCCGGCGAGATTTCAGCGCCGGATTCGACCATCGAGGCCGTCCGTGACAGCGCGGCGCGGACTGCGACCGCTGCTGCACCGACCCTGCCGCCCCACGTTTTGCTGCCGAAATAAAGTACAGCACACGGGGAGGAGAAACCCACGCGGCGCACCAGTGAGGCAGTGACGGTGCAGCAACGGGTCCAGAGGCGGCGGCGGCATGCACCAAATGCTGTGATTTCATCCTAGGAAAACGGGGATGATTTTCCAAACCACGCTAGTACACGAGCCAATCCACCGTGTGTCGATGCAGGTTCCAAGATCCATTGCGTTTATACCCGTATTTACGATGGATATCGACTAAAATTTATCTCACAAAAACAGAACGAATGTTGTGAGGTGTTTAAAAACGGACCATTGCCAAGATGATCATTGTAATGTTTTTTTATGTACTTGTCCATGTCTATTATTTTTCGTTTTCACAGTATCTATGCAACTATCTTATATGCACATACAATTACATCATGCTACCATGCGTACTGCTATTGAAAGGAACACTTCAATCGCTTCACATTTTTTCCCCCGCAACCTTGTAAGTATACATGACTGGTAAAAATTTACAACAAGTGTACTCTCGATTTTATTAATTAACAGCTATTGTGCAAATGTTAATTTCTAAACCCCACTTAGGATATAGGAATTTTTCTCAACCATTATAGGTTGGAGAAAAAAGTTGTTTTCTGAATTCTTGGGGCTGTTTGGTTTGATAACAAATTTGCTAGAGAATCAAAGGAGAAACGAATTTTGCCAAAGTTTAGTTTCAAACCAAGAGTTTGTCAAATTTGGTTAACGCTATCAAATTTTGGTAAAACAAGCACTTTGGATGCCTAGACAAACCTAAGGCCCTGTTCAATCTGACTTTTAGCTACGACTTTTGGATTTTTGGCTGAAATGAATTATAGCGGCCGAAAGAAGCAGAGAAATTGAGTATTCAATTTGGCTTATGGCTTAGTGGCTTTTGCTGAGCTGATTTTTTTAGCGTTGTTTGTGACACATTTCCGATAAGCTACATGTATTTGTTCTCATGTATTGACAGATGACTACGAGTTTATTACAAACATCACATACGCTATGACTACATCTACATCATACATACATTCGTATTTTTGTTGGCAGTGCAGAACCTACGTTGTTGCCACCAACAATGCTACTATCCAATCATGAATCGTGACCATCAGTAAGGACTCCACCCCTATGGAAGGAGAAGTACCACACCCCCGCCCACGCCGAAGGGCCCTTGTGCTACCCTTCTAGGTATACAAAATCTCTCTCAAGCAATTCACAGTCTAGAATGAAGTTGTGCAACACTATCGTTGTAACAAATATCACCTTCTGCATGCATAAGTGGTAGCTAGGATGTTGTTGAGTGTGCACCATTTCATTTTGCACATGTCAAATGCACACTCGACAGCGTTCCTTAAGGACGAGTGATGGAAATTGAAAACCTCCTACATCCCAGACGGTTGAGTACTGTTCTCAAACTCTAAAAATGTGATATCTCTGGTTGCGATACAGAGCTAGGTACTCCAGCTTGTTGGGATACCCAGAGTCCATAAGGTAATACTTTCCCGCACCATTACCATGCGTGAAAGATAAATATTGGTTAGTTGTCCTCGTGCAATACATGGTAGAATTGAAATTTGTGCGAACACATTCTCTTTCAGTGGATGCAAGAATCGGTCTTCGTATTTTCCCATTCTCTTGTGATACCTGGGCCAGATCCAGTCCAAATCCGGCCCAACTCAGCCCAGAATAAACCCTATATATAGAGAGGGGAAACCGAGAGAAGCAAAAAGCAAGTTTGCTTTCTCCTCTCCCGACCTCTCCCGAGACTGCCTGCTGCTGCGCTCACCTGCGCACTGTCGCCTCCTCCCTGCGGTTGCCGCTACCGCTTGCGCGCGCCACCGCCGTCGATCGACCACCGGCGCCGCCGTTCCCCGCTGCACCACCTCACGGCTCACCGCCACCTCTATGATACGGGGTCGTCTGATCTTCTCGACGTAGGATGGATACTCACGGAAGTCTTGATGAATCGCAATGATCCTCCAATGCCAGTACAAGGGACGAACACTCTTTAATCCGTCAAAACACACTCACGTTGATTTCGCCGACCACCAAGCGTAGATCTATCGTGCACCCAATTCTCAGCAGAAAGGCTGAACGATCTTGATTGAAGAACACTCCTAATTCCCTATGGAATTTCGACAGCAATGATAAACTCGAACAAACTTTACTAGATTGATTATTCTCAAAGGTGGTCCGAGCCCTAAGGCTGCTAATACATAGCTTATATAGCCCCTTGGGACGTCTATAGAGTCCACAAACCTCGTACAACTCAACCCTATATGGTTTTAAATATGAACTCTCACAAAAAAGAAACTAGATTTTACAGTCATTATATTGTTTTGGTCATAACTTCTGATCTGTGATAAATTTAATACTGGGACTAGATCCATTGCATAGCCCTTGAAATTATCTTTCCAACGAGTACAAGAACACCTAAATCGGACTCCGTTTGTGAAAGTCATGACCTTTTTAGTAACTGCTTGTCAGGCTGTCTAAAACCGAATCCAAATTGAATTCCGAGTTGAATCCGAGTTTGAATCCAGTTGGGCTTGTGGGAGGTACGAATTGGGTTTAAAAATTTTATCCAAAACTTGTAGTTTATGTCATTGGGCTCCTCCCTTTTGCTCTCCCACTGCATGGGCTTTCTTCCTTCATGTCTTTGGCACCTAATGTGGTTATCATCTTCCTTTTGCCTCTCCATTGCTTTGCCATTGACAAACCTAAGAATGCACCATATAATGGCATGAGGTAGTATTCTATCCTTATGAATAATAATATTATATTTAGTTTGAAATGAGTTCACCTGGCCATATTTCATACGGCTCAATAATTCTTTCCAATTGAATAATATATTTAACTGAAAAGTGCAAGACACATGAGTATCTGCATCATCCTCCCTTTCTTCAAGAAAAGCCATTCTCGGCTTTTGATAGCCTGAAATTGTACTAAACAAAGAATACAACGTGTATACATGGTATATATATATATTTGTCATCAACTCTTCTTCTATTTAGCACATCATGAACATCTGAAAGTGTAATAAATGAAAAGAACAACATATACGCATGGTATATGTAAGAGTCAATTGTTGTGCTATTCTCATTATTTTACACAAACCGATGAATATAGTAGCGACCAAAATATGTATGCATTGCAATATTGTTTTACATCATTCTCCCTCCCACAGAAGAAAGTCCTCCTAAACTTTTCTAAGAACATAGATATATCATTAAGGGGTAAAATCAGATTTAGCTGTTTAGATATGGGAAAGAAAATTTTGAGCGGCTTCCATGCTTCAACTGCGCTACTCTGATTATTTTTACATGATTGTACATTAAAAATTGAATAAGTAGACTTATGAAATTTTCCTAAACAATACGTGCTATTGTTGAAATATATCTCATTGTGATAATGACATAGCATAAAAGATTGTTTATCCATAATATGTGATTTCAATTCAGCAAGCTTATCACATGTAATGCAAATTCTGTTGTTGTAGGGGTGGCCCCTACCTTAACCCAGCTAGCCTGTTAGGAAGTTATAAACCTAAAGTAGACATGTACAATGACATAGTTGCCATTGGGAAGGATATTCGGATGTAAGGGTACGATTGTAAAGACACCGTGGAGAGGGGACGGCGTAAGAACTCAACGGCTCATCAAAGGCGCCCCCACGGGCGCGTGGCCCCGAGACAGGGAGGTCGGAGTCTGCTTCCGAAGCTGGCAGGCCCCTCATTGAACCGCAAGCGACAAGAACCCCCCCTCATCAGGAGCGTCCTCGAGCTAGGGAAGGAGACTAGGGGGTAAGGCGCCTGTGACGGGCACCCCCGGCGAGGCGCGACCTCGCTGGCCAGAAGTGGAGATCTACTCCCACAACTGAAAGTTTCCCTGCTGAAGTACAAGTGAATTGCCCACCGCCCCTCACCAGCCGCGGTCCTTGCGCGAGCTGGTGAGGGGAAAACACACCACGACGTCACATCCACCTTGTATTGGCGGGATGTTCCGCCTTGCGGTCGTCCCAGCGGCATTAGCCGCGCTTGGGAGCCCTCGTCACTATCGGCGCCGATCAACAAGCACCGGAGGAAGCTGGGCAGAGTGGGGGCTGCGAGCGCAAGGGGGGAAGTTGCAAGGGCATGAATGTTTGGTGAGGCGAGTGGCGCTTCACTTGGCCACTCCCCCTTTTAAAGAGACCCGGAAGAGAGATCCCGTCAATTACGCCTCAAGCGTCCCATTGGCCGCTGCAAGTGCATATGATGCAACAGCGCTGCCCGCTTCAGCTACAGGGCCCCACCAATTACACTTCATGTGTTCCCCCATCCTGGGGGCCCCCGAAGCAATGGATAGGCGATCCACCCACCCCCCTCCCAGTTATAAAGCGGCATGCGCAGAGCTCCGTTCAGTCCACCTCAGATGTCCCGTCAATATTTAGAATTGTGGGCAAACAGTTGTGCCCATCAGGTCTCGCATAAGCCGCGAAGACCAGGGGCTACGGAGCTAGGTTCCTGCCCTTATCCTAGCAAAGGGTACGGCATGGAGCGCTCGTGCGTCTACTCCGATTAGGCGCCAGCTCCACTACTACCACTTCGTGGGGTAGGGGACGGAGCGCTCGTGCGTCTGCCTCGACTAGGTGCCAGCTCCGCTACCATCACTTTGCGGGGTAGGGGACAGAGCGCTCGCGCGTTTACCTCGACTAGGCGCTAGCTTCGCTGCCACCACTTCGCGGGGTAGGGGACAGAGCGCTCGCGCGTCTACTCCGGCTAGGCGCCAGCTCCGCTGCCACCACTTCGCGGGGTAGGGGACGGAGCGCTCGTGCATCTGCCTCGACTAGGCGCCAGCTCCGCTGCCACCACTTCGTGGGGTAGGGGACGAGCGCTCGCATGTCTACTCCAACTAGGCGCCAGCTCCGCTGCCATCACTTCGCGGGGTAGGGGACAGAGCGCTTCGCGCGTCTACCTCGACTAGACGCCAACTCCGCTGCCACCACTTCGAAGGAAAGGGCACGGAGCACTCACACGTCTACCTCGACTAGCGCCAGCTCCGCTGCCACCACTTCGAAGGAAAGGGTACGGAGCGCTCGCACGTCTACTTCGACTAGCCAACAAACTTCACAAGAAAATCACAAAGCAGGTGCGCCCAAAGAAGGCGGTGGGGACGAGCGTTTCGGCTTCTCTACCGCGTTGGTACACGAGTGCTTACAAAGATCACGATCGATAACATCCCCTATTACATTATACACTATCGGCCACCTGCGAACGCTACTCGTTTGGCTCCGCCCGGACGACCTCCTGCGCTGAAGCCTCGCCCGTCAAGGGTTGATTCTCCCAGAAATCTAGCGAGTCCTCAGCCCGCCACCAGCGCCGCAAACGGCACTGAGTTATGGCGTCAGAAATCAGCAGCTGGTCCCTATCGGGCAGCTGCTTAGAACACAATGGCATGCTGGTTAGAGTAAGGGAAGCAGTCTCCGCTTCATTCACAGAATGGGGTGCATAGGTTACAAGACACACCGACATACAAGAACCCCGGGGTCACACCTGCCTCGAGGCGTCGTCCAAAGCCTGGTCCCGCTCCCTCAAAGACGCAACAAGGCAGCTCTTCTCTTCCTCTAGCACAGCAACCTGCCAGAGCAGGCCGTCCCGCTCCTCCACTGCTGCCACCACAAGCTCCTCGGCATATGAGACGGCCCCACGCGTTCCGCCTCCAAGCACCGAATGAGGTCGTCTTTAGAGGAATATGCCCCCTCCGCCGCGTGAAGAGCTCCTTCGGCGACGTGCAGTCGGTCCTCTAATGTCTCCCGCTCATGGGCATGGGCCGCCTGCAGTGCCCCACCAAGGGCGAGGGTCTACATGATAAAGCGGTCAGTACACCTCCGAAGGGCCACGCGCTGCTAAGGGTTAGATACTTACCCTCATTTTGGAGATCTCTAGCACTCTCCCAAGAAGTCCCGACCCATAGGTCTGCAGTGCCTGGTGGTCTAGGCTCGCTGCCGCGCTATCCACGACCCCCTGCCATGCTGCCAGCACCTCCGATCGAGGGACGAAGTCCGTTAGCTTCGTGCGGCATCCGCGGTGATGTCCCCTCCGAACGAACGTCCTCGTGCTCTGAGGGGCGCCCACGTTCGGGGAGGCATGTTGCTACAAGGGGACATGTCGGTCAGCCCTACGAACACCTAGCGGGATCACACCAAGCAATGTAAGCTTACCTTCAGCCTCGCCAGGAACTTCAAGGACATCGGCGTCCCCCGGCGAGACCACCCCGCCAGGCGGGGGGGCCTCTGTGTCGGAGCTTAGCTCCACCAGGCCCTTGCCCCGTGAGCTGCTGCACCGAGGGGACCGCAGGACACCGGGCGGTACTCGGTGTCTAAGTCGGAGTCCCATAGGGCCCCGACCTTGCTCGCTACAGCGAACCCCCTCGCCGAGCGAAGGGGCGATAGCGTGCGGGCCGCCGCCGGGAGTAAGGCGGCGACCTGCCTCGGTAACGCGCCGCAGTAAGGACTCGCCCCAAAGATCCTCCACGGGCGACGGCTCCGCTTCAACGCCGGCCAGCGGCGAAGAAGCTTCTCCCTCTGCACCGCCCACGCTGCACTCTTCCTCCGTTCCAATGCCCAAGGGCCCTCCTCTGCCCTCTGCATCCGCGTCTACCTCCGAGTTGGCATACTTCGCTGAGTTGGAGCCCGTGCCCGCTGGTACTCCCTTCCCCTTGGAACCATGCAGAGGTGGGCTCGGGGCTGGAACAGCGCGCTCTAGCACTCTAATGGCCAAGGCTTCGCACACACGGTTCGTCCGCCCTAGACCTGCCTCCGCGGTAGCAGCTACACGTAGGGTGTGCTCCCTGGCCGTATACGGTCCGAGGAACACGTCCACCGCACGCTCCACGTCTTCCAGGAGAGCACATGTGAGCGGCAAGGGGCACGATTTAAAACAACGGGCCCGATGGACAGCACAGAAAACTAAGTTCCATCAAAACTTATGCGGACCGGAGGATCTCAGTAGCGAAGACACGGACGGGTGGACGTTATCGCGGTAAAGCCTCCCAGGCGTAACACACCACTCGGCAGCAAGTGGTGCTACAGCATACATGACGAACTCCTCGGCGAGGTCGCGCATGTTGAAGCAGGCGGTGATCCCCACAAGCCTCCGTGCCATTCGCTGATCCTCAGCATCTATCAGCGCACCAGGCGTGGTGTTGAATGTCACCGGTCGCCCCGAACACTCAAAGCCGCTACCACTCGCCACACGGTGGTAGAACCACCACCTCATCCAGTTCGGTTCCCACTCCGCCCGACCCAAGTTCGCGGGGAAGATCTCTCGCACCGCGACCGCAGGACGAAGTTGACGCGGCCGAAGCTGGAAAACATCCCGTCTCCCCAATCCTCCGGCTCACATCGTGTGTCGTGGAGAAAGGCGAACAGCGATGTGGTCGGCCAGCACGCCTTTGTACGCAACACCCAACTGTACACGGCAAGACGGGCTATCGCATTCAGCGTTATTTGTGCCAGCTCAAGTCCAAAAGTCCGCAGGACATCCCCGACAAACATGGCGGCTGGAATGCGGAACCCGGCTTCGAAATAGGTGACGAACATGATTGCCTCTGACTTCTTGGGATGCAGTCGCACCACCCGGCGGTCCGACAACTTCCCTTCGCGCAGGAGGCCGCGAATCGCCTCTTCCGTCACCAGCGTTGAGCCCAGGACACGGGAGCATGGACCTTCTACTCTCCCCGTCGCCGCCCACCATTTGTCCACTTGCGTGGAGTCGTGCACCTTGAGTGTGTATTCCACCTCGAGCGGCGACGACCGTCGGAAGACAGCGCTGTTACCGGCCTGTTGAGCGCGCTCTCCGTCGTGTGCCATCATTCTCCTAGAGCTACGCCACGACGGAGGCAACAAAGAAGTCAGGAGTTTGGGGCATGCGGCCAGAAGCTAGAAGGTGAGGCAAGGAGAATGCACGTGGTGTACCGTAGGGGGTATTTAAAACCCCAGCATCTCCCATGCCACCGGTAAGGGTAACCGGCGGAAGGCGAACCGCTCGCCTCCCCATGATCGAAGCCGGAGTGGCACAACTGCCCACGTGCGCCGGGCCCAGTTACACGACGGTCGCGTAAAAGGTCTGACAGCGCACGACGTGCCAATAGCGCTCCGCCACGCGTCTACTCGGGAATCCGTGCAGGGCAACTCTGGCTCCGCCTTCAACGAGGCCTTTGCCTTTGCGGGACAACTCCGGCTCCGCCTTCGACGAGGCATTTGCCTCCGCTGGGCAACTTCAGCTCTGTCACTTCGACACGCACCCGTGCGCCGGCGCGGCACGCCCGAAGATGCCCCCCACTTCGGTGGCTCGGGGAAACCCTGGCACCTACTACACCCCATATTTCCTCATTCTTGGCACAAGGAACCGTTTTCGCATCCTGACCTTAATATGTCCAACGTCTTTCCGTGGATGCTAGGTCGCAGAGAGCGCTCATGGGGCAGGTCAGTCGGCGGGAGTCCACTCCGATCGACGCAAAGCCAACCAATGGGAGGGGGCGCCATGGTCAAAGCGCACACAGGGTGCACCTGTCAGCCGGATGGCCAACGCACGACACGCCGGTAGCTTTCCGCCACACATCCCGCCTCTCTCGGGAAGGGGCGTGCAATCGTGGTCGTGTGACCTCTCGCAACCCACGACGCGCCAGTCGCGCCGCGCCACATGTACCACCACCTCAGGACAGTGCAGACAGCAGCAGCAGCCCCTTGGCTTTTCAAAGGTCGGCGCGATTCGCGCCGCCATTAAGACACCACCCCTGGACTGTGGAGCTGTCAGGACGTGCCGACTCCATGTCGGCCGAAGATCTCGTCGTATATTGCGCTCAAAAATAGTCCTCCTTCAGTTCATCAAATGGCGATACTCTTCTACATGTTCATGAACTGAAGAAGGCATATTTCTGAGATCAAGATCATCTCAGCCACGCCTGGAACAGCACTACAGCACTCCTGCTATATATATAGCTGTCTCCCACATGGGGAAGCCCAACTGCCACCAGTGGATGCAGCACGGTCGCCCATGGAGAAGTCCAACCAGTGGAAGTCGAACCGACGCGGTCGCTCATGCACGTGCGACGTCCCAACTTGCTGCACCTGTGTGCTTATCCTTCATCGACGAGGTCTCAGCCTCTGCAGGGCAACTGCGACTCCACCTACGGCACCCCGACGCCGAGTTCGCTCCTGCATCGACGCACGGTTTCGACATCGACTCCGCCTATGGCCCCCCGGCTCGGAGTTCGCAAAGCCACGGCGAGCCACACGCGCCAAGTCATCTCCACCCAATGTCACATAAGGTCACAGGCCACAGGGACGGAGGAGGCTAAAGGGCTCGGCAACATGGCTTCGACCTGTGAAGCCCTTCACCATGAGAGGCTCCTGTTGTAGGGGTAGCCCCCACCTAAACCCAGCTAGCCTGTTAAGAAGTTATAAACCCAAGGTATACATGTACAATGACATAGTTGCCCTTGGGAAGGATACTCGGATGTAAGGGTACGATTGTAAAGACGCTCCCTACGAGGATATATATATACGTGATGCAAGCCTTGGAGAGAACCCAAGAGAGCATTGCTCATCTAACTCTCCACTACCATACACCCTCTCTCTCTGTTTGGTCTGTAACCACAATATCTGTGAATATAAAATTTGTCATCTATATCATAATCTCCAATCAAATTGAACTTATATATGTAGGCATAGGTACTAACTAGTGATTTTGAACATGAAATTTCAGCAACATTCTCAATCACACTAGATAGCTCTCTAGGATCATCAAATATGATATAGCACAAAGAGTTATTAAGAGATATTCTAGTAAGAACTTTCTTATGAGTAATCAATTCCATATTATGTAAATGGAGCATAGAAATTTCAGAATATGGAGTTTTCGGTTGACCATATGAGTTCTCATAATTACTCACCTTTACATAATTAAATTCAGCACCAGTATTGTTACCTTTGTCGTCCTCCTTAGATGATGTAGGTGTTGGGGGTTTAAGATTATTAGGATGTATCCATGGGGCATCAAACACTTCATCCTCTCCTGTGGTTACCTCCTCCTCATTCCTCATTTGCCTTAAAAGGTGCTGGTTGTTGAACATTTAATTCTTTATCTTTAATGTCAACCTGCACAATATGATAAACAACACTAGAAGTATATATTAATATGTTAGTTTCAGAATCATCCTCACTTTGTTTATCTTCTACTTCTCTCTTTTCTTTTTGTGTCTCTCTCATACTCTCAATTTTGATGCTCTCAACCTCACATATGGTGGAATCACACAGCTCACTCTTTTTATCACTCTCACTCAATTTGGCTATGTGGCTCTCATCCTCGCATGGGTTGTGGTGTATCTCAGGAGCTATATGTAGCTTTGGAATATCACTGTATGTCTCTTTGGCTGAAGGAAAAATCTCATGCTCGGTCATCTTCTCATGTGTCACACTAGTAGGGGTAGAAGAACTGAGATTTGGACATGGAGGGAACTGTGGTGTACATCTCTCCATAAGTCTCTTCTCCTCTTTAATAGCATAATTCACAAGATCTTGAACACTACCAAAATATCTATGCTGAAGTATAGCGGTGATCTTAGAATTCAATCCTCCTTTAAAGTATGCCTTCTCTTTTAATGCACTAGTGACACCGGCCCGACGTAATGCATCTTATAGCTCAAAATAATATTCTTGAACAGTATTACTCTCTTGTGTGATACTCTCCAAATAGCAAAATAATCTCTGCACATAATAGGGTGGCACAAATTCTCTCATCATGAGTGTCTTCAAATCTGACCAAGATTTAATGAATTCATTTCCAAATCATTGATGCCACCAACTATAAGCATAATCTTCAAATTCTCTAGTGGCATGCATCACTTCTTAGTCTTTGGAAAACTTTTGAAATCTAAATACTTTCTCCATTCGCCATTCCCACTCAAGATACTCCTCTGGATCTTCACTACCATAGAAAGGATTATAGCTATCTTCTTCTTGTTGTGGATGAAGTGCCCGCACAATATCATTCACGATGTTTGAGCGTAACACTTTCATTTGATAATTGAATTCAATGCGCATATCTAGCGCAGACTTGTTGATCTCTGCCTTGAGTTGCGCTTTCAAGTTGGAAGAAGTAGTGTCGAACTCATTGCGCAAAGTCCCCCTCGAAGTTTGGAATTGAAAACGAATCGCCGGGGTATGCTTCTCTCCCATATTATCGTCTCCACTTGTCATGATTAGTGGCACAAATACCACAATATATATACGATATGTGGAGTTCACTCTATCTCACTTTTTCCTCACCAAGTAAAGTTCTTACCTTTCCGAAATGAATTGAGGTCAAAAGAAACTTACACTTGGTGGTAGCTACAATAGCAAGTGATGATCAAGCGGATTTAAAAGTGACTCACAATTACACGGCAAAGAATATTTAGTGGGGCTTGGTATGGAAGTGTTTATCTTACACAATCTGAATTTCACGATGTTGTTGAATTAAGTAATAATCCAAGCTAGAAAGTATTGTCTATGTGCTGATCCAATAGATATAAGTGAAGTGTATGAATGCATGCGTAATGATCAATGTGACTCAATGCAAACAAGGGACTGAGCTAAAACAAACAATCGGAAAATATTAGCTCGTTTTGCATTAAGTACTAGGAGAGACGCTAACCAATTGCAATAATACGAATTTAAGGGCAAAAGATTGCTCAAAGAAATTAAAAACTCCAACTGAATTTATAGCATAAAACATGCACTCAAGTTCAGCCTATTTAACTTGTTTTTTTTGCTCTTTTTTTTGCTACCCTGCTAGTGACTCAAAAGATTCAAATTCTAATTCTGAGTCTAATGAGGTATATGAGTCACAAACTTTTTTTTTGAAAAATGCAGGGGTATAAACTTTCTTTTTTTTTATCGGCCGAATGAGTGATGCACAAGTCTAATATTCAGTTGAGAGTAAATTATTCAAGAGCAGCCCACAATGCAGTATCAATGACTAGTCTCAAGTGTTCAAAGGATTTAAGTGAAAACTTCAACAGATGCTCAGAATTCAAACCGCAACAAACGTCGAACTGTCTGAATGTGTCCAACTAGGATTCTTACGGCACAAACTTGTGATAGCTAGGGTTTCTTGTGACTGAATCAATCAAGAAAAACAAAACCCAGATATGTTTGGATATCATATTCTTTCGAGATGCGCAAAGATCTTATGTGGAAAGCAAGAACAAGATTTCAAAAAGTAAATTGAATATCCTTTTTTTGGATGCTAATTGAAAGATCAACTAGTGAATTTTCAAGGGTTTAAAATAACAACTATTAAGCAACGCAAAAAGACACTAAGATCAGCACATAAACAAAATTTCTAATGGATCAAAACTTAATAAGACTCATGAAAATAACAGATGCAAAACAAAGGTTTGGATTTTTTTGTGAGGCAATTTTTGGCTATACGGACTATCCCGAACCAAATCCGAATTGAATTCTGAGTTAAATCCAAGTTTGAATCCAGTTGAGCATGTGGGAGGTACGAATTAGGCTTAAAAATCTTATCTAAAACTTGTACTTTATGTCCTTGGGCTCCTCCCTTTTACTCTCCCACTACATGGGCTTTCTTCCTTCATGTCTTTAGCACCTAATGTGGTTATCCTCTTCCTTTTGCCTCTCCATTATTTTGCCATTAACAAACCTAAGAATGCACCAAATGATGACATGAGGTAGTATTCCATCCTTATGAATAACAACATTATATTTAGTTTAGAATGAGTTCACCTGGCTATATTTCATACGACTCAATAATTCTTTCCGGCTGAATAATATATTTAACTGAAAAGTGCAAGACACATGCGTATCCGCATCACTCTAGCTCCCGTGCGCCCTTGCCATCTCCCAGTCGCATCTCGCCGCGCGAAGAGGCAAGGGGAGGGCTCGAGAGGGGGGCCAGGTTGGGGAAGGAGAGGAGGGGCGCCGGTGTGAAGGAGGGAGTTGCCGTCGCCGGGCGTGGAGAAAACGAGGGGGGCGGGTGGAGAAAGAAAGGAGGAGCCAGAGGGTGTGAGTAGCCGGCGTGAGAAAAAAGGAGAAAGGAGGAGACTGACGGGTGAAAAAGAAGAGAAGAGGAAAGAAAAGGGGAAGAAAAAGAAGAGAGGAGGAAAGAAAGGAAGAAAAAAAAGAAAAGGGGGGTGCCTGATCCGGCGATTGATCTGCTAGATCCGGTCCAGGAGTGACAGGTCGTGGCTTGATTCAGTCGTCGGGTTAGGGTAACGGCTCGAAACCCTTTTCAGTTATTTACATATTCTAGCGTAAATTAGTACGCCGATTAAACACTACGACATCGGGGAGGTGTCCGGTGAAAGGAAGATCGGCTATACTGGATTTATGCGTAAGAGTGACGTTATTTACTCGCATGTGTATGTACGCATTAGCAATGAATTAAAATGATTGTTGCTTGCCCAGGTGGTAGTTCGAGCTCAGTGCCATTCGCGCATCATCCACCAAGCTAACAGGCAAGTGCATGGTAGAACAGCACAGTGTGATTGATGATTGCTATTCATGATTTACAATGTTTATAGCCATGATTTACAATGTTTATAGCCATGATTTACAATGGTTATAGGCTGAGATACAGAGTTACCAGTTAGGCAAAAACTGACTAGTGCAATTTACAATTAAGTGCCAACAGTAGAAGCATGTGCATCATGCATTGCACTCATACACAGTGAAACAGGGCCTACTTTGGTAGGGACTTCACGGGAGTGGAGGTGGAACCCCCGTCTGAAAGTGGGCAGGGCAAATGAGTGGTCCATCGATGAGTGGACACTTCACTATACCAGTATAAGCTATAGTTACAGATGCATCGCATGGCACTGCATTGCATGCAAATGATACAGATGTGATAGACGGTGATACAGTTACATATTACAGACATAGAATTGAATTATTGCTTAACAGTACATAGTCATTATTTTACAATTTATAGTGAGATTTGATTTACAGTCCACAGCCACAGATGTGATTTACAATTTACAGTAGATGTGTTTTACAGTTTACAGTAAGTGCGATTTACAGTTTACAGTAGATGTGATTTGTAGTTGACAATCACAGAATTGATTTCTAGCTTATAGTAGATTAGCTCAACAATTCACAGTAGACGTGATTTACCGATTACAGTAGGTTGGTTCAACAGTTCACAGTAGACATGATTTACCGATTATAGTAGGTTGGTTCAACAGTTCACAGTAGACGTGATTTACCGATTATAGTAGATTGGCTCAATAATTTACAGTAGACGTGATTTACAGATCACAGTAGATTTATATATCATAGTAGATTGGATTTATAGTTCACAGGAGATTTACATGTTACAGTAGATTGGATTTACATGTTACAGTAGATTGGATTTACAGGTTACAGTAGATTGGATTTACAGGTTACAGTAGATTGGATTTACAGGTTACAGTAGGTTGGATTTATAGTTCATAGTAAGATTTACAAATCACAGTAAATTGGATTAATAGTTCATAGGAGATTTACAGATTGCAGTAGATTGATTTACAGTTCATAGTAGATTCATAGATTACAGTAGATTAATTTACAGTTCATAGTAGATTCACAGACTACAATACATTGATTCATAGTTCACAGTAGAGGTGCTTCACAGTTTACAATCAATTGGTTTCCCAGTTCACAGTAGATGTGTTTTACAGCTTATAGCCGTAGAGTTGGATTATAGTTTACAGATATGGATTGATGTATTGTTTTATTGTATGCTTGCTGAGTCTTCAGACTCACCCTTGCTTTGTTATTTTTTTAGGGTGATTCGGAATGACAGCATGCATGGAATGTGAATAATTCCTTTTGCACTACACATGTGAGATAACTGCTTAGTCACGTACTGAGCATTATGATTAATCCTTTGTTAAGTTGTTTATGCAAAAATTCTTCAATTACAGTATGTTTCAGGAGAACGGGTTCTCCTGTTACTACAGTTCTCGTGCGTTAACTCTGTTTATGGTGCACCTATGTGAGACAGTAACAGAGTGGTGGTAGCATCTTGGGCCCTGTGGAGGGTCAGGGTGTTACATGTCTCATTGTCGAGACCCGAATATGCAAATCCGGACTCCCTGTGTATTCTGCACTAGTCCCAGGATCATGCTAGTGCACACAGTTCAACATAGATATCATCACAACCATATACACGATAAAATAAAGGAAAAGCTCAAATATCGATAAATCTCAGAAGGTACGACTTTATGGTCAAGCTTACAATAAATTGGCCCGAAGGCTTAACAATATAGCAGCGAAAATCCAAAATAAAGCGTAGTGGCCAATCGACAAGCCCACAGGCTATCGAGTGGAGAACGAAGCCTAAACCGCGAAGTCGTCGAAGTACTCTCTTTCTGGAACCTCCTGTTGGTGATACTCCTCTTCCTCAACTGAGCAACATTGGGCATAAAGCCGTGAGTACATTGGTACTCAGCAAGTCATTTGTAACAAATGAAAGCAATATAGTATGCAAGGCTTACCAAAGGATGGCTGAAAGGTTAATTTGCATAAATAACAGTTGAAGGTAAATACCGTAATTAGATTGAAAGCGAGCTTTAAGTAAAACAATAATAAATAATAAATAATCAAAGGAATTGACATAACCACTTGCAGACCTCCCATCCACAAGCTAAACTAACCACTTATGGACCTCCTATCCATAAGCTAAACCAACAGTGAACACCTGTCCACTTCCAGTCACAAGTTTTCAGAAATAACTACCCCTCGTGTGAAATCACCGAGCATTGTCCATGACCGAGGACGCGGCTATTCGAATAGTTTTACACTCTGCAGAGGTTACACAACTGTACCCACACGATGTGATTAGCCTCGCGCTAAGAAAATCACAACAAGGTCTTTACAAAGTTCAGTTATAACTTAATCCACCCGCTAGGGTTTCGCATCACACCCCCCTTACGCCACATGGAAATCAGCAACCATGTTCATCTCAATGGCAAGATTAAAGTTGAAACCTCCCAAATTAATCAGCCAGGTCCATCCCATACTAGACATGTGGTTTGCACGGTAAGGCTCAGATCAATGGCGCACAAAGTTAAGTTCTTAACATTATCCGGGCGAGACTATCACATCCCCCAAAGTGCACATGCACTTCCCCCTTTACTGCACGATCACTCGCCCGAGTGCAAAACCAAGTTTGTATAACCACTACCGATGACACACCAACATCATGGCACAAATTTTAGTACACGTGGCACCAATCACAGTTCCATATCTCCTTAAGTCAAATTTATATTTCACATGTGATGATAAACCAGATCGTAAAAATAAGTAAGGCTAAGCATCTGATCGTACTAACCCTTGAGACAAATATCATAACATCACTAGTATGTTTCCCAACCTATGGTGACAAGGGTATCATGGTGTTCAAAGTTATCAAGGAGGGATGAATTCAAAAGGGACGATAACTACCAATTACAACGGTTGAATAAAAATAGCGATACAATGTACTTTCAAATAAAATAATTAAATAATAGATTGCAAACTGGGTTCAACATGATCAAAGAACACGACTTCCCTTGGTTATGCTCAGCGAGGTACTCCTCGTCTTCGGGCGCGAACGTGCTCCTCCGGAATCCGAATCTAGCGAGGGAGAAAACGACTGAAACCAAAGAAACACATAAAATAATAAGCAAATGAACTCCAAAATTCACTAAATTAGAACCAACAGCTAGAGCTCGATTTTAGATGAATTTAGAAAAAAGAACGGGGTCAATCGGAGCTAGGACGGAGGAGAACGGGCTCTCGGAGAATAAATCCAAAAGAAAATCAGAGAAAATGAAAAAGTGCACTGTGCTGTGAACCCGGTCCACGGAATACTGGGTCCACCGTAGACCCGGCGCACGGAACAGTTTACGCGGGAGAGAGGGTGCTGACGCGGCGAGGCGGCTGACGTGGCGCGCGCATATGCCGCCACGTGGCACGGGGGTGACGTGGCAGCTGACGTGGCTGCCACGTGGCTTGGGGAGTGGGTTTTTGGCTGACGTGGCTGCCACGTGTCATACCACGTGGCTCTAGGGCTGACGTGGCGTGCCACGTGGGTAGGGCTAACGTGGAGGGGCTCGGGCGCGGCGGCGGCGGCGAGATCCAACGGTCGGATGAGGGCCACGTGGCACGATCCGAGCGGTGGTTTTCGGATCTGAAATGGACGGCTGAGAATAGGCGGCGCGGGGGCGGGAAGCCACCGATGATAGACGCGTGGCGGCGCGTTGCGCGAAGCGTCGCGGACGCGGCGCGAGCGTAGGCGCGAAGCGGTGCAGCGCGAGAACCGAGGGCGGGACGGGCGACGCGTCCGACGGGGCGGCGCGCGGACCGAGGGGCGGCGCTCCGCGGCGCGGGCGTGGGAGAGCTCCGGCGAGCGCGCGCGCGGCAGAGAGGAGGAGGTCCGGTGAGGCATGCGCGGGTGGGCGGGCGAGAGAGATGGCGGCGGGGTGGTCTCCGGTGACCAATGCGCACGGCGGAGGGTCAGCGGTGGCGGGGTTCTTACCGGCGGTGACGACGGCGGCGACTTCCGGCGAGGGTCCGGGCGGCGGGGCAGCGAACGCGGAGTCCGGCGATGGAGAACGGGGACGCGGCTCCGGCGGAGACGACGGCAGGGAGGAGAGGACACCGGCGACGGCGGTCTGCGGCAGGAGACGGCGGCGCACGGGAGCGGGGGAGGCGGCGGTGGGTTCACGGCGGCGGCGCTCAGGTGAAGCTCGCGAACCGAGGAGGCGGCGGCTTTTATGGCACGCACACCGAGGATGTCCGGATCGAACGCGGCGCGGGGGCGGAACCGGATCGAAGACGATGACGGGGAGGCCGATGCGTGGCACCACGGGCGGCTGTGATCGAGCGGAGCCCAGGCGGACGCTAGGGTTAGGGTTCGTGTGGTGCGGGCACGAGCGGGCCGACGCGTGGCACGGGCGGGCGGATCGGACGGCTGCGGTGGAGTCCGGGTGGGGTGCGGCGCGGATGGAGACGCGTGGCAAGGCGGACGGCTCGGAGCAAAGCGAGCGGGCGCGGTGGTAGGGTTAGGTCATCGCGCGCAGGCGCGGGTGCTGATGCGCGACGCGTGGCTTGGCGGGCGATCGGGCGGTGGGGGCGAGGTGCGGGATGCGGGCTGGGCCGAGGGAGGCAGTGAGCACGCGGGGGCGGCTGGATGGGCGACACGTGGAGGGAGAAGAGGATCGGGCGGCGGAGAGCGGACGAGGAGGGAGCGGCGCGGCGCGGATCGGGCCGACGGGGAGGTGACACGTGGAGGAGAGATGATCCAACGGTTGGAGGTTTTTCCCGATTTCTTTTTATTCCAGAAAATCCAAATAACATGCTAAGAGCTCTAGAAAAATAGCAAATAAATCCCAAAAATTCACCAAAAATCCTAGAAAATTCCTTGAGACCTAAAGAATCCAAATAAAATATTTTTAACTTATGTTGATATTTATTTTACTCAGATAAAATTATTTAAAATTCTAAAATTCATTTGAAGCTTAATTTAATTCTAGAAAAGTCCAGAAAATGTCTTGTGACACAAGGAACTCAATTAAAATATTTCTAGCTAATGTTGTGGTTTAATTTAATCATATTAAATTCTTTTAAATTTTTGAAAATTCATTTAAGCTTGGTTTTAAATTCAGGAAAATCCCAGAAATTATTTTTAAATTCAAGGTTTTAAGAATTTCCAAAAATCAGGATGTTACACTCATGTAGGACACTTATGTTGTGCATTGATCTGGGCCATCCCACGCATACAAAAGTGAACCTATAATCAAAATCACATATTGCGAGCACATTTTGACTTGTGTACCCATGACTGTTGAATGTCTTACATACTCGGCATTTGGAACTATGGGCCTGTTCTTTTTGGCTATGGCTGATGGGTTTTGGCTGCGACTGATGGCTTTTTGGCTGTTTACGACAGAGATTGCGGAAAGAGAGATACTCGCTTGCGATTTTTGATGGTACAGATATTAGTTTTTTAACGTATACTACAATTAACTTGTAGACATCATCTTAAAAAAAATACTCTATTTAAAAGTTAGTTACTATAGCAAAAGCCAAAAGAGGCTTTTAGAAGCCGCAAAGAACAGGCCCTATGACTTGTACATGTGTAACATCAATCGCCCAATGTAGTTCACAAAGTGCGGATAGAATCTTCGCTGAAATAACCTTGGATGCATACTCTAAAAAGTAGGATTAGATGGTTCTTCATCCTATCCCATGTCCTCTAGAGCCAGCGAAGCTAGCCCTTCCTTGTTTGCATGGCGAGAAAGCTAGTGCAGAATTCTGCCTTCATGAATAGCTGTGTGGCATGGTAGTACTCATCACTCTCTTCGCTGACCCTGGAGTCCTAAACCCGACACATAGCCGCATGAACTCTTCCCTCTCCGAGTCACGTGTAGGGGACGTGGCACTCATGCCCAATAGCCGAGTGGCAATGGTGTGGGTCTTCTCATAGATGTCCACCAGATGCCTCAGCTCGACGTCCCAGTCGATGTGCTTTGTGCAGGGGTGTCACTCGACAGGGTGGGTGCCAGTCAAGGCCTCTTACCATGGGATATGCCAGAGCATCCACCGCTGCCCCCAGTCTCTATGGGGATGGTAGGGTTAGCACTGTTGCCCTCTTTGTCGGAGTTCAGCGTGTCAACAACCAGTATGAATAAATATTCACTCGTGTTGTTGGCATTGCCATAGATGACCTCCATTAGGTCATTGTGTCAAAGGGGTACATACTTGAACTTTGTCAGATCGGTATTTCCTTGCAAAAACAAACAAATTGCACAATAGATCATTCGACCATGCTACGCAGTAAATTAATTGAACCAATATTAGACTTCGCACAGGATACTAACCGTGGTAGCTTGTGCCCAACACACGTCGTTAGCGGCGATGGAGCCGATCTCCAAATTGACTCCAAGGCATGAGGCGTGCTACTTCAAGGTCTTCCCATGTGGCATAATCCTATTTGAGGCTCTCCCATTTGTTCTTTATTTGCTTGCGTGCATAAGACCAGCTGGTGCACTCTTTGAATTTATGGAAAAGGTTGGTGTACCCTTGCCTGTTCAAACATGCAAATGGTCGGCTGTGGGCTGTGACCTCCTCGGTGCAAATTTCCAAGAAACTGCGCATAGCATCAAGGTCCAGTTCCCGAGCCTTTGTCCATCTGTAGCCACAGCTAAGGCGGGAGAGGCAAGAGCGACGAACAAATGCACAAAGAAAGGTCATGCATATGTGTATGCAAACATTCAAGCTCAACAAATCGGAAGCTAGATCAACCCCCACAAACTCAAGTGTGAATGGAGTACAAAATGGGGCAAAAATTAGTAGCAGTGGACTAGCCGTACCTTACTATTGCAGGTGGAGCTTGCTTAGTGCCTGGCCCAAGGGGGAGGCATAGATGATGGAAGGGAAGCATCAGACCTCATGGGCATCAGATCTGAAGGACGTTGCGTTGGACCCTGAAGCAACAACTCCTGAATTCTCTATGTAAATTACACTAGTCCAGAATCAACTTAATGCACATAGTGGATAACAAAGATGCATAATGATATTTATTCATTAATTAAATATACACTTGATGGCCAAAGTTTACATCAATGGTTCATAGACCAAAAATAAATTTAAGCAGCAAAAGAAGAACAATAAAGAGCAGTCCATCCTACCTGTCCACAGGCGAATGACTATAAGACGTGGCTTACTCATCATTTATCCTCACCGAAGTTGATGAAGTCCTTCTCTGAAAATAATGAATGAAGTAACATGAGTACATAAAATATTCCACAAGTTACACCAGGATATTTAACAAGTTCATGCATGAATAAATATTGACAATGGAAGGTATAGTAGGGTTAGTTAAGCGTAAAACAGAATTTAAGTAAATATTGCCAATAGATTCAAAAGCTGAATTTGATACAATAGATAGAAATAGTAATTTGAAAAAATATTATTGTTAGTGCAGGCTCTGACCAAACACTAACCTATTCACAGGTATCCCACCTTGTCCATCTTTTCTAAAAGATCCCATACAGATTCATTCATCCATGTGTTTTTTAATCTCCCATGGATTACATCCATCCATAAGCATTTTGTAAATTATTTCTAAAAATAAAGTCTAATCCATGAAAAAGTTTACTCAACTTACTTATGACCGTGGACACGGCTATCTAGGATAGTTTTTGACACTTTGTAGAGGTGTACAACTTTATCCACAAGACATGATCATCCCATTTTGCCACCAGATAAACACACTTCTTTTAATATGCGGTGGAGAGATCATGATAAGGCCTTTATAATGCTAAGCCTTCAACCTAGTCACACTACCTCTAAGGTTTCATCACAACATAAATCCATAAGTTGGGGCACCCTCTTGTGCCGTGTGAGATTTCTCATAGCCTACGCCACACTCGCATTCAACCTATAACGAGACTAAAGTTGGGACTTCACAAATTAATCAGCTAGGACTATTCCATACGAGCCTTGTGGTAGTACGATGTGGCTTTATAGCAGTAGCTCATAGACCTATTCTTAGTTTGACTTAGGCTTAAACTACATACCCCTTGTATCTGACAATCAACATTGTGTCACTGAACAACAATGTATGCCAACAAGCACCCACCATCATACCAATACCTAAGTCTAAACCATATTTTATAATTTTATTTTATCTAGAATGTAACTATCTGAGATATTTTGGCACGTTTTGATGCAAAAAAATTGGAGAAAACATCACCGGATAGATGGGAACACGAAATGCCATAGGCGGCCATGGCTAGACATTGGAGGCAAAAATTTATAGAAGGTTTTTGGAGAAATAGAGAGAAACACAGCATGAAATGCGATGAGGCAAGCTTATAGAGGTGATGACATAGGGTAAAACTCATCGGAGGCGATGAATCAACGTCGGGAAGTCAAAAATGGCTGTTTCCACGAAAAGCTCAATTTTTATCGATTGGCTCCACGAAATATTAAATAAAAATAGTGGATGAATTTCTTAGAGGTTAGCGCATGATATGACGTAAACAAAAATCAAGAAACTCACGAAAAAAGTGGGGTACACGAAGAAACAATTTTAGTATCGTGGCTTTACAAGGTCGATGAGGACTCGGAGTTCTTCAGGTGATGGCGACGGAAGCATGACGTAGAACGCGTTGAGACGAACTCAACGATGTATACGGCTCGGCCAATGAACTAGTGGAACACGGTGGAGAAGACTTTCGCAGCCGATGGGATGACGTCGACGTTCTAAGCAAACGGAGAGGAGATAGCAGGTGAGGTTTGTGGCGAAACAAAGAGGAGAACGTGAAAAACTCAATGTTCACCTTGGTGGTGGTGGGACATGCACAAGCCGACGACGAGGAGAGAAATAGCGATGCGATTTGGCCCACGGTGGCGTCGATGCTCTGACGAAACTCCGGCAAAGGCGAGGGGAGCATCGCTTAGAACACGTGAAGACGAAGTCGATGATGTGGTCAATGGTGGTTGAACTCCGCTATAGACAGCGTAAATAGCTGAGGAATAATGTTTGGACAACGAAACAAAAATGCCGATTACGGCCAAGAGAAAGGGAGGAAGGACTTGAGATTTTCAGGGACAGATGAGGGATAGAAGCGGCATACAGTGCTCTCTTTTATAGTGGCTGAGGAGGACAGTAGAGGGAGATCAAGCAATGATGTCAATTTGGGGCGACGGTTCGTTCTCGCATAAATGCACATGAAGGAGGGGGGAAACGATCGGGAATGGAGGAGTCTTGATGAGAGGGATTGAATGCACTTGATTGCATGAAAAATTATAGAGAAAATCATCAGTTTGAGAAGCTTCAAAGAAATGCTCATGGCGACTATGTTCGGGGACAGAGCGTGGCGGGAAGAAGGAGGGAGGAGAGAGAAAAGGGAGAAAAAGAAAAAGAAGAAAAGAAGCAAAAAAACAAAAAATCAAGAAAAATAAAAAAAACTTTGGAACCTGAAAAGATTAAATAAAATAATTTCAGATAAAAAAACTTCTCATAGCCAGAAGCTAGAAGCTACAGCAAGTTAAAACAGCGTCTAAAGCTCGCTTAAGGCATAGGAACTGTATAAAAGTTTTATAGATAAATTCTCGATATTTGTTTTATGTTATACTTCCAAAATCGTGTCCTCAACGGCAAAAGGAAAAGGGTGCACTGTCACTGACCCATGGCTAGGATGTAGCACTTGTTTTCTTGATTAAAGTATTAACATATATCTTACACCAACTACCTATAGCGTATTAGCGTTTTGCAACGAAGAAATTCCAACAGAACCTTTTTTGAAAAGAACAAAATTCCAATAGAAATATTGGGAATTTCCTGCGATATTGAAATATCGGTTCTTCAAAAATAAAAGGGCAATTTTGCGAAATGCTCCGCATCTTCTGTTTTGTGTGTACCCGGACCAAATTTTGTCGCTGAGCCCACTAACAAGTAATGAAAGATTCTTTCCCTCTGCCCTCGTGTTGTCGCTGTCTCACGTCCTTTCAATTAATTTTTCTTGGCGCTTTCAATATTTCTTAATTTATTCCATGTCATTTGTGTTTCAGGAGAAAAAGCTCGGTAAAGGTATTCTGGTTTTCAGCTTCTAATTTATTATTTGTAAATTTTATTTATTTTTATTTTGTAAGTTTTTTCTCGTATTCGTTTATACTGTCTGTGATGAGCTAATCTATTTTTCTATTTTTACTTTTTTTAATTTAATTATACTAAATAAACTATCATCAGTTACATTAAAAATTAAATTAGATACAATACAAAATAAACTATAAGTTAGCTTATTTAAACTTAATTGAACGCCCCAAAATCTTTCAGAGGAAAAGTAAAATGCGTGGTCTATAATCACTCCAAGTTAAAAATGGCTATAATTTTTCTGATGGCGTGGTTTATTTTCCTTGATTACGAAATTAACTTTATGACAGATTTGATAACATCTTTTGCTTTACATGAAATAATGACTCGTATACACATCAACATGATATATATCCTATCATATATATACATATACATCGTTTTGTTTGATGTTGCATCAGCGTCCTATACTCCTGTACACGAAAACCCTACTGCCGAGAGATCAACGCCCCACAGCACAAACCAAACGGTTCTTTGTTTCTTGCATCGCGAAAGTTGCACAGGGATTAGTCACTAATAAATTGCCTTCACATACGTACATACGCATGACAACACAACGACCAGAAGAACCGTACAGGCACATCTCCATGCGCTATGAAATATTAATCCCCCTTTCCCGAACAAAAGCCTAACCGGTGTAGAGGCTAAACACGCTTCCGTGTTTTTAGCCGCGCTCTTGCTCCCGAGTCCAAGTCCACACATGACACTTTATGGCGACCCCTGTAGCTGCGACTTACGATTAAATAATGGATAGACAAAGCAAGGTGGGGGGCGACTAGCCCAGCAGCCAAGCTGATGGAATGGGGTGTAGTCATGGCCAAGCTTGCCAAAGGCATGTGAAGCGCTCAGAGCTGGCATCTATTGCACTGCTCGCTTCCCGAGACAACCCCTCTCTTCCTCTGCCCTCTCTCCTCCTCTCGCTCTCTCTCCTCTTCTTTAAAGCATGGACCAGCACCTAGCGCCTCCCCACACAGCCATAGGTAGCGGCGACCAGGGTTCTTTTTCTTGCATAATCATCTGCCTGAGTGTGCCGTGTTTTATTTTGGGCTTTAAAGCTTCTTGAGCAGCTTCTGCTCATCTACCCTTCTTTGTGTTGGTCAATGAATTTTAGCTGTTCTTTCGGGTGGACAGTTGTTCGTAGTTTTGCTTCGTGTTGTGTTGTTGGAAGGTATTAGTGGAGGTGGAGCTCCTTTCGGTCCAAAAAGGGACGTTGCTGTGGGTGGATTGAGCTGCTGGGTCATGGATCCCGTTAGCCTATTCCATGGTTCCTCACCTGTTGTTTGGCTTGAGATCTGAGGGAGATGGGAGAGAGGTATACGGCTGCTGTTCTTGTTGGGACAGGCTTATGGCTTGCATGCCCCAGGAGCTGCATCAGCCCTACATGGACCCTCTTTGGATTGAAGGGAGCTCTGCATCTTTGATGACCTTCTGTTGGGGTTTCTAATTTTTTTCCGCCTTAATCGATTTGAGCTTTTGCTAATATCTATCATGCTCGTATGTGCTTATGTTGATGATATATGCCAAGTAATATTCTTGCAAGCATGGATGGTACTAGGAATTTCTTGTAGGTACAGACATGGTCACCAGCATCTAGAGCCCCTTGTTGGAAAAAAGTGGTTCTTTTGTCATGCTATTCCTTCCTCTTTTGGTTGTCCGTTGCGCAAGGGCTCTAGATCTCTTAGATTCCTGCTGTTCTCGAATCTGAATGCTGGATGCGTCGCATTTAAGTAGTTGAAAATAACCAGCTTTAAAGAGTGAAAGGTTGGGCTATGGTCTCTCTATTTCTATTTCCTTGGTATTAAAATAACCAGCTTTAGAGAATAAAAGGTTGGGCTATGGTCTCTCTATTTCCTTGGTATTAATTTGTTGATGTAAGCAAAAGATCTTGCTAGTTGGGTTTTCTGCCCTTTCTTTTTATCTGAACTTCTCTTTTGCACTGACAATTTACTTGAATGATGCAGCAAGATAGATCCTCAGCTATACACTCAGTTGACCCGTAGTATATTCGATGGAAGATGCATGCATCTAGCAGCAGTTAAAGAGAACAGAAGCCCCCTTGTAGATGTAGGTGTACGTTTCATTCTTGTACTTTTAGTAAGTACTGTGGAGGGATGTATATTTCTGTTTCCCCAGCGTGGTTTTCCAGCCATGCCACTTGTGAACCATGTGTAATGAATGATTTTGCAAGTATGTACTTTCCACACGGAATAAATATTAAATGGCATCTGCCTTTTTTTTTTGTTTCTCTTTCCGTCGTGTTGGACTGGGATCCGGTGAAGTTGCATTATGACTGCAACTTTTGCAGTAGTAGCAATCAGTGCACTTACAAATCATTCCAATGTCTCTAACAAGGCAGGCCCACCTTCTCCTATTCATCTTCTCCCCCATCAAGATCCTCTTCCAAGCCTTCCCCACCTCGCCCATGGCAAGGAGAAAGGCAGTCGGTGCGTGGGCAACACAAAGCCAACCCAGCCAAAACGTAGGCTGCGGGGGGGAGGCACAAATTCTCTTTTATCTCCAACGATTTGAGAAGTTACATTGCTGAAGCACATACTCTCCATTTATCCCTTATATAAGATTAATATGTAACATGAGTATTCCAAGGTTGAAGCGGTGAACTAGCTAGGACATGCCAGAGACTGTACTTGTTCCATAAAAACTAGTATGATCTCGTTGATCACTAAAGCACAAGGGAAAAAAACTACATTAATCTAGCTCGCTAAACTCCTTGCGGAGTTGCAGGTTGCACACCCCCGGATATATGCCCAAATTGGTCCACAGGCTGAGACTTCGGTCCAGGCCCAGAGGAGGTTTGTGCTGGGCTAGTACGTGGCACGATTAACCTGTCAGGCATAGCTGTACGATGTGCCCGTTTAGCCTATGCAGTCCGTTAGGTTTAAAAAATTTGAAAAAACTAAATGTTGAAAAAAATATGTAGGATTTAAAAAAGATAATAAATTATAGAAATTATAAAAAACACATTAAATTATAGAAATAGTAGAAAAAGACATAATAAATTATAGAAATGTAATAATGGGCTTTTATTGATGTTAAAATGGCTGTCTTGTTAAAAACTTTGCCAAGAAAAAAATCAATTCGAAAAAACCTTGCAAAAGAAAAAAGAGTACAGGCTGCAACTCAGCATTACAAGTGAAAAAGCATAAAAGTACAATGTATATATTGATGCTCTAAGAATCATCGGTGGTGTCATCGGTATACTACCTGCCTTCCCCGCCATCTAGGTACAGATTGTTGAACGCGTATCCAACTCCGTATCCTCCATGCAATGTTGGGCATGCATATCAATTTATTTCTAGTCTTTCACTGTAAGAAATACTTCCATCATTTCACTTGTGAGTCTTGTTCTTCTCTCCTCAAATATTCTTCCAGAAAGACTAAAAGGAGACTCGGAAGAAACCCTTTGAGATAGAAATGATTAACACATCCCGTGCTAATATGGATATCATCGAATATGTTAGCTTATGCTCATGCCACTAGTCCAAAATGTTCAAGTCCTCTGAGTAGTGAGGCACGGGATCACTGCTCAGAAAGACTGATAGTTCCTCGTAGGCCCTAGCATGGATTGCTCCATGTTCACATGTGACGATGTAGAGCTTAATCTTCCGAAGGAAAAGATAGTGCTCCACATGTTTGTCTTCTTACCTATAGTGGGTGCTAGTGGAGGTTGTTGCAAGCAAGCTCCTTGAAACTTATGCTCATACTTTTGGTAAATTTCAGACAACTGTGAATGAACAGCTCTAAAATAGTTAGAATAATATATCCTTATAGAATACCTACAATTGAAAGACTATTAGTGAATCCTTCAATTTTAGTTCTTGGATATGAAATAAAGGTAAATGCATATAAGTATAGAATCTCTTTCCAATATATTAAATATTTAGTTTTCATTGTGTACACAACCTCTCGTAATGCTACATTATTTTCAAATTTTTTTCAAATGAACGCAATCGAAAGAATATAATGGACAATTACCAGAGATATTGGATCGTACACTCCAGATAAAGCAACAGTGAATTCATAAAAGTGTTAGAGAATACTAGTAACTTCTTAGTAACATACCAGTTACATGTGGAAACTTGCTTTATTTGTCGAAGATAAGGAATAGTCTGATACACTTGGTTAAACCGAGATTGTAATGACCTATCCGTGTACATGTATTTGTTTCCTTGCCATATCATTCAAGTAACTATAGCCAATCCGGCAATTGTATTTGTGCTTCATAAATAATAAATCGTAGTCCTGTTTGGTCGTTCTCTCTCAAACAATTTGCTAGTCTAGTTTTTGATGTGGTATCAGAGCCCTAAAGCTCTACCACGATGTCGACTTCACCATCTCTAAGCGTTGCCACTTCCGGCGCCATAGTCTGTTGCTGCTATTGCCGCTGCCTCTGGCTCAAACCTCGGCCGGCCTTCTCCGTTCCCCATACTTTGCTCATTTGATCATTGTCAAGCTTTTTCAGGATAGCTATCTTCTTTGGAGGGCTCAATTCATGCTCTACCTGAGGAGTCAGTAGCTATTGGGCTACGTAAATGGCACCATTATCACACCAAAGACAACAAACATCTGTTTGTTTAGGCCTTTTCTCCAACTTAAAAGCTAAAAAGCTAAAGCCTAAACAAAGAGATGTCTTTTTACCAGGCTTTTGACTGTAAGACGCGGCCTACTATCATAGTTCTCACCGTAGTCGTCGTCGTCGAAGTCTGGCAATAGATTTAAGCAAGGTGAGCACTTTAAAGTACTTCATAAGTTACACCGGAAAATATAACAGAATTGATACATGCATAATGAATCTCAACGGAAGCTTAATAGGGTAAAAGTGTGGAAAAGCAATACTGAAATTTAAATACACTGTTAGTAAGTATAAAAAGCTGAATTTTAATGAAACAATACTTTAACAAGATAATATCGCTATCGTAGGCTCCAACCTACAATAACCTAACCACGGGTATCCTACCCGGATCATTACAAAACCACTGTTTATGCCCAAAACCAAGTTTTATGAAAATCAAGTCTAATCTATGAAAACTCTACTCAGCATGTCCATGATCATGGACACGGCTATCCAGGATAGATTAAAAACTCTGCAGAGCTGTGCAATTTTACCCACAAGACGTGTCTTCCCACTTGAGCCACGCGATCAACACACTGCCTTAGGTGTGCGGCGGGGAATTCACGACAAGGCCGTTACAATGATCCATAGCCAAAACAGTCACACCGCCACTAAGATTTCACCATAACTTGAATTTACGAGTTGGAGCCCCCTTTTGTGCCATGTGAGACTTCTCGCGGCCTACGCCACGCTCACATTCAGCCTATAGCGAATCTATATTTGGAATTTCATAAATTA
Source organism: Melocanna baccifera (assembly GCA_036346265.1). NCBI lineage: Eukaryota > Viridiplantae > Streptophyta > Magnoliopsida > Poales > Poaceae > Melocanna > Melocanna baccifera. The sequence goes on along the minus strand of CM070676.1, from coordinate 20,394,325 downwards.
CTTAGCCAGGTTTGTCTCATACCGGACTTATGGTAGTACGAAGTGACTTCGTAAAATGATTTACAGAAACGATCCTTCAGTTGACATAAACTCAATCCACATACCCACATGCTCGACAATCAACTACGTGTCACCAAACACGAAGCATGCCGGCACCCCACCACCTAAGTTCAAACTAAGTTTTCTATTTTTATTTTAAACCATTTCATAAATTTTCTTGACTCACCGAAGTCAAGTCTTCATTAAAAGATATCATCATTTCATGTGAAATAATTGATCCCACCTAAATCATTCTAAGTCAGGCTAAGCAATTTTCTAAAAATTTGATAGTTAATACTACTGTACCAACTAGTTTTCAGCTAAGGTGAAAAGGCATGTAAGTTCGAGATCAAATTAGCTATATTCAAAAGATCGTGGGCATAACTAAAGTTTTAAAACATCGGTAAATTACATTTGAATAAAGATACATATGCATATACAGTAAAACAACATAATTAATTTGAAATATTAGGATCAACATGGTCAAAGGTGTAACTTGTCTTGCTCGAAGTCGTACTGCGAAACGTCGTCATAATCAAACTCTCCCGAATCGTCAAAATCTAAACGCGAAGAACTAAATTCAAATTAAAAAACAAAATTCAAATAAAATTAAAAAATTCAAAAAGAGGTCAGAAATGGATAGTTCATAATTTTATAAAAATTTAGAAATTTGAACAGGTCAATTTGGAGTTAAAATGAAGAAGTTATGGCCTTCTAAAGATTAAATACAAAGAAAAAGAAAAAGACTATTTTCTGAAATTATTTTTATACTGAAAAAAGCATTTATGATGTTAGCAAGAATTATTTTACTGAAGGAAAAACAAAATTATGACGTCAGCACAGTAATTAAATTTCAGCCGAATTAATTTTAAATGAAAAATCAGGTTTATGACGCAAGCATGACGTCAGCCTTGGGAATTAAATAATCGGACGTTGGACTGACAGGTGGGGCCGGTGTATGGTGGATTGAGTCCATGGACCCGGGTGGGCTAAGGGGCGTGCGGGGATGCTGGCGCGCACGTGGCGCGTGTGTGGTAGGGCTGAGGCACGCGTGGCGTCCCGTTGGCGGCCACGTCGGTGCGGCTGCTGATGTGGCTCGCCGACCAGAGGAGGGGCGCAGGGACCGATGGTCGCCGGCGTTCTAATGGGCGGCGGCACCGGCTAGGTGGTGCAAAGGCAAGAGGAGGGTGAGAGGGACACATAGTTACCTTCTTCGAGGTCTGAGAGTGGTCGGAGTGTGCTGATGGCGGCGAGGGACGGCGGTCGAAGAGGTGAGCTTGGCGGCAGGGCACTTCGGGGATTCTCGGGCTTGTTCAACAGGCGGAGGAGGTGCACGACGTTCAGGCGAAGATGTTGGCAGCGGTGGTGTGGCCCAAGGAGATCTAATGTTCCCACAATTGCTCGCTGGAGCTTCTCAGCCGAAGAAGGGCGAGGTCGCACAGTGCGATGGACCCTCGAGCGGGGAGAGAGAGAATTGGGCGAGGGAAAGTGGGTGGTGAGGTGAGGGGATCTTCGGGGAGGGGTTAAATAGGCGGAAGGGTTGGTAACGGTAGCATAATTGCTCACCGGAGGTAACGGTTGTTGTGGTTCAATTGCAGAAATGCAAAGGCTTAAAGAGGGGAGAGTGATCGGATCAGGTGCGGCGGACATGGGGTTTGAATGCTCATCAATGTGGGAGGAAGAAATGGAAGGAAACCGAGGTTTTAAAATTTCAGTTTCAAGTTTTAATGGCGGCAGTGGCGGCGGTGATGGCGCGGGGAAGAAGGAAGGGGCGGGGAAGACGGAACTGATAAGGGGGCCCACCGGTCAGCGAGAGAGGAAAGAAGGAAGGGGGTGCGGGTGGTGGTCGGATTAGTGACAAGTGGCAAGGGGGGAGATCGGGGGCTGTTGGATCGTGAATGAATCGGTAAGTGAAAGGGAACAGTTAGGATCTGATCGGACAACGGGGGTTAAATCTGAGCCGATTGAGTGCAATAAGTGGTAGAGGGCGGTTGAGATTTAGTCCGGCATTGGTGGATGGCTTAGATCAAGACACTTGTCAGCCTGAGGGAAAGAGGAGGCGGGTGAAGCGGTTTAAGTAATATCGACGACGGCTGGTGTTAAATCTGACAACGGGGAACGACTCTGATGCATGACACGCGTCGGTCAGAGAGGAGAGGAAGGCGGTCGAAGCGGTAAATTGGCATGGGCGGCTAGAATTAGATTCGGCGGCGGTGATGGGGGGTCCGATGGGTGACAAGTGTCAGGTCGAGGAGGTTTTTGGATTTTAATTTTCCTTTTTGATTTTCAGAAATGCTAGGAGGCTTTTTAAAAAGCTTAGAAAAATACCAAATAAATTTTAAAAATTCTAGAAAAATTCAAAAAATCATTTGGGACCATTTTATACTTAATAAAAATATTTTTAACGCATTTTAATGTTTAGATTTTGCAGAACATAATTTAACTTTGGATAGAGAGTTTTTAAATTCTAGAAAATTCTAAATTTTTTATAAAATACAGAAATGTCTTAGAAAAATGAAATTCACTTATTTTGACTTTTATAAAATGAAATAGTTTAGTTTTTGACAACCAGGTTTGAAATAAAATCCAATTAAACTCCAGAAAATCATTTAAAAGGAGAATAAAATTTTGGGATGTTACAAATCTACCCCCTTAAAAGAATCTCGCCCTCGAGATTTGCACTGGTTATCGAAAGAGATGGGGATGGCAGGCCTTCAGGTCCTCTTCTCGCTCCCAAGTGGCTTCGTCTTCGGTGTGGTTGCTCCACTGAACCTTGCAGAATCTGATGGTCTTCGTTCTGGTCTGACGCTCTGCGGTCTCGAGGATTTTGATCGGCTGCTCCTGATAGGTGAGATCATCTTGAAGGTCCAAAGTTTTTAATGCAGCTTGCTTTGTGGGGGACTTGGAGGCACTTCTTCAGCTGAGATATGTGGAAGACGTTGTGCACTCCTGACATGCTCAGCGACAACTCCAACTGATATGCAACTTCACCTCTTCAGCTCAAGATTTTGAAAGGCCCCACAAACCTTGGTGCAAGTTTTCCTCTGACTTGAAACCTCTTAACTCCTCTGAGTGGAGACACTCTGAGGTAGACGTAGCCCCCGACCTCGAAGGTCAAGTCTCATCGATGGTTGTCCGCATAACTCTTCTGTCGAGATTGAGCTATCTTCAATCTATCCTTGATCTTTCTTACTTTCTCTTCGGCGTCTTGAAGTAGGTTTGGACCAGCTTCTTGAGGTTCTTCTTGCTATTCCCAAAGCAAAGGTGTCCTGCACTTTCTGCCATACAAAGCTTCAAAAGGTGCCATCTGCAAGCTGGCCTGGTAGCTATTGTTGTACGAGAACTCTGCATAGGGCATTGAACGGTCCCAACTGCTTCCAAAATCCAGAGTACAAGCTCTTAACATATCCTCGAGTACTTGATTAACTCGCTCTGTTTGCCCATCTGTCTGGGGATGGTAAGCTATACTGAAACTGAGTTTACTCCCTAACTCTTCATGCAGTTTTTGCCAAAATCGAGAAGTGAACTGGCTGCCTCGATCTGATACTATCTTCTTAGGAACTCCATGTAGGTACACAATTCGAGACATGTACAACTCAGCTAACTTACTTTTAGAGTAAGTAGTCTTGACTGGTATGAAGTGAGCCACTTTCGTTAATCGATCGATGATTACCCAAATCGAATCATACCCCGATTGAGTCCTCAGAAGTTCGGTTATGAAATCCATACCGGTTATGAAATCGAATCGTTGCCTCCTTGCCACGTCAGCCCTAGATGCCACGTCAGCAGCCATGTGTCAGTACCACATCAGCGCCATGTCAGCCCTAACCAACCCCAGATGCCACGTCAACCACCACGTCAGCATGCCACGTCAGTAGCCATGTGTCAGTGCCATGTCAGTCACACCAGCCATGTCGGCGTGAGCCCAGGTGCACTGTTCTGTGGATCGAGTCCACCGTGAACCAGCCTCCCTGTGCACCGAGTCCACAGCATAGTAACTTTTTTGATTTCCAATACCTTCTTTAGATTTGATTTTCCAAGAGCCCGTTCTCCTCTGTTCTAGCTCCGATTGACCCCGTTCTTTTTTCTAAACACATCTAAAATCTAGCTCTATCTGTTGGTTCTAGTTTCAAGGTTTTTGAAGCTCATTTGAATTTTATTTTATGTGATTTTGTTGTTTCGGTCGCTTTCTCTCTCGTTAGATTCCGATTCCGGAGGAGCAGGAGCGACGCCAGAAGACCCCGAGTACCTCGCTGAGCATAACCAAGGCAACTCGTAACCTTTGATCATATTGAATCCAGTTTTCAATCTATTATTTATTTACTTTATTTTAAATTATCTTGCATCGCTATTTTAATACCAACCCTTGTATTAGTAGTTATCATCTCAAGTTAAATAATTCCTCCTTCATAATTTGAATGCCATGATGCCATTGTCATCATAGGTTGAAAAATTTAAATACTGATGCAATGTTAGATGTCACATGGGTTGTATGATTAGAATGCTTAGCCGCTTAATTTACGAATGGGTTTATCATCGTATGTGAATAATTAATTTGACTTAATGAGATATGAAACCGTGGTTGGTACCACAGTTATAAAATTTGTGCCATGACATTGGTGTGTCATTGGCATGGTTATACAAACTTGGTTTTCACTTGGGCAAGTGATCGTGTAGGCGAGTATTTGAGCCATGAGTTTGGCAATCATCTAAAGGATTGTAGAATTGTTCCACAATTGACTCCGCCAGAACACCTCAATGGAATGGGGTATTCGAACGGAGAAATCGCACCTTATTAGTGGAATCCATGCACGTGAATCAAGTTTGGAACTTGGTTGATCCAATTGATGGTGTTAAAACCATTGAATGCAAATGGGTTTTCAAGAAAAGATAGACATAGATGGAATTGTTCACATCTATAAAGCGCGACAGGCCAAAGGTTTCATCGATGCAATGTTAGATGTCACATGGGTTGTATGATTAGAATGCTTAGCCGCTTAATTTACGAATGGGTTTATCATCGTATGTGAATAATTAATTTGACTTAATGAGATATGAAACCGTGGTTGGTACCACAGTTATAAAATTTGTGCCATGACATTGGTGTGTCATTGTTCACTTGGGCAAGTGATCGTGTAGTAAAGGGGGAAGTGTGGATTCACTTCGTGGGATGTGGTAGACTCGCCCGAGTATCATTAAGGACTTAACTTTGTACGACATTGATCTGAGCTTAATCGTGCAAACCACATGTCTAGTATGGGATAGACTTGGCTGATTAATTTAGGATATGACAATTTTAATCTCGCCATTGTGATTAACATGGTTGCTGATTTTCATGTGGCGCAAGGGGGGTGTGATGCGAAACCCTAGTGGGCGGGATTGGGTTGGAATTGAACTCTATAAAGGCCTTATTGTGATTTCCTTAGATCGAGGCTAATCACATCGTGTGGGTACAGTCGTGCAACCTTTGCAGAGTGTAAACTATTAGAATACCCGTGTCCCCGGTTATGGACAATGCTTGGTGATTTCACACGAGAGATAAAGATTTCATGAAAACTTGTGGTTTATGGTTGGAAAGTGAACAGGTAGTTCACCGTTGGTTTAGCTTGTGGATGGAAGGTTCACAAGTGGTTTATTTCAATTCTGTTGATTACTTGTTAATTATTATTTTCCATTAAAATTCACCTTCAATCTATTATTCGTGTTTATCTTAAAATGTCCTTTTATGCAAATTAACCTTTCAGCCATCCATTGGTAAACCTTGCATACTATATTGCATACATTTGTTATAAACGATTTGTTGAGTACCAATGTACTCACGGCTTTACGCTTATGTTGCTCAGTTGAGGAGGAGGAGTATTACTAGCAGGAGGTACCAGAGGGAGAGTACTTCAGTGATTTCACGGATTAGAACTTCGTTCTCCACTCGATAGCCCGTGGGCATGTCGATTGACTGCTACGCTTATTTTTGGATTTCTGCTGCTAGTTTTGTTAAGCCTTTAGGCTAGATAAATTGTAAGCTTGACCATAAGGTCGTACATTCATTAATTATTGATATTTGAGTTTCCCTTAATTTTAACGTGTATATGGTTGTGGTTACATCTATGTTTGACTGTGTGCACTAGCGTGATCCTGGACTTGTGCAGTTTACACAGAGAGTCCGAATTTGCATATTCGAGTTTCGACAGAGATGGTATCAGAGCCATATCGACTATAGGATGAAGCCCTAGTTAGAATGGTCGTTTAGCCTAAAAACATATTTTCTAAATCAAACCAACTAAATTGGATGCTTAGTAATGTCTCTATTCTCTTACATCTTTATTAGGATTCTTGTTCTTCACCGCACTCTTGCAAATTTGTTTTCACAAATTCTTAAACTGATTTTTTACCCTATAAATGCATTAGATGTCCCAAGTTTCTTTTAGCCAGACGGGAGGAGGGAGAGGACTTCTTCGTGTCCTGTTGCGGAACCTTGGATTAAAGAGATCACCCGTCTACCTCTCCAAGGATGAGAATGCAAAAGGCCAACGCATCGGATGTATCACCAGGTTGTACTTCACCACTAGCAAACAAGTTCTACACCGTAGCTTCAAGAACATCGGTGCTTGTGGAGAGTGATCAGCACAAGGAGCTGCGCATAAGGCCATCCGATGACTTTGCAAGCTGTACAAGATCAACATGGCCAGACTTGTTCGAAGGTTCAAGAAGCAGTACGGAGCCAGTCAGGGAGGAGCCCCGATCGCAGTCGCCAGTACCTCTACCTTCGTCTACACCGCCGAGCCCGAAGGAGAGACGACGCATCACCGGCAACCGACAGGAGTTCCTTCGTCACTTCATTCCAGCCCTAGTCGAAGAGCAGTCGCCGCTGGTCCGTAACTCGTGGATGGTCTACAACGATTCAGAGAATGAGAGTAGCGAGCCCTATTTGTTAGGACCCGAGTGGGAGCCCTTAGATTAGTATGTGTGAGTAGAACGTTGGATTTTATTTGCAGTTGTGTGTGATGTGAGTTGCAAATCTTACCTTAAAAGCATTATATTGCAATCATGTTAACCTTTTATTGGAGTTATTTTGCTCAGTTTTATTGTTAGCCTTTTTGACTAAGTGCTTGTTTAGACTAGGTTGCCATTAGAGAACCCCCTCAGACGAATTCACCTCTTACCTATGCTTTTCCCTCTCGCCTTTTGTCCTTAGAAAGTCAGCAGTGGTTTCCCTTTTCAGAGCAGCAGCAAGATGGTTGATACCAGGAACTCTTTAGGCCACAACCAGGCAAACTAGGATCCAGGGAGCAGTTCCACCCAGCCACCTCAGGTAGTTCCACCGACCTTGGACCCCTCCCTCAGTCAGTTCTTGGTGTCTCAAATGCAGATGATGCAGGTAATGATGCAGAACATGAACGCCATGATGCGACAGCAGTCCCAGGAGGCAGTTGCACCGCAGGCCGCTCATCAGTAGTCCCGTTTTGCTGAGTTTCAGAGCCTACCTAGTCCAGATCTTCAGAGCCCTTAGAGGCAGATGATTGAATCCGTTCAGTTGAGAAGAAACTGAACTTGGCTCTGTGCACGGACATAGAGAAAGTCTTGTATGCAGCGCACCAGCTTGAGGGAGCCGCAGTAGAGTGGTGGGAGAACTACTGCACTGCTCATGAGGACCAGGATAGCATCTTGTGGGCAGAGTTCACCGCCGCTTTTCGTCACGCCCATATCTTGGATAGGGTGATCGAGATGAAGAAAGATGAGTTTCGAGAGTTGTAGCAGAAGAACATGTCAGTGAGTGAATACCTCAATAAATTCACTCAGCTAGCTCGCTACGCGCCAGAGGACGTAGCCACAGATGATGCCCGCCAGAAGAGATTCAAGAAAGGTCCTAACCCAGAATTAAAGGTACAAGTGGTGGGTAATGATTATGCCAATTTACAGCACATGGTGGATAAAGCCATATTGATTAAGGAGAGTCATCGCGAGCTTGAGCAGTCTCGTAAGAGGAGGATGATCCAGCAGGGATCTCACTGCAGCAGTCTCAGAGAGCTTGCTTTGGTACATTTCAGCCAGCACGAGTACCATCGTAGCAGCCAGTCTTCAATTCACCGGCCCCAGCATCGCGTCCGCAGCAGTCAGGTTAGCGACCCAGTGGATCAAGTGGTCAGCAGCAGCGGAGCACCAACCCAGCGGCGTCCGTCACTTGCTTCAAGTGTCATGAGCCAGGACACTATACTAGCAAGTGCCCCAGAGGCAAGCCCCGATGCCAGTTCGCTTCAACTTGGGAGTCACGCCAGATCGGACTCCAGCCCTAGGAGCAGGACGAGGAGCACCCCAGGCATCAGGCTAGGCCAGCAGGACACCGCTAGTTGTGAGAGGTCAGGTGAACCATGTCACCGCAGAGGAGGCCCAGGCAGCACCAGAAGTTGTGATCGGTAAGTTTCTAGTCCATTCAACCCTTACCATAGTTTTGTTTGATTCTAGAGCTTCACATTCGTTTGTTTCTCGGAGTTTTGCTTTAAAGCAACGATTGAAAACTGTTTCTCTTGGATCGGTTCTTTTGATTCAGTCCCCCGGTTCCGAGTTGAGCTCTAACCTAGGCTGTCAAGGAGTTAAGATAACCATTCAGGGAGTTGAGTTCAGTGCGGATCTGATTTTGTTGGATATCCAGTCCTTAGATGTGATCTTGGGTATGGATTGGCTTAAGAAACATCAAACAATGTTAGATTGTGGAGGCAGAGCAGTGACCTTGACCAGTTCAAATGGGAGTAAGGTACAGTTTGTAGCCAACATGAGTTAGTTAGAGAAAGTCATGGTTTACCAGAGCAAAGTGATCAAGTTGGAGGATGTACCAATTGTCAGAGAGTACCCTGATGTGTTTCCAGATGAGCTTCCAACCATGCCACCAGAGCGAGAGGTTGAGTTTCTGATCGAGTTAGTACCCGATATTGCTCCAATTTCCAAGAGACCCTACCGGATGTCTGCCAATGACTTAGTAGAACTGAAGAAGCAAATTCAGGAACTTTTGGACAAGGGTTATATCAGACCGAGTTCATCCCTGTGGGGAGCACCAGTATTGTTTGTCAAGAAAAAAGATGGTAGTCAGCACATGTGTGTGGATTACCGAGCTCTCAATGAGGTCACCATAAAAAACAATTACCCTTTGCCCAGGATTGATGACTTGTTTGATCATCTTAAGGGAGCAGGAGTCTTCTCCAAAATTAATTTGAGGTCAGGATACCATCAAATGAGGATCCGAAATGAGGATATACCTAAGACAGCTTTCTCGACTCATTATGGTTTATACCAATTCACAGTGATGCCCTTTGGATTGACCAATGCTCCAGCCTACTTTATGTATTTGATGAATAAGGTGTTCATGGAATTTTTGGATAAGTTTATCATTGTGTTCATTGATGACATCTTGATCTTCTCCAAGGATGAAAGGGAACATGAGGAGCACTTGAGGATGACATTGCAGAAATTGAGAGATCACCAGTTGTATACCAAGTTCAGCAAATGTGAGTTTTAGATGAAAGAAGTCGCCTTCCTAGGCCATGTGATGTCAGCAGAAGGAGTCGCAGTCGACCCTGAAAAAGTAAAGGATGTTTTGGATTGGTAGTCAACTTCATCAGTGACTCAGATTAGGAGTTTTCTGGGTGTGGCAGGATATTACCGTTGCTTCATTGAATGATTTTCTAGTGTAGCTAGACCCCTTACACAGTTACTTGAAAAGGAAAAGAAATTTACTTAGACGCCAGAGTGCGAGAAAAGTTTTCAGAAACTGAAGGAGAGTTTGATCACAGCCCCAGTGCTAGTGTTGCCTAATATAAACAAGGATTTTGAGATCTTTTGCGATGCCTCTTGCAAAGGATTGGGTTGTGTATTGATGCAGGATAAGAGAGTGATAGCATACGCCTCACGCCAGTTAAGACCGTATGAGGAGAACTACCCTACACATGATTTGGAGTTAGCAGCCATAGTGCATGCTTTAAAGATTGACATCATTATCTTATGGGTAATCGATGTGAGGTTTCTACGGATCACAAGAGTATGAAATACATCTTTACCCAGGCCGAGCTCAACCTCAGACAGAGGAGGTGGTTAGAGCTAATAAAAGATTATAATGTTGGAATCCATTATTACCCCGGGAAGGCCAATGTGGTCGTAGAAGCTTTGAGTAGAAAGGTCTATTGCAATACCGTGATGGTTAAGGAAAGTCAGCCTGTAACACCCTAGGACTCACATTACCCTAGGATGCCACTAAACCACTCCACGACTAGCCAAATTATAAAATAAAATAAATTGGCAACAATTTCTAAAACAAGATAAGCTAAGCGGAAGCATAAACAACTAAGGAAAACAAGATAATGGTAATAATTCAATAATTAAAACCAACATCCAACAATATAACCAATGGATAGACCACAATTCTAGAAGTATTCAGTTAAAGGAAACATCGACGAGATAGCTAGACAGTAGCTAGAATTCTTCGACTTTATTACAGCATAAATCAATGAACCAAGTGCATTAATGTGGTGCTGCTCTACCCTTCCCATGCATGCTCAAGGATCACCTGAGGGGGGAAGCAAGGGTGAGATGAATCTCAGCAAGTAAATTGTTTAATAGGCTATTCAAACAACAAGCAAATCTACAACAACACTTATGTTATTACATGACCACAACCACATTCCACCTCCTCATTCGTTAAACCACAAGGACTACCCCGAGTCCTGCCTTATAGGGTTTTATACCATTGGCATATGAAAGCAATTCCTCCGTCCACAATTAAATGCATATGCATGCTATGCTCCACTGCACCCTTACCCAACAAGGTAAGAGTGTGCATCGTACTATAGTAATGTACGATGCTGTACCGGTACGATCGCGGCTATAAGCGGCGACATCCACAATGCAAATGTCATGACATGTTATGAATGATATGATAATCATAATCCATAAGAATTTAACCTCAAAGAACAACATCACATTCATCATGAATACCATCTCATTATCCATATATGATTCAATAAGGATATTAACACATAATGCACATTCGGTTCACCAATACCGGTACAACCACAGAACAAAGCTCTAAAAATTATAAATTTTTTTTTACAGAAACTAGATCTTCAGATTCCCTACAAGTTTTGTAATTGGGAGGAAAAAAAAATATAAAAATCATCTTCTACTCCAAATCTACCTCCGAACAATAATCTGTCTCGGATAGCAATCTTCCCGACCCTGCTGCGCCCAAACCCGGTGGGATAAAATTCTAGAACAATTACAGAAAATAGATCTCATCATCCTCTATAATTTTCCTTTTGGCCAGACCCACAAAAAAATAGCTTCGCAGGTCTAATCTGCGCAAACATCCGCGCTGCATGAATTGGACTACGCACAGACAGCAGGAATTCCCTAATTAGTGAATAAATTTGCTAATCCCCATCAATTCTCTTGCTAAGAACCATAAATACAGCAAAAATAGAAGGGTTTGGGATGGGAGAAAAATACCTAGGGGTTCCCTTGGAATCTCCCTTCTTCCCTTCTCTTCTTCTTCTTCTTCTTCTTCTCCTCTTCTTCTTCGTCTTCTTCTTGGTTTCTCCTTGCACCAAGGGGCAGCACTTGAGGGGAGGAGAGGGGCAAGGAGGGGGAGGTGGCGGCCAAGGGGTGGAAAGGGGGAGGGGGTGGCCGGCCACATGCCTTAAATAGGGGGGCGGCTAGGGTTAGTGGGGGGAAAGAGGGGGGGTGCGGCCACCCCCTTGGGCCTTTCGGCCCAAGGTGGTAGGTCCACCCTACTGAAGCCCACTAATTTTTTTATTTATTTACTTCATTTTATCCTATTCCATAATTTTTATTTTCCCTTCCCGCGATTTACCGAAAATCCGAGTGACTCCGTGATTATTTTAAAAACCGACGTCAAACGACGTTGAAAATATTACACAGCTAGGTTTGCATGAGGAATTTCAACAGCTCAGTTTGGAATTAGTTGAGAAAGGATTTCTGGCAGCAATGGAGTTGCAGCCAACTTTGGATGGTCAAATTCGTCAAGCTTAGTCAGAGGATGAGGTTTTTCAGCGTATCAGAGTTAACATGAGTAAAGGAAAAGAGTCAGGATTCTCAAAGGATGCCCAAGGAACCCTGTGGTTCAAGCAACGTTTGTGTATGCCCAATAAGAAAGAGCTAAAGGATCTGTTACTAAAGGAAGCTCATGAGTCGTTGTACTCAATTCACCCCGGCAGTACCAAAATGTACCAAGACATTAAAGATAAGTATTGGTGGCCAAGTATGAAGCGTGAGATCGCTGAGTATGTGGCACTTTGTGGTGTGTGTCAGAGAGTAAAAGCAGAGCATCAGAGGCCAGCAGGTTTGCTACAACGATTGAAAATCCCTAAGTGGAAGTGGGAAGAGATTGGTATGGACTTCATAGTCAGTTTGCCAAAAACCAAAGAGGGTTATGATTCAATTTGGGTCATCGTGCACCGTTTTTCCAAGGTTTCTCATTTCATTCCAGTCAAGACAACTTACACTAGTGATAGATTAGCGAGTGATATGTCAAGGATTGTCGGTTGCATGGAGTTTCAAAGAAAATAGTGTCAGATTGTGGATCGCAGTTCATATCTCGTTTTTTGGGGAAGTTTCCATGAGGTTATGGGAACCCATCTGAATTTCAGTATCACATACCACCCCTGCATGATGGTCGACCGAGCGAGTAAATCGATTCTCGAGGACATGTTGAGAGCATGTGTATTGGATCATGGAGTCAAGTGGGACAGTTGTTTACCCTTTGCAGAGTTTTCTTACAACAACAGTTTTCAGGGTAGTTTGCAGATGTCACCGTTTGAGGCACTGCATGGCAAAAAATGCAGGACCCCTCTCAATTGAAAAGAGACAGGGGAAGGATAGGTTCTTGATCCACATTGTTTAAAAGAAGCTAAGGACAAGGTCCGTGTGATTCAGGAAAGATTGAAAACTGCACAAGCCCGGTAGAAGAGTTATGCAGATACCCGTTTAAGGGGGTAAGGTCTTGTTTTATGAAGTTTTAAAGCCTGTATTTTAAAAATGAATTATTGGGAATTTTTTAGAATTTAAACAAGCTTAATTTGAATTTTTAGAAATTAAAGATGATTTAATATGATTAAAATAAACTTTAACATAAGCTGCAAATATTTTATTTGAGTTCCTTGTGTCTCAAGGATTTTTCAAGAATTTTTGGTGAATTTGTGGGATTTATTTGCTATTTTTTAGAGCTCTTTTGAATTTATTTAGTTTTCTAAAAAGAAAAGGCCCTAAAACTCTTGGAATAGGTGTTGGGCTGAGCCCAACACTATTCACCAGCCCGCGTCGCCCTCGGCCGCCCGATCCATCCCCTTGACATGTGTCACTCATCCTGACGGCCGGGTACTGTGCATGTGTGCATTATCCTATGACCGTCCGATCCCTCGCCCGAGCCACGTGTCGCGCATCCATGCGTTCAGGTACTGTTCGTTGTGTTCCTCCCAAACTCATCATCGTATCTGCGCTGGACTCCTCGGTTTGCGTGCTTATAAATGCCACCGCCCCGCCGCCTTCTCTCACCCGAACTAGCCGCCGTCCTCGCTGTCGCCATCGTCGTCGCCTCTCACCCGCACCGCCACCATTCCCCGTCGTCGTCGCCGGTAAGCCCTGCCGCGTTTTTTCCTCCCCTCACCAGTGAACTCGTCGCTACCCTCGCTCTCGCACTGCGACCGCCGCCACCGAAGAGCCGTTGAGCCCTCACTTCCCACCGCCAACCACCAAACGACACGTGTCGTCAATCTTCGGACCATCTGAACCGCCCGCGTCTCCTTGGCCGTCCGATCTCTCGCAATGGCCGAGACGTCTCCGCACCTTCGCAGCCATCCGATCCATGTTGGACCGTCCGATCTTCATCAACGACGGACACTCCGAACGTCTCCGCACCTTCGCAGCTGTCCAATCCACGTTGGACCGTCCGATCTTCATCAACGACGACATCCGAACGCTACCACCTTCGTAGCCGCTTGATCGCTGGGCGATCCGATCGCTGCCGCTTTCACACCGTCCGATCATCCCCATCCGATCGCTGCCTCCACGCCACGCCAGCCCTAGATGCCACGCCGCCAGCCATGTGTCGATGCCATCACGCCGCGCCACGCCACCCCTAATCGACCCTAGATGCCACATCACCACCATGTGTTAGTGCCATGCCAACCACGCCACCGTGTCGGCGTGACTCAGTGCATCGATGCGTGGACCGAGTCCACGGTGAACTAGCCTCCCGTGCACCGAGTCCACAAAGACAAGAACTTTTCTAATTTCCAATACCTTCTTTAGATTTGATTTTTTGAGAGCCCGTTCTCCTCCATTCTAGCTCCAATTGACACCGTTCTTTTTTCTAAATTCATTTAAAATTGATCTCTATATGTTGGTTCTAGTTTCAAGGTTTTTGGAGTTCATTTGAATTTTATTTTATGTAATTTTGTTATTTTGATCGCTTTCTCTCATTAGATTCCGATTCCGAGGAGCAGAGGACGCTAGAAGACCCCGAGTACCTCACTAAGCATAACGAAGGCAAGCCATAACCTTTGATCATATTGAACCCAGTTTTTAATCTATTATTTGTGCCATGACATAGGTGTGTCATTGGCGTGGTTATACAAACTTGGTTTTCATTTAGGCGAGTGATCGTGCAGTATAGGGGGGAGTGTGGATTCACTTCGTGGGATGTGGTAGACTCGTCCGAGTATCATTAAGGACTTAACTTTGTGCACCATTGATCTGAGCTTAATCATGTAAATCACATGTCTAGTATGGGATAGACCTAACTGATTAATTTGGGATATGATAATTTCAATTTCGCCATTGTGATGAACATGATTGCTAATTTCTATATGGCGCAAGGGGGTTGTGATGCGAAACCCTAGCGGGCGGGATTGGGTTGAAATTGAACTCTGTAAAGGTCTTGTTGTGATTTCCTTAGATCGAGGGTAATCACATCGTGTGGATACAGTTGTGCAACCTCTGTAGAGTGTAAAACTATTCGAATAACTGTGTCCCCGGTTATGGACAATGCTCGGTGATTTCACATGAGGGGTAGAGATTTCATGAAAACTTATGGTTTATGGTTGGAAAGTGAACAGGTAGTTCACCGTTCGTTTAGCTTGTGGATGGGACGTTCACAAGTGGTTTATTTCAATTCCGTTGATTACTTGTTAATTATTGTTTTCCATTAAAATTCACCTTCAATCTATTATTCGTATTTATCTTAAAATATC
Source organism: Melocanna baccifera (assembly GCA_036346265.1). Classification (NCBI taxonomy): domain Eukaryota; kingdom Viridiplantae; phylum Streptophyta; class Magnoliopsida; order Poales; family Poaceae; genus Melocanna; species Melocanna baccifera. The sequence goes on along the minus strand of CM070676.1, from coordinate 20,379,035 downwards.
CTTTTATGTAAATTAACCTTTCAGCCCTCCTTTGGTAAGCCTTGCATACTATATTGTATACATTTATTACAATCGACTTGTTGAGTACCAATGTACTCACGGCTTTACGCCTATATTGCTCAGTTGAGGAGGAGGAGTATTACCAGCAGGAGGTACCAGAGGGAGAGTACTTCAGCGACTTCATGAATTAGGACTTCGTTCTCCACTCGATAGCCTGTGGGCATGTCGATTGGCTGCTACGCTTATTTTTGGATTTCCGCTGCTAGTTTTGTTAAGCCCTTCAGGCTAAATAAATTGTAAGCTTGACCATTAGGTTGTACCTTCGTTAATTACTGATATTTGAGTTTCTCTTTATTTTAGCGTGTACATAGTTGTGGTTACATCTATGTTTGACTGTGTGCACTAGCGTGATCCTGGACTAGTGTAGTTTACACAAAGAGTCCAAATTTGCATATTTGGGTCTCGACAGAGATGGTATTAGAGCCATATTGACTATAGCATGAAGCCTTAGTTAGAATGGTCGTTTAGCCCAAAAACTTATTTTCTAAATCAAACCAACTAAATTTAATGCTTAGTAATGTCTTTATTCTCTTACCTCTTTCTTAAGATTCTTGTTCTTCGCCCCACTCTTGCAAATTTGTTTTCATAAATTCTTAAACTGATCTTTACCCTATAAATGCATTAGATGTCCCAAGCTTCTTTCAGCCAGATGGGAGGATGGAGAGGACTTCTTTGTGTCCTGTTGCGGAGCCTTGGATTTAAGAAATCACCCGTCTACCTCACCAAGGATGAGAATGCAAAAGGCCAACGCATCGGAAGTATCACTAGGTTGTACTTAACCACCAGAGTCGGCAAACAAGTTCTACACCACAGCTTCAAGAACATCGGTGCTTGTGGAGAGTGGTCAGCACAAGGAGCCGTGCATAAGGCCATCCGACGACTTGGCAAGCTATACAAGATCAACATGGTCAGACTTGTTCGAAGGTTCAAGAAGAAGTACCGGAGCCACCCCTAAATGGGTTTAATACTATTCACTCAACCTGACCTGCAAGAAATAGTATCAACCTAGCATTGTGCACTCACTCTGTTACTATTTACCTGAAACCTGTTAAAGCTTGTTTATTGTCATTTCGACTGTTTTGAGGCCGTCTAACACATTTTCAACCCCGTTCAACCTAACTAAGCTTAGTTTAAACCTTATATGCCCAAACTCACCTTCTTGATATATTTTTCTGGAGTTTTATTTTATTTCGTTCCCAGCTTGCTTTCTACAAAGCGGGGAATTATTTGCATTCATTCTTTTGTGCTAGTATCTGAATTTGACTTGTTGACCAACAGAGAAGCTACTAGAGCAACTGAAGTAGATGGTGTCAAATATGAAACCTACGAAGAAGTGATTGAAGACCCTGGATAAGAAGACAAGTCATATGTCTTGATCATGTTGATCCCATGTTATTAAATTATTATTACTTTCATTTATATTATTTTAGCATTGCAATTTACATAAAATAATAATTTAGAAAGACACGATAAATTGTTAGATCTAACCACTAAAAAGCCCAGTCATACTCTCGCAAGACATATTCACCTTGACAACCATAAGTGTTATTATAATATGAAATCACTCGTTAGTAATTTGTAGGTAGGTTAGAAAAATATAAATGATTTATAAATATTGTTAAGGATTATATAGTCTAGTGCCGACAGACTTTGAAATAAAGCTCAAGGTTGAGGCTTCTTAGTGGGCAACTACTAGATTGTTGGAGTGCATGACCTTACCCTAAGATTAAGGGTAATGTGAATGATAGTTTCATCTGTGGCAAATAAGGACTATACCCTTATGTTAAGTAAATTACACCAAATTCATTCAACCACAAGCTTGACTTGTCAACCTAGTCTAGTACACTGTTCAATTCAATCGAACATCTATAGGGAGATGATTATCCTAGGATCATTTGGATAGCTTGTGAGGGAAAAAGGGGTGAGATGGAGGTTGGCCTTGTTGTGTCATTTGCCAATCTTCACAATAGTAGGTCCACTCAATGTCAGGCTACATGTTCCACATTGGCTAGTGGATACCCAATAGTGATTGATTGGTTCATAGCCTACCGTGTAGAAGCTATAACAAAAGAGTAGTGAAACAACCTTGTTATCTCAGCTCGGCCACACGCCATCATGTTGCATGTCACACTTGACATTATGAGTCCAAATATCTTATGGGTAAAGTTGTGTAACTCAGAAAGTATATATAAATGATATTTGAATATGTCAGCCCTCGGTCAATGTAGCTATGTTTCATGTGTGATTCCTATAACAAGGCATAAGTAGAATTTAAATTATTCTAATGTAAAAATTATGGATGACAAAAATCCCTTGCTAATTAAATAATGTTTTACTATTTTAAGTGCAAAGTTCTTTACCAGTAAACTGGCATATATTATTAGCATATCGCAACCCATGACTCTATCGAGTTGAGCACCATGCATGGTAGTTAAATAGCCTTTCTATGTGGCTTGTTGAGTACTTACTATACTCAAACTTACTTATTTTTATTGGAATATATACCTGAAGAATGAAGGATGCATTAGCTAACATGTTAGGGTTACGACTGCACTTATGCATTTTTGTGAGATTCTATCGATTCTTCTGAATGTATGTTGAGTTTTGGGCTTGAACGCCCGTAAAGCTGGTGTAGTTTGGCCGTTAGGTCATATTTTAATCAAGCTAATCCTTTTTTAAATACTTATGAGCAGACATGAATGTCTTTCTGTCTGCAACTGAACTTTAAGGCTGTTTGGGAAATATGATAGTTTTGTTATTGTAGTGGGGTCGTCACATGCAAGACCTCTCGCAAGGTTTGGTCCATGCTAGAACACATGTTCTTCTTGAGATCATGAGGCAAGATCATGCAAATCCGGTGTCTGATGGTGAACATGCACAAGATAGAAGAACCTGTTAGTGAGTACTTCACTAGGATGAAGAAATCAATTGACATGTTGGCCTCGATTGGCCAGCCACTCCGACAAATGAGGTGGTCCCATATATCTTGTCGGGACTAGATTTGGAGTATGATCCCTTGTTGACTTCCATCACCACCAGACCTAATGATGTCTATCTCAATGAGCTATATGTATTTAATCATGAGATGCGGCTTGCTACAACAACATTGTCCTCTTGAGTGCGGCTTGACCAACTTTGTGTCACACAACAACAATAGTCAAGGTGGTCGGTCGAACAACAACAATAACAACTATTGCAACCTAAATATACAAATCCAAACATTCTAGGTATGTTGCACTAGTCTATGATCATGGTAGTACACACAATATTAGCATCGATGCAATATCATCCATACAAAATGATAAACAATAAACTAACAAGATTTGATAATAAATAATGTGATGGGAACGGGTTCCCGATCTTCCAACAGGTTCTGGATATGTTCGATTTGGTGGAGGCGTGACACAAATCGATTCGGCTTCCGAACAACATGTTCCGAACCCCGCAATCGCAGCACCACGTCTCCTCAAGTTATCAACCGTGCGCTGCCCGGTTGACCTTGCCAAGAAGGCTAATCCTCGCCTGCGAATCGAAGAACACAAGCAAGAACAAGGAAGAACACAACGGAATTGCAGATGTATTGGTTTAGCACTCGAAAGTTGGGGTCTCACAAACCGATGAACGGCAAAACTGTTCAAGACAGAATTAATCTAAGCAAAACCCAACCCTAATGGTGGGGGTGGCAGCTGTATATAAAGGAATGAGGGGCGTGCAAAACCCCTGGATGCGCCCTAATGGGCTCCAACACGATACAAAGCCGAACGGCCCAAAAGACGGTGGCGCAGCACCCTGACAGATTCTGAACGTCCACTTATTTCGATGATTTCCGTTGACTCAGAAGGAATTTTGATATGGGACTAGATCCATTGGAAAGGTCTCCTTCTCAGCTTTCCATACATATGTGGAACGTCCAAAACGGAGTCCGTATGCGTCTGTTTTACTGCAGGCTGGTCCTGAAGGCCGAGGCAGACTCGAACTCGAGTTGGACTGGGCCTCCGGCTTGACTTGGACGTCCTTGCTGGTCTTCTCCGCCTCTACACCTCTCTCCATGTACTTCATGACCCTATCCAATATTCCTAAGCAAGATAACATCATTAGGTAGCAATCTATTCTCAAAACTATAAAAAGGATCACTTAAGAACGAGTTCACCTCTAGATTTAATTGTCGCATGCGAGCTCGGGTCATTGGACCTTGCATAACGGTTGGAGGATCAGCGGTTGCATCCGAAGGAGTGATGTCCTCATCATCCTCCCCCTCTTGAAGTGGAGTCGTCCTCGACTCAAGCTCATCTTCTTCTCCCAAGTATGGCTTCAAATCTACAATGTTAAAGGTGGGACTAACTCGAACTCGGTGGCAACTCAAGTTTATTTGCATTATCATTTATTTTCTCAATTATCTTAAAAGGACCAGCAGCTCTAGGCATCAATTTTGACTTTCTTAACTCAGGAAATCTATCCTTTCGCAAGTGCAACCAAACAAAATCACCCGGTTCAAGTTTAACTTCCTTTCTACCTTTACTACCAACAATCCTATATTTTTCATTCATCTTTTCAATGTTTGCCTTAGTAGTCTCATGCATTTTGACAATAAAATCAGCACGCTCCTTAGCATCATTATGAACTCTCTCACTAGTAGGCAAAGGTACAATATCAATAGGGGCACGGGGATTGAATCCATACACTACCTGAAAAGGACTTACCTTGGTGGTGGAGTGTTCCGCTCGATTATATGCGAACTCAACATGCGGCAAACACTTTTCCCACAACTTCAAATTGTTCTTCAAAACAGCTCTCAACATGGTAGACAATGTGTGGTTCACTACCTCGGTTTGGCCATCAGTTTGTGGGTGATATGTTGTAGAGAACAACAACTTTGTACCCAACTTGTTCCATAGAGTACGCCAAAAATGACTCAAGAACATGGCGTCACGATCTGAAACAATAGTAGAAGGCATACCATGCAAACGAACTATCTCTTTGAAAAAGAGGTCAGCAATATGAACGGCATCATCAGTTTTATGACATGGTATAAAGTGAGTCATCTTAGAAAACGATCCACAACAACAAAAATGCTATCCCTCCCCCTCTTAGTCCTGGGCAATCCTAAAACAAAGTCCATAGAAATATCTTCCCACAGAATAGAAGGAACAGGAAGAGGCATATATAAACCATGTGGATTCAAGCGAGACTTAGCTTGTTGTAACATCCTGTTTTTCTGAGATTTTTAAAGCCAGAATTTTAAAAATGAATTTTCTGGAATTTTCTGAATTTAATTCAAGCTTCAAATGAATTTTTAGAATTTTCAAAGATTTAATATGAATAAAATAAACATTAACATAAGCTGGAAATATTTTATTTGGATTCTTTAGGTCTCAAGGAATTTTTTGGTATTTTTGGTGAATTTTTAGGATTTATTTGCTATTTTCTAGAGCCTTTGGAAGTTTATTTGAATTTTTGAAAAAGAAAAGAAAAAGGAAAATTCCTCCCCGCCACCCGATCGCGCCGCCGCCACGCGTCACCCATCCAATGCCCGCCGCCGTCGCCGTACCCTTTCCCCGCGCTCCGCTCTCGCGCTGCCGATTCTCCACGACCGCCACGCTGTCGCGCATCCGCGCCGACACGCGGCGGCACCAACGCGCCCCTCGCGCGCGCCCGCCTCCTCCTCGGCCGCCGATCGCGCGCGCTCGCTCCGCTCTCCGCTGCCCGCGCGCCGCCGCGAACCCTAACCCTAAACCCGCGCCGCCGCCTGCCTGTCCGATCCTCCTCCGCTCGATCCCGACCGTCCAAACCCCGTCGCGTTGCGACGCCGCCAGATCCGGATTGGACTTCTCGCTCGCGTGTTAAAACCCGCTGCCCTGTCTCGGTTCGCGTGCCCGCTCGCCGCCGCCGCCAAACCCTAGCCCGCTCTCCCGCTCGCCGCCGCTCTCGAGTGCCGCGCGCCGCCGGTGCCTCCTCGCCTTCCTCGCGGCCGGAGCTGCCGCCCGCTGAGCCCCGCCGGTGAGCCCTCCGCCGTTCTCTTCTCCGCCGCCGCCGCCTCCTACATCGCCGGATGCCTCGCCGCGCCTCGCCTCGGTCCGCGAGCCCGAACCCTCGCCGCCCGCGGCCCGCTCGCTTCACGCGCCGTGCGACACGCGTGCCGCGATCCGCCTGCCGCCGCGCCGCGCGCTCCATCGCCGCCGCTTCCGGACCGAGCCGAAGGCTCGATCCGCCGCGTGTCGCCCGCGACCGCCGGATCCCCGCCGCCGCCGCCCGCGCCGCGCCCGTGCCGCGTCAGCCCTAGGCCACGTTAGCCCTAGCTGACGTGGCATGCCATGTGGACATGCCACGTCAGCGCCACGTCAGCCCCGAGCCGTCCCCCGAGCCACGTGGCAGCCACGTCAGCTGCCACGTCAGCCCTAGCGCCGCGTCAGCCGCCGCCCCCCCATGCACTATTTGGTGGACCACGTCCACTGTGGACCGCGTTTCCCGTCGGCGCCTGTCCTACAAAGACAAGAATTTTTCTGAATTTCTCGATTTAAGTTTAGGATTAATTTTCCGAGAGCCTGTTCTTCTCCGTCCTAGCTCCGATTGACCCCGTTCTTTTTTCTAAATTCATCTAAAATCGAGCTCTAGCTGTTGGTTCTGGTTTTGTGAATTTTGGAGTTCATTTGCTTATCATTTTATGTGTTTCTTTATTTTCGGTCGTTTTCTCTCTCGTTAGATTCGGATTCCAGAGGAGCAGGTTTCGCGCCCGAAGACCAGGAGTGCCCCGCTGAGCATAACCAAGGCAAGTTGTGTCCTTTGATCATGTTGAACCCAGTTTTGTAATCTATTATTTAATTATTTTATTTTAAATTACATCGCATTGCTATTTTTATTTCGAACATTTGCACTGGTAGTTATCGTCCCAATTAAGATTATACCTCCTTGATACTTTGGAATACCATGATGCCATTGTCACCATAGGTTGGGAAATTTACTAGTGATGCTAGAATATTTGTCACATGGGTTGGTACAATTAGATTGCTTAGCTGGCTTATATTTACGATTGATCTCATCAGCACATGTTAATTATTAATTTGACTTAATGACATATGGAACTGTGGTTGGTGCCACGTATTAAAATTTGTGCCACGTCATTGGTGTGACGTTGGCTTGGTTATACAAATTGGTTTTCACTCGGGCAACGTTACTAATCATATCTCTATATGACTCTTGTTGTTGGGTGACATCTCTATGCCTCGGCGCCCAACCTTTATGCCCCAAGGTCCATAACCTTTATGATAACCTTGTTAAGTTCACCAATCCTTATGCATGTAGGTATCCGATACAAACCCATCTAGTCAAGGAAGGTTGATGGTGCCCTAATTTTATAGACCCACCATCAATTTACAGGACATGGGATGGTGCAGAGTTTAGTTGGGAGGGCATATGTTTAACTTAACATTATGTGAGGGATCGCTATACTTCTACCATTCAAACATGCATAGGAGTATAACAACAGAATAGCATTCACACAGCTTGTGACTCAAGATGGCCCATTTTCTCATGGTGATCTCCATCGCCATAGAATCGGCCCACCATGATGATCTCCATCTCCATGGTTCATGTGTGCCATCCCTCCAAGTGATGTGTCCTCCAAGTACTAATATAAGCTATTACTCATAACAGCTAGTAATAAAATACATGGTTACAAGGAATCATCACAAGTCGCCACGCAGGCCGTTAATACAATACTTTGACAACACAATGGCTCCAGCCGTGTTGCCGAACCCACGACACGCAGGTCATGAAAATATTACAAACATGCATCACATACACATTAGGCCATACTGGTCACATACATTCTGCAAAAACAAGTTATGCATAGATTCGCAATCTACCGGATAAGGGGTCGAGGGGGTTTCCCCCCGCGGGGTTCGAAGGGGCCCCTCGCGGTATCTCCAATCTATGCAATTTTTACTTAGGATTTTGATCGGCAAATCATATTTACCCCAAATCGACTATTGTTCCGATTCGACCAATTTGCATTGATCTTCGCGTGCCGCAACCGGTTTTACGTGTCACTGTCTACCCCGATGGTGATTCCGACCGGTAGGGGTATGTTGTGGCACGACCTTAGCAGCATAATCACGGAATATCGATTATTAATCTAGGTTCCGATTCGACCAATCATATTGATCTTCGCATTCTGCAATCGGTTTTACGTGTCACTGTCTACCCCGATGGTGATTCCGACCGGTAGGGGTATGTTGTGGCACGACCTTAGCAGTATGATCACGAAACCGATCTATCTATTACTGTAACTATACAATCGATCACATCGATCATACCGACTTACATATCGCCATATGCAAATCACCCGAACCTATAACATGACAGCAATGGCTCTGATACCACTGAAGGACTACGGGTAGGCTACACTAGCGCATATTAAAAATTTCTACCCGTAAACCAAGATCACTGCAGTTATAGATCACGGTCTTACCACTAGACGCCGCAAAGCGAAGATGATGCAAAGACGTCGGGGCGAGTAGTCGTACTACTTCCTCGCTTGCGGTTCGCCCAAACGCTACGGATGCAGCGCGCCAAAGGTATCCACACGCACGGAGAAGCGACGCGCGCGGATTACTAGATCCGCGCGAAGCGGCAGGCGTGGGAGGGTGGCGCCAGGTTTGAGGATGTCACGAAAAACTCATCCCTAACCCCGCGCGCCCGCCCTCCTTTTATAGACGCCCTTACAATGGGCTTTTACGAATAGAGGCCCATTAGGACTCAATGCCCACCCAACTCGGATCCAATCCGAATTAGGCTTCAGCCCTTAAGTGTGTGACCCTATAGGTTCACGTATGTTTAGACATGACGCGAGTACACCTACTCGGTCAATAGTTGGTAGCGCCTCTAGCAAGACGTACCAACTCCTAAACGCACATAAAGATCATATCGGACGAACCATCACAACGTTATGTACATGCCAATCCTTTTGTCTCACGATATTCGGTCGAGCTCCAAGCTGACCACTCTTTCTCGATCCCGTGATTCAAATCCCTTACTAGGTTAACTCTTAACCTTAAGTAGCATGGCCATGCATTTCTCGATCCGATCACTCGAGGCCCAGAGATATCTCTCTCGTAGAGGGGGCAAATCCCATCTCGATCGACCATGCCTTGCAGATGCTTCATGACAAACCCAAAGCTACCTTTATAACTACCCGCTTATGGAGTAGCGTTTGATAGCCCCTAAGTAGGTCGATTCACATCCCAATTACATGCGACAATCTCGTGTCCGAGGACAAGGCGTACACATTGTGTAGAGAGAATCATAAGTATAATAGCTATGTCTCATGTTGGGTCGGTCCAACCCCATGTCTTAAACATGTGTCCACATTATTGGTTTGACATCTCCATGTCTATGACTCGTGAAACATGGTCATCAACCGATACATGTGCTAATCCATCATTCACGTGTGTCCTTACATGAACTCCGACTAGGGACAACTTTAGAATAACCATACAAGTAAAGAGTTTCACAAACAAGTCACATACTTGTTAATCAATACAAAGGTAATATTCAAGGAACATTTATTAAATCATGGATACAACGAAATATCATCATCTCTATGATTGCCTCTAGGGCATATTTCCAACACTTACGACCGACGGAGGATGGAGATCACTTCTACGCTGCGTTACATTCTTCCTCGGATTGAAGAGATTGCCCGTCTACCTCACCAAGGATGAGAAGCATAAGGGTCAACGCATCGGGAGCATCTCCAGGCTATACTTCACCACCCGAGTTGGCAAGCAGGTGCTACACCATAGCTTCAAGAATGCCGGTGCCAGTGGAGAGATATCAGCACAAGGAGTTGCGTACAAAGCCATTCGTCACCTTTACAAGCTATACAAGATCAACATGGCCAGACTCGTTCGGAAGTTCAAGGAGCAGTACGGAGTCACCCCGAGACTACCAGAGCCAGTCTGGGAGGAGCCCCGACCGCAGTCGCCAGTATCTCTACCGTCGCCTACACCGCCGAGCCCGGAGCAGAGACGTCGTATCACCGGAGATCGTCGAGCCTATCTCAGTCGGTTCACCCAGTCCCCCCGAGAGCGATCGCGCGGTCCGCAACTCGTGGGTTGTCTACAGCGATTCTGAGGACGATAGCAGTGTACCCTATTTGTCAGGGCCCGAGTGGGAGCCTTCAGAGTAGATAGTACGAGTAGACACGTTGGATTTTATTTGCAGTTGTGTGTGATGTGAGCTACAAATATTGCCTTAAAAGCATTATATTACGATCATGTCAATCTTTAAATGGAGTTTATTTTTGTTCAATTTCTTTGTTAGCCTTTTTGGCTAAGTGTTTGTTTAGTTAGGTTTCCATTAAGCAAAACCACCTTAGACGCATTACCTCTTATCTATGCTTTTCCCTCTCGTCTTTTACCTTTGGTCAGTCAGCAGTTGTTTTCTTTTCAGAGCAAGATGGTTGATACCAGAACTCCTCCACCGCAATCAAAGGCGAACCAGACCCAGAGAGCGAGGCGCGCACCTGCCACCTACCCCGGACCCCGCCTCGATCGGTTTTGGTAGCCTGCACTCGGATGATGCACACCATGATGCGAGTATGCAGACTATGATGCAATGGCAAAGCACCAGAGCCGCACCACCACCAGCACCTCATCAGCAGTCCAGCTATGCAGAGTTCATGAGAACAAGACCTCCTATTTTCTCTAGCTCGTCAGAGCCTTTGGAGGCTGATGATTGGATCCGTTCAGTTGAGAAGAAGCTGAACTTGGCTCAGTGCACTGACAGAGAGAAGGTGTTATATGCAGCACATCAGCTTGAGGGACCAGCAGCAGAGTGGTGGGAGAACTACTGTGCCGCCCATGAGAACCAGAACAACATCACTTGGAAGGAGTTTGCCAATGCCTTTCATACTGCCCATGTCATGGATGGAGTGGTCGAGATGAAGAAGGATGAGTTCCGGGAGTTCAAGCAGAGGAATCTGTCAGTGAGTGAATATCTCAATAAGTTCACTCAGTTGGCTCGCTACACGCCAGAGGATGTAGCGTCAGATGCAGCTCGCCAGAAGAGGTTCAAGAAGGGCTTGAACCCAGCTTTGAAGGTGCAAGTCATAGGCAACGACTTGCCAGTTTTCAGCAGTTGGTGGATAAGACCATTCTCATTGAGGAGAGTCGTCGCGAGCTCGAGGAGTCTCGCAAGAGGAGGTTGATCCAGCAGGGGTCACAGTCGCAAGAGCCTTGTTTTGGTTCCTACCAGCCTGCACGAGTGCCACAAGCGATGCGTCGCTTTCGGGACCCAACTGGGCGCCACGCTAGTTTCAGTCGGGATAGTGTCCTGGTGGTTCCAGTGGTCAGCAGCAGCAGAAGAGCAGTAACTCAGCAGCATCTGTCACTTGCTTCAAGTGTCATGAGGTGGGACACTATGCTAGCAAGTGCCCTCAGAGGCGTGCCCCGACGCCGGGCCGCCGACTTGGGAGCCACACTCGGCCGTACTCCTACCCCAGGGGTAGGACGAGGAGCACCCCCGGCATCAGGACAGGCCAGCAGGACGCCGGTGGTGAGAGGTCAGGTGAACCATGTCACCGCAGAGGATTCCCAGGCAGCACCAGACGTTGTGATCGGTACGTTCCTAGTACATTGATTCGCAATGCTTTATTTGATTCTCGAGCTTCGCATTCGCTTGTTTCTCGGAGTTTTGCTTTAAAGCAACAATTGAAAATCAAGTGCTCTTGGATCTGCTTCTTTTAATCCAATCCCCTGATCCGAAAGTTAAGATCCAACCTAGGTTGTCCAGGAGTCAGGATAACCATTCAAGGAGTTGAGTTCAGGCCCGACCTTATTTTGTTGGATATGCAGTCCCTAGATGTAATCTTGGGAATGGATTGGCTTCAGAGGCAGCAGGCAGTGTTAGACGTGGAAGCGAGCAGATGACCTTAACCAATTCGGATGGGGTTAAGGTGCGATTCGCAGATGAGTGTTAACCAGAGCGCCATGGTTTGCCGTGAGAAAGGTGATCCAGCTTGGAGGATGTACCACTTGTCGTGAGTACCCGGCGTGTTTCTGATGACCTTCGGGTATGCCACCAGAGAGGGAGGTTGAGTTTCTGATTGAGCTTGTGCCAGGTACCGCTCCGATTTCCAAGACACCCTATCGGATGCCAGCCAATGACTTAGCAGAGTTGAAGAAATAAATTCAAGAGCTTTTGGATAAGGGTTACATCAGACCGAGTTCGTCCCGTGGGAGCGCCGTGTTGTTCGTCAAGAAGAAGGATGGTAGTCGGCGCGCATGTGTGAACTCTGAGCACTTAATGAGGTCACCATCAAGAATAAGTACCCTCTGCCCAGGATTGATGATCTGTTTGATCAGCTTAAGGGAGCAGGAGTGTTCTCCAAGATTGATTTGAGATCAGGATATCATCAGATGAGGATTCGCAAAGAGGACATACCCAAGACAGCCTTCTCGACTCGTTACGGTTTATACGAGTTCAAAGTGATGTCATTTGGTTTGACCAATGCCCTAGCACATTTTATGTATTTGATGAATTAGGTGTTTATGGAATATTTGGACAAGTTTGTCGTTGTGTTCATTGACGATATTTTGATATATTCCAAGGATGAGAGAGAGCATCAGGAGCACTTGAGATTGGCATTGTAGAAATTGAGGGATAATCAGCTATATGCTAAGTTCAGCAAATGTGAGTTTTGGATGAAGAAAGTCGCCTTTCTAGGGCATGTGTTGACAGCAGAAGGAGTCGCAGTTGACCTAGGGAAAGTAAGTGATGTTTTGGATTGGTAGTCACCCACTTCAGTTACCCAGGTCAGGAGTTTTCTGGGTATGGCAGGATACTACCGTCGCTTTATTGAGGGATTTTCCAGTGTGGCCAGATCCCTCACACAGTTGCTCAAGAAGGAAAAGAAATTTACTTGGACGTCAGAATGTGAGAAAAGTTTTCAGAAACTTAAGGAGAGTTTGACCACAGCCCCAATGCTTGTTTTGCCTGATATTAGTAAGGATTTTGAGATATTTTGCGATGCCTCTCGCAAAGGTTTGGGTTGTGTCTTGATGCAAGACAAGAGAGTGGTAGCTTATGCCTTACGCCAGTTGAGACCGCATGAGGAGAACTACCCTACTCATGATTTGGAGCTAGCAGCCGTAGTGCATGCTTTAAAGATTTGGCGTCATTATCTGATGGGTAATAGATGTGAGGTTTACACGGATCATAAGAGTTTGAAATACATCTTTACCCAGTCCGAGCTTAACCTCAGGCAGAGGAGGTGGTTAGAGCTGATAAAGGATTATAATGTTGGCATACATTATCATCCTGGGAAAGCTAATGTTGTTGCAGATGCCTTGAGCAGAAAGGTATACTGTAATTCAGTGATGATTCAAGAGAGTCAGCCAGCATTGCATGAGGAATTTTAGAAGCTTAGCCTTGAGTTGGTTGAGCCAGGATTTTTGGCAGCTATGGAGATGCAGCCTACTTTGGATGGTTAGATTAAATCGAGCTCGATCGGATGATGAGGCATTTCAACGGATCAGAAAGAACTTAAGTGAAGGTAAAGAGTCAGAATTTTCAGTGGATGACCAGGGAACCTTGTGGTTCAAGCAGCGTTTGTGTGTGCCCAGTAAGCAAGAGCTAAAGGATGTGTTGTTAAAAGAGGCTCATGAGTCGTTGTATTCGATTCATCCAGGCAGTACCAAGATATACCAGGACATTAAGGATAAGTATTGGTGGCCAAGCATGAATCGTGAGATCGCTGAGTATGTAGCCCTTTGTGATGTTTGTCAGAGAGTAAAGGCAGAGCATCAGAGACCAGCAGGCTTGCTACAGCCATTGAGAGTTCCCGAGTGGAAGTGGGAAGAAATTAGTATGGACTTCATAGTCGGTCTGCCTAAGACCAAAGAGGGCTATGATTCGATTTGGGTCATCGTGGACCGATTGACCAAGGTTGCTCATTTCATTCCAGTTAAGACGACCTACAGTGGTGACAGACTAGCAGAGCTATATATGTCCAGGATTGTCAGTTTGCATGGTGTGCCCAAGAAGATTGTGTCAGATCGTGGATCGCAGTTCACCTCTCAGTTTTTGGGTAGTTTCCATAAGGTTATGGGAACTCACCTGAACTTCAGTACAGCGTATCACCCCCAGACAGATGGTCAGACAGAGCGAGTAAATCAGATTTTGGAGAACATGTTGAGAGCCTGTGTGCTTGATCATGGTTCCAAGTGGGACAGTTATTTGCCTTTTGTAGAGTTCTCGTACAACAACAGTTATCAGGCCAGTTTGCAGATGTCACCGTTTGAGGCATTGTACGGCAGGAAATGCAGGACCCCTCTCAATTGGAAAGAGACGAGAGAAGGTCAGGTTTTTGGTCCAGACTGTTTGAAGGAAGATGAGGATAAGGTCCGCTTGATACAGGAAAGGTTGAAAACTGCCCAGGTCAGACAGAAAAGCTATGCAGATACCAGACGTCGAGAGTTGAGTTTTGAGCCAGATAATTTCGTATATCTCATGATCACACCATTCAAGTGTGTGAAGAGGTTTCAGCTAAAAGGGAAGCTTGCACCGAGATATGTTGGTCCGTTCAGGATTCTGAAACGCAGGGGAGAGGTTGCTTATCAGTTGGAGCTACTCAAGGCCCTTCGATGGGGTACATGACGTCTTCCATGTGTCCCAGCTGAAGAAGTGCTTGCGTGTACCAGAAGAGATTGTGCCAGTCGAGGCCGTTGACTTGCAGGAGGATCTGTCGTACAAGGAGCATCCAGTCAAAATCTTGGAAGTGTCAGAGCGAGTCACCCGGAATAAAGTGGTCCGTTTTTGCAAGGTGCAGTGGAGCAACCACTCCGAGGAGAAAGCAACCTAGGAGCGCGAGGAGGACGTCAGAGCGGAGTTCCCGAACCTATTCTCTTAGTTGGCCCAGATCTCGGGGTCGAGATCTCGTTTAAGGGGGTAAGGTTTGTAACATCCTGTTTTTCTGAGATTTTTAAAGCCAGAATTTTAAAAATGAATTTTTTGAATTTAATTCAAACTTCAAATGAATTTTTAGAATTTTCAAAGATTTAATATGAATAAAATAAACATTAACATAAGCTAGAAATATTTTATTTGGATTCTTCAGGTCTCAACGAATTTTCTGGTATTTTTGGTGAATTTTTGGGATTTATTTGCTATTTTCTAGAGCCTCTGGAAGTTTATTTGAATTTCTGGAAAAGAAAAGAAAAAGGAAAATTCCTCCCCGCCGCCCGATCGCGTCGCCGCCACGCGTCACCCATCCAGCGCCACGCCGCGCGCGCCGTACCCTTTCCCGCGCACTCCTCTCCGCGCCGCCGATTCGGCGACCGCCACGCTGCCGCGCATCCGCGCCGACACGCGGCACGGCACCAGCGTCCGCGCGCGCCGCCTCTCCTCCTCGGCCGCTCGATCGCGCGCCGCGCTCGATCTCCGCCCGTCCGCCCGCGCGCGCGCGAACCCTAACCCTAAACCCGCGCCGCGCCTCGCCCATCCGATCCTCCCTCCGTTCGATCCCGACCGACCAAACCCGTCCGCGTTGCGACCGTCGCCGTATCCGGATTGGACTCCCTCGGTTCGCGTGTTAAAACCCGCTGCCCTATCTCGGTTCGCGTGCCCGCTCGTCGCCGCCGTCGAACCCTAGCCCCGCTCTCCCACGTCGTCGCCGTCGTTCCCAGGCCGCGCCGCCGTCGCTGCCTCCTCGCCTTCCCGGCCGCCGAGCTGCCGCTGCCGCCGGAGCCCCGCCGGTGAGCCCCTCCGCGGTTCTCTTCTCGCGTCGCCGCCGCCTCCTCCATCGCGGACGCCTCGCGCGCCTCGCCTCGGTCTCGAGCCCGAACCCGCGTCGCCTGCGCGCCGCGCGTCTGTCCGCGACGCTTCACGCCGTGCGGCACACGCGCGTCGGCCGATCCTCCGTCGCCGCGCTCGCCCGCTCCATCGCCGCCGCTGCCGACCGAGCCGGGCTCGATCCGACCATGTCGCCCTCGCGACCGCCGGATCCCGCGCCGCCGCGCCGCGCCGTGCCGCGTCGACCTAGGCCACATCAGCCTAGCCGGCGTGGCATGCCACGTGGACATGCCACGTCGGCCCGAGCCACGTGGAAGCCACGTCAGCTGCCACGTCAACCGGTTGACACGTGGCAGCATATGCTGCTGCCACGTCAGCCCTAGCGCCGCGTCAGCCGCCGCCCCGCAGTAATCGTTTGGTGGACGCGTCCACGTGGACCGTGTTTCCGTGCGCCCGGTCCACGGCCGCAAGAACTTTCCGAATTTCTCGATTTAAGTTTAGGATTAATTTTCCGAGAGCCCGTTCTCCTCCGTCCTAGCTCCGATTGACCCCGTTCTTTTTTCTAAATTCATCTAAAATCGAGCTCTAGCTGTTGGTTCTAGTTTTGTGAATTTTGGAGTTCATTTGCTTATCATTTTATGTGTTTTTTTATTTTCGGTCGTTTTCTCTCTTGTTAGATTCGGATTCCGTAGGAGCGGGTTCGCGCTCAAGACCAGAGTGCTCGCTGAGCATAACCAAGGCAAGTCATGTCCTTTGATCATGTTAAACCCAGTTTTGCAATATATTATTTAATTATTTTGTTTTAAATTACATCGCATTGCTATTTTTATTTCGAACCTTTGCACTGGTAGTTATCGTCCCAATTGAGATTATACCTCCTTCGTACTTTGGAATACCATGATGCCATTGTCACCATAGGTTGGGAAATTTACTAGTGATGCTAGAATATTTGTCACATGGGTTGGTACGATTAGATTGCTTAACTGGCTTATATTTACGATTGATCTCATCAGCACATGTTAATTATTAATTTGACTTAATGACATATGGAACTGTGGTTGGTGCCACGTATTAAAATTTGTGCCACGTCATTGGTGTGACGTTGGCTTGGTTATACAAATTGATTTTCACTCGGGCGAGTGATCGTGCAGTAAAGGGGGAGGTGCAGTTGCACTTCGGGGATGTGGTAGCCTCGCCCGGGTTATGTTAAGGACTTAACTTTGTGCACCATTGATTTGAGCTTAATCGTGCAAACCACATGTCTATTATGGGATGGACCTGGTTGATTAATTTGTAATACCTCAATTCCAATTCTGCCATCGTGATGAACATGGTTGCTCATTTCCATGTGGCGCAAGGGGGGGTGTGATGCGAAACCCTAGCGGGCAGGATTGAGTTAAGGTAGAGCATTGTAAAGACCTTGTTGTGATTACCTTAGGCCTAGGTTAATCACATCGTGTGGGTACAGTTGTGCAATCTCTGCAGAGTGTAAAACTATTCGAATAGCCGCATCCTCGGTTATGGACACTGCTCGGGGATTTCACACAAGGGTAGTGTTTCACTTATAACTTGGTGGTTTATGTTGGGAGTGGACAGGTAGTTCACTGTTGTTTTAAACTTGTGAATTGGTGTTCACAAGTGATTCATGTTTATTCCTTTGATTATTCATTATCACTGTTTTCAGTTAACTTTTGCTTTCAAGTTAATTATTATATTTCATCGAGAAATGCCTTTATGCAAATTAACCTTTCAGCCTTCTTTTGGTAAGCCTTGCATATTATATTGCATTCATTATTACAAACGACTTCTTTGAGTACCAATATACTCACGCTTACGCCTATGTTGCTCAGTTGAGGGAGAGGAGTACTATCAGTAGGAGGTTCCAGAAGGAGAGTACTACGATGACTTCACGGATTAGGCTTTGTTCTCCACTCGATAGTCTGTGGCTTGTCGTTTGGCTGTTACGCTTTATTTTGGATTTCCGCTGCTATTTTGTTAAGCCCTTCCGGCTAGAGATATTGTAAGCTTGGCCATAAGGTCGTACCTTTGACATTTTATCGATATTCGAGTTTTCCTTTATTATTGTCGTGTGTATGACTGTGATGACATCTATGTTTGACTGTGTGCACTAGCGTGATCCTGGACTAGTGCAGTTTACACAGAGAGACCGAATTTGCATATTCGGGTCTCGACACTTGTTGACATGTAGTGCAGCGAGCCACAAACCGCTCGACATCTCGCCTCATTTTTGGCCAAAAGAAGTGTGTGGCCAGAACGTCCTCCGTCTTCTTAGCACCAAAATGTCCCATCAAACCGCCTCCATGCGCCTCCTGCAACAACAAAAGACGAACGGATCCAACTGAAATGCATAGGCGGTTAGCTTTAAACAAGAACCCATCCTTGATCACGAATTTATTCTATTCTTGTCCCTCTTTACAATGCAACAGCACATCCTTAAAATCAGCATCAACAGCACAATGGTTTCAAGACCAAACATACGACAATCAAGTTGAGACAACATGGTATAGCGTCGAGACAAAGCATTAGCAATGACATTATCCTTCCCTTTTTTGTGTTAAATGATCTAAGGAAAAGATTCAATAAATTCAACCCACTTAGCATGTCTACGATTCAAATTGGTTTAACTACGAATATGTTTAAGTAATTCATGATCAGAATGAATGACAAATTCTTTAGGCCATAAATAGTGTTGCCACATCTCTAAAGAACGAACAAGAGCATACAATTCTTTATCATATGTAGAATAATTAAGAGCAGGACCATTCAATTTTTCACTAAAGTAGGCAACAGGTTTGCCTTCTTGCATCAAAACATCACCAATACCAATTCCGCTAGCATCACATTCCAGTTCAAAAGTCTTACCAAAATCCGAAAGTTGGAGCAATGGTGCGTGTGTAAGCTTGTCCTTCAAAAGATTAAAGGACTCCTCTTGTGATGGCCCCCAATGGATCATGCTAGTCCCTGTGTATTCTGCACTAGTCCCAGGATCATGCTAGTGCACACAGTTAAACATAGATGTCATCACAACCATATACACGATAAAATAAAGGAAAAACTCAAATATCGATAAATCTCAAAAGGTACGACCTTATGGTCAAGCTTACAATAAACTGGCCCGAAGGCTTAACAAATTAGCAGCGGAAATCCAAAATAAAGCGTAGTGACCAATCGACAAGCCACAGGCTATCGAGTGGAGAACGAAGCCTAATCCGCGAAGTCGTCGAAGTACTCTCCTTCTGGAACCTCCTGTGGTGAAACTCCTCTTCCTCAATCGAGCAACATTGGGCATAAAGCCGTGAGTACATTGGTACTCAGCAAGTCGTTTGTAACAAATGAATGCAATATAGTATGCAAGGCTTACCAAAGGAGGGCTGAAAGGTTAATTTGCATAAATGACAGTTGAAGGTAAATACAATAAATAGATTGAAAGCGAACTTTAAGTAAAACAATAATGAATACATAATCAAAGGAATTGAAATAACCACTTGCGGACCTCCCATCCACAAGCTAAACCAACTGCTCACGGACCTCCTATCCATAAGCTAAACCAACAGTGGATTAACCATCCACTAACCAACCACAATCCTCAAGTTTTGAAATAACTACCCTCGTGTGAAATCACGAGCATTGTCCATGACCGAGGACGCGGCTATTCGAATAGTTTTACACTCTGCAGAGGTTGCACAACTGTACCCACACGATGTGATTAGCCCAGGCCTAAGATAACCACAACAAGGCCTTTACAAAGTTCAGTTACAACTTAATCCGCCCGCTAGGGCTTCGCATCACACCCCCCCTTGCGCCACATAGAAATCAGCAACCATGTTCATCTCAATGGCAAGATTAAAGTTGAAACCTCCCAAATTAGTCACCAGTCCGTCCCATACTGACATGTGGTTTACAGTGCCTCGGATCAATGGCGCACAAAGTTAAGTCCTTAACAATTCCCGGGCGAGACTACCACATCCCTCGAAGTGCTCCAACACTTCCCCCCTTTACTGCACAATCACTCGCCCGAGTACAAAACCAGTTTGTTTAACCACCGCCAATGACGCACCAACGTCATGGCACAAATTTTAATATACGTGGCACCAACCACAGTTCCATATCTCATTAAGTCAAATTGATTAATCACATGCGATGATAACCCGATCATAAACTTAAGCAGGTCTAAGCAATTCTATCGTACCAACCCATGTGACAATAATCTAATATCACTAGTATGTTTTCCAACCTAAGGTGACAATGGCATCAGGGTGTTCAAAGTTATCAAGGAGGGATGAACTCAATTGGGACGATAACTACCAGTACAAGTGTTTGAATAAAAATAGCGATGCAATGTAATTTGAAACAAAATAATTAAATAATAGATTACAAACTGGGTTCAACATGATCAAAGGACATGACTTGCCTTGGTTATGCTCAGCGAGGTACTCCTGGTCTTCGGGCGCGAAACCTACTCCTCCGAATCCGAATCTAGCGAGAGAAGCACCAAAACCAAAAAACACATAAAATGATAAGCAAATGAACTCCAAAAATTACAAAACCAGAACCAACAGCTAGAGCTCGATTTTAGATGAATTTAGAAAAATGAACAGGGTCAATCGGAGCTAGGACGGAGGAGAACGGGCTCTCGAAAAATTAAACCTAAAAGAAAATCGAGAAAATCAGAAAATGTACTGTGCTGTGAACCCGGTCCACGAAATGACCGGTCCACTGTGCACCCGGTGCATGGAATAGTGCAAACGGGCGGCGACGCTGACGTGGCACGCTAGGGCTGACGTGGCAGCAGCATATGTTGCCACGTGGCACGGGGGTGACGTGGCAGCTGACGTGGCTGCCACATGGCTCGGGGTGGCGGGTTTTGCTGACGTGGCCTGCCACGTGTCATGCCATGTGGTCCTAGGGCTGACGTGGCGTGCCACGTGGGATGGCTGACGTGGCACGGCTGGGAAATGCGGCGGCGGCCTGATCCGACGGCGGGAGTGCGACCGCGCGGCATGATGCGGGCCGCCGGCCCGATCGGATGGGCGGGCGAGATGGCGCGGCGGGAGGCGAGCGGCAGGCGGATCGCCGACGCAGCGTGGCAACCTGGCGCTGAGCGTCGCGGACACGTCTTGCTGCGCGCAAGCGAGCGAGGAGATGGCGACGCGTGGAGGAGAGAGGAGATTGGGCGGCCGAGAGTTTTTCCCCGATTAAATGATTTTCAGAAATTCAAATAAAATTCCAAGAGCTCTAGAAAATAGCAAATAAATCCCAAAAATTCACCAAAAATACCAGAAAATTCCTTGAAACCTGAAGAATCCAAATAAAATATTTTTAACTTATGTTAATATTTATTTTAATCAGATTAAATCATTTTAAAATTCTAAAATTCATTTGGAGCTTAATTTAATCCCAGAAAATTCCAGAAAATTTCTTGTGACACAAGGAACTCAATTAAAATATTTTCAGCTACTGTTGAGGTTTAATTTAATCATATTAAATTCTTTTAATTTTCTAAAAATTCTTTTAAGCTTGCTTTAAATTCAGAAAAATTCCAACAATTGATTTTTAAATTCCAGATTTTAAAAATCTTTAAAAATCAGGATGTTACATCCATGGACTTGCTATAAATCAAGATATCATCAAAGTAAATGACCACAAATTTGCCAATGAAAGGACGTAAAACCTCGTTCATTAATCTCATGAAAGTGTTAGGTGCATTAGTTAAACCAAAATGCATGACTAACCACTCATACAAGCCAAACTTAGTTTTAAAAGCAGTTTTCCATTCATCGCCAAGTTTCATTCTTATTTGGTGGTATCCACTACGCAAGTCAATCTTTGTGAAAATTATAGCACCACACAACTCATCAAGCATGTCCTCTAGCCTGGGAATAGGATGACGATACCTTATAGTAATGTTGTTAATGGCTCTACAATCTACACACATATGCCAAGAACCATCTTTTTGGGAACCAAAAGAAAAGGAACATCACAAGGACTAAGGCTCTCACGTACATACCCACGGTCCAAAAGGTCTTGGACTTGTCGCTGAATCTTCTTAGTCTCTTCGGGATTGGTCCTGTACGCCGCACGGTTTGGCAAACTCACTCCAGGAATCAAGTCAATCTGGTGCTCAATCCCTCGAATGGGTGGAAGTCCTAGAGGTATCTCATCAGGAAAAACATCTCTAAACTCCTGCAAAAGGTTAGTGACAGAAGGTGGCAAAGTGCAAGACATATTATCAAGAGAAAATAAAGCATCATTGCACACAAAAGCATAGCATGTATCATTAACATCATCAATTTCAGCAAGGTCTGATTTTGTGGCTGTTAGTGATATGCCCTAGAGGCAACATGGAGATGTTGTTATTGGAATACGCGTAGGCTACGGAAGCAGAAAACAAAACTTTTCTACCGCGCACCCAAGAACATCATGCTAAGGAAGGATCATGGATCGTTACCACTTAGACGCTGTGCGAGTGAAGAAGAATTGAAACCGATCCAATCTCGCGCGTCGAGGTAGTAGTGGAAGTAGCCGATCGTCCCGAACAGATCGTCTCCTCCACGCACGCCCGTCAAGATTTGCAACGAGCAGCGCCTCCACCGGTATCCACACGTCCGGGGCGGGCGCCGATCGCGAGTGTACTAGCACTCGTGAGCGCCTAGGGTTTGGCTCGGAGGTGGCGGCTAGGGTTTTGCTAGATGTTAACCGGGACGAATCCTCCGCCCCTCGCCTCCATATATATAGACCTCCTCGTGGGCCTCGTGGACCGAGGCCCAATAGGAGTCTATTCGGATCTCTATCCGAATTGAGCCCATATCCGAATCATATTCGAATTAGTGTTCCAACCCGTTAAGCGTGCGACCACAGCAGGTTCACGTATACTTGGTCGTGACCGAAACGCCTTTCCGGTCACCATGTTAATAGCGGCCTCTAGTAAGACATATTAACCCCAAAGTATATGTAAAGATCATATCGGTGAACTCGTAATGTTCTCTCATGTACGAATCCCTTTGCCTCACGATATAGATTGAGCTCAAGCGAGACTCGTGTCATCCTCTTAATAGCTCAATCACTCTCTCGATTCCGTGATGGATTATAAACTGCGTGATTGACTCCTCAATCACCTTGGCATGGCCATGCACTTTCATAATCCATTACATCGAGGGCCCGAGATATCTCTCCCATAAGGAGGGGCAAATTCTATCTTGATCATTCACATCCCACTACATGTTTCATGGCAAACCGAAGACTACTTTTATGACTACCCGATTCATGGAGTAGTGTTTAGTAGTCCCAAAATAAGCTACTACTCATGTTGGGAACCATGATGATCTCAAGTCTAAGGACTCTACATAAACACTACTTGAGACCAACTGATGACACATGGAATCTCTGCAGTTGTCTCATGGCAGTCTATCCAACATATGTTCACTAACACATGTCCATATTATTGATTTGGTATCACCATACCATGATCCATGAGACATGATCATCAATCAATACATATCTTGATCTTTGTCTTTGAATCATATTTGTTCCTCATATGATATACGATCGGGATCATTTAGAAATAGCAACATCTTAGTATTTAAGAGTCTCATGAATAAGTCACATACTCATTGATCAATAATGATGATGTCTATTCCAAGGAACAAAGTAATGTATCATAAACATAGTATGTGATATATACAACATCTCCATGTTGCCTCTAGGGCATATCACTATGATCTCCCACTTGCACTAGAGTCAACCATGTAGGTATCTAATACCCATTGCCCTAGTGTGAGCCTCATGCTTTGGTTTGGGAAGCGGCTTTGTCAACGGATCTGCAATGTTCAAATCCGTTTGTACTTTGCATATCTTCACATCGCCTCTCTCCACTATCTCGCGGATGAGATGAAATCGCGTAAAATGTGCTTGGACTTCAGTGCGATCTAGGCTCTTGGCTTGCGCAATGGCCCCACTATTGTCACAAGAGAGGTCCATTGGGCTGGAGGCACTAGCCATCACACCAAGCTCGAAATAAATTTCTTGATCCAAACAGCCTCTTTGGCGCCTTCAAGTCGCTATGTACTCGGCTTGTTGTAGAATCGAACAACCGTCACTGCTTGGAACTCTTCCACTTACCGCACCGCCATTCGGCGAGACACAAATCCAGTTGCGATCTAAAATCATCTTTGTCGGTTTGGAAGCTAGCATCGGTGTAACCATTTACAACGAGCTCTTCCTCACCTCCATAGACAAGGAACACATCTTTAGTTCTTCTCAAGTACTTCAAGATGTTCTTTACGGCAATCCAGTGACTTTCACTGGATCGATGGTATCTACTCGTAGCACTTAAAGCATACTGAAACATCGGGACGTGTACAAAGCATGGCATACATAATGGACCCAATAGCGAAGCATATGGAATCGCATTCATTTTATCCCGCTCATCGGTGTACTAGGACACCGATTCTTGCTAAGATTTATACCATGTGACATAGGTAGAAAACCTTTCTTGGAATCATGCATATTGAACCTTTTCAACACCTTGTCAATGTACGTATCTTGGCTTAATCCAATTAGCCTTTTGATCTATCTCTATAGATCTTGATGCCTGAATATATGCTTGCCTCTCCTAAGTCTTTCATAGAGAAACTATTTTTAATGAAGACTTAATGATTCGAAAAAGGAATGTCATTTCCGATCGTAATATGTCATCCACATATAAGACCGTAAATACGAGTGCGCTCCACTAGCCTTTTGTAAACACAAGGCTCTTCTTCGTTCTTGATGAAACCAAACCCTTTGATTACTTCATCAAAACGAATGTTCCAACTCCGAGATGCTCGCTTTAATCCATAAATGGATCTTTGGAGCTTGCATATCTTTCCAATCGATTGCGGATCGACAAAACTCGTGGGCTGTGTCATGTACACATCCTCACTCAGATTTCCATTAAGGAAAGCTGTTTTGACATCCATTTGCCATATTTCATAGTCGAAATATGCAGCAATCGCTAGAATGATCCGAATAGACTTTAGCATTGCGACGGGCGAAAAGTTTCATCATAATCAATACCTTGAATTTGTTTGAAACCTTTGGCCACCAATCGCGCTTTATAGATGTGAACATTTCCATCTATGTCTATCTTTTCTTGAAAACCCATTTGCATTCAATGGTTTTAACACCATCAGTGGATCAACCAAGTTCCAAACTTGATTCATGTGCATGGATTCAATTTGGATCTCATGGCTTCAAGCCATTTCTGAGTCCGGTCCCACCATTGCTTCTTCATAGGTCTTAGGCTCATCGTTGTCTAACAACAATATGTCCCGTTGTTGAGTAGTCAAGAACATGTACCTCTCGGTGCACGACGTGACCTTTCGACCTACGTGGTGCTGGTGTGTCCACAACAGTTCTTCAACGGTTTGTTCATCCCGCTGTGGTTACAGAGGAGCTGAAACGTTATCAGTGTTTCTTGAATTTCTTCAAGTTGCACTTTGTGCTCCCACTATCCCTTCTTGAGAGAAACTCTTTCTCTAAGAAGACACCATGCCTAGGCGACAAACACTTTGCCTTCTCCTCGATTATAAAAGTAATATCCTTTTGTTTCCTTAGGATACCCGATAAAGAAGCATTTATCAGATTTAGGAGTGAGCTTATCAGATTGTAAGCGTTTTACATAAGCCTCACATCCCCAAATCTTAAGAAAAGACAAGCTAGGGCGTTGTCCTGTCCACATCTCATATGGTGTCTTTTCTCTGATTTTGATGGAACCTCGTTTAGTGTGAATGCGGCCGTTTCAAGAGCGCACCCCAAAAAGACAACGGAAGATCACTTTGGCTCATCATGGAGCGCACCATATCTAATAAGGTGCGATTTCTCGTTCGAATACCCCATTCCATTGAGGTGTTCTCAAGCGAGTCAATTGTGGAACAATTCCACAATCCTTTAGATGATTGCCAAACTCATGGCTCAAATACTCGCCTCCACGATCAGATCGTAGAAACTTGATTGTCTTGCCTAAATGATTTTGCACTTCATTTTGGAATTCTTTGAACTTTTCAAAGGATTCGGACTTATGCTTCATCAGGTAGATATACCCATATCTACTAAAGTCATCGATAAAGTTATGAAGTCACGAAACCACCTCCGTCAAAGCTCATTGGTCCACATACATCAGTATGTACAAGTGCCAATAAGTCATTTGCCCGTTCACCTTGACCGGTGAAAGGTGCCTTTGTCATCTTGCCAAGTAAACAAGATTCGCATGTCTCTAATGATTCAAAATCAAATGAGTGCAGAATACCATCTCTATGGAGCTTCTGCATGCGTTTCTCATTTATGTGACCTAAGCGACAGTGCCAAATAAACGTGGGATTCAAATCATTCGGACGTTGCCTCTTTGCATTAATGTTATAGACCGGTGACCCTTCAAGAGTAAGAACGTATAACCCATTCACCAATGGAGTATGACAATAGAACATATCTTTGAAATAAAGAGAACAACCATTGTCCATAGATTTAAAGTCATAACCTTCTGCTTGCAAACATGAAGCAGAAATAATGTTCTTTGAAAGAGATGGAACACAATAACAATTATTCAATTCCAAAACTAATCACGAAGGTAAAGACAATGGCATGGTGCCAACAGCTACCGCAAGCAACTTTTGCTCCATTGCCAACGCGAAGATCCACTTCGCTCCTCCTCAAACTTCTACTTCTTATTAGCCCACGCAGCGATTTGCAAATGTGAGCAACCGATCCGTATCAAATACCCAGAATCAGTTGATGAAGTAGCAAGATTGATCTCTATAACATTTATACAGGAGTGGAAGTCGTACTTCCTTCTTCTTCTCAAGATCCTCCAAGTACTTTGGGCGGTTCCTTTTCAATGTCACGATTGCTTACGGTGAGTAACAATGCATCGGAGATGAGCATCGCCTTCTTGTCTTTCTTGGCCTTAGAAGCTGCTCGCGATCGCATCAGGAGCTTTCTTTCTTTTGACCGCGATTCTCTTGACATAGGGCTTGCCCTTGCCTTTCTGCATCATCATCACATGATTGCTGCTTTTCTTAATGCTTTCCTCGTGATTTTAGCATCCCATGCAACTCGGCGAGGTCTTGTCCAGTTGTTCATGTGAAAGTTCATTATGAATGGCTCAAAGCTCGGGGAGCGGCGGAGAATCACATCGATAGCCAACTCTTGGCTAAGGGAAAACCAAGCTTTTCGGACTCTCAATGTAGCCAATCATCTTAATCACATGAGGTGGACGGATTCCCTCCGCAAGCTTCGCACGCAAATAAGGACTTTGAAGTATTGAACCTCTCACCCTTGCTTGGTTCTCAAACATACCACGTAACCCCACAATGATATTGTAGGCATCTGTGTTCTCATATTGCTACAAGCTCGAGGACATTGTGGCAAGCATGAGACAGCTCACATCAAGGCAATCATTCGTTTGCTTCTCATAAGCTCTCCGTGCACCATAGTAGCATTATCAGGCAAGTCTTCGGGTAAGGAGACTCAGGACATACTCCTTGCGCTCTTGCTTGAGAACAATTCTCAAGTTGCGATACCAATCCAAAAAGTTTGTTCCATTGAGTTTTCTTTCTCAAGAACAGATCGCAAATTAAAAATCTTTGGATGCAAGTTAGTGACATGATCTACAACACAAGAATATGCAAAGTTTAGCACTATGTTTATGTTCATCTTTTATTAAACTATTTAGCAAAAGACTCCCACTATGAGTTTTGCAACAAAACTCCTCTAAGTTACATAGTGGGTAAAGATCCTCATTTCACTAATTCCTAGTGAGCTTTGGCATCACGGCTAGAAAACTAGTGACATGGGTAAGCAACACTTTGCTAATCACATCCCTATGTGACTCTACTTTGGGTGACATTAGTATGCCTCGGCCCCAATCTATGCCCCAAGGTCCAAAACTATTTTGATAACCTTGTTAAGTAAACCAAATGCTTCCGCATGTAGATGTCCGACATCTACCCCAAATGATGATGATAACCGATGGCACTCTACTTTGGTAGACCTACCATGCGGTGATCATTATCTTTTAATTAAACATATGGAAGGGCATTAACACCTAATTTTAAGAGGATTCTATCCTACCAAAGCAACATATCACATATATCATTGCATAAGAATAAGATAGATAACATCATAGATAAACACATTTAAGCTGTGAAGTAGTATGGCCCAAAAATGGTGATATCCATCTCCAAGTAGGTGTAGCGATCTCCATCCTCCACATCACTCCTTTAGGCCACCATGCTTAAAAGCTTGTAACCTCAAAACTAGGCTACTACCTATAATAGCTAGAAATCAAGATTACAAAGATAGATTCAAGCATTAAGGTCGACACGCAGTCGTTAAATACAATATATACAGCTAACAATAGCTGAAATAATCATGACACGCAGCCATGAGCGAATGTTACATGCATCACAT